>JAHREE010000244.1:0-91165 GCA_033628505.1 Tringa tobata | reverse complement strand
GTGGGCTGAAGCCCTGGGGAGCGGGGTGGTGGGTGAGGTGCCAGCTCGGGCTGGGGTCAGCAGCGTCAACCTTGAACCTCCCTCGCTTCGTTTCTTACCCTTTCCCTTCTGCCTGCGTATTCCCCCATCTCGCTCGGACACATCTGTAATTAAAATATTCAGGAATTAGCATGTGTGTGGCAAAGTCTGAAGACTTTGTAAGGAGTCTTTTCGGCTCAGTCCAAGCTACTGCTGTGGTTCATCACTCATTGGGATAGCAAATCCCGTGGCTGTGCTGGGACCCCCAGCACCTGGCCGAGCCCCCAGGTGCCTGTCAGGGTACCGCTCACTGCATGGGCGCTGGTACCGGTGCTGGCGCTGCCCGTGCCCCCTCGCACGCTGCGTGGGCGCTGGTACCGGTGCTGGCGCTGCCCGTGCCCCCTCGCACGGGAAGTGCAGTCTCAGAAATGTGTTGGGCACAAGGGCCGGGGGCTGCTGCTTGTTTGCTGCATAGTTCATATATTTGATAGTTAACAGCTTTAAAATGCCTGTAAAACGTTCGCTGTGTTGCACTGAAGTTGTGTATACGGTGTGCGTTGGGTTTTTTGTTTGGTTTGTTGTTTGTTGGTGAGGTTTTTTGTTTGGTTTGTTGTTTTTTGTTTTGGCTCTTTTTTTTTTAAATACTTGATTTTAGCCTTGGTTAAATTTAGATCCAGCAGGAGAGAAGCTGGAACTTGTTAGCAGCACAGGAAACGCCCTGAAAGAAGGTTTTTGATGTGTGTGTTTGTGTGTAAATGTGAACTCTGCAGCTGGGTGGCTGGAGTTGGACTGTGGGGAGCTGTGTGCTCTGTGTCACAATAGTTTTTCATCTTTACATGTTGTATTAGGTTCTGGTGAAACTTCGCTGCCATGTACTTCATGTAATTAAGTATTAATTATTAAGTATCTGTGACTTGTCAGAAGCTGGTAGTTTTAAGTCAAATTCAAAGCTATTGCTCTTAAAATAGCTGAGGTGTTAAATTGCTGAAAAGACAGAGTCCAGATTAAACTGTTTCAGCTTTCTTTTATCTGGAAAAATATTAGAATTTGAGTAGTCTAAGGATTGTGCTTTTCTTCTTCCAGTCATTTGCAGTGAAATTAACTAATTTATTTCTTAACAGATGTCTTTTCCTTAGAGTCTCTGTTTCTGACCATACCTTAACAAGTTAGGATTTGAACAATATGCAAGTAAGACTAAATAGAAGCAAAATACGACTTTTGTTTTTTGAAACTTAAATGAGATGGAAGCTGCTGGAGAGTTTAATGTGTGGGTTGGTTTTGGCTCAGGCTTGTTTTTTTGCTTTTTTGTGGGTTTTTTTTTTGTTGTTGTTTCTGAACAAGAATGATAAAACACAAAATATTCTTAATGTGACAGTTTTTGTGTTTTACACCAGAAATGCCTTTGAGGTGATTGTTTAGTTTATACCATTCAAGGTCTGTTTTACACTGGGCCAGATTCCCACTGAGGTCACAAAGGGATGTTTTTTGTGTTAGTAAGGACTGTGTGCCTGGATTTTTCAACAATATTTGCCAGAAACTGAAAGTTTGAAGAAAAGAGGGAGGATTATTACTGCCACAAAGTGTAGACAGGGTTTTGCTATGATAAAGTAAAGTTTTCAGCACTTCCCAACTACTGATCCAGACCTTTGTGTGCGTGCCAGAATTACTTCGTCTCTTGAGTTCAAGAGGCAATGAAAAGACATCAGGGGAAAACTTGGCTTTATCCTCACATAAACTATACTTGGTGAAGGTGGAATGCATAGGCACAGGAACACTGTGCCTTTTAGCATGATGCACCAAACCAATGTACAGTTTCAGAATTCGTTAATGTATTTAAAACTCTGGGAATACAGAGCTGGTGTGTATAGAATTTTTGTTTATTCTCTAAGCTATGTCTTGTGCCACTGTGGTACGTTACCTGATATATTTTCTGTAAGCTTGCAGTAAGACAATCGTTGAGCAACGGGAGCACTTCATGAAAGGTTTCACACTCATTCAGAGGTACTAGACATATTTTGAAATTTTGGGGAAATTTTGTTTAAAAAGTCAATATGGAAAAGAGGACAAAAGTGACATTAAGTTATTTTGTTCTGCTAGAGTTCAAAGCTTTGTAAAAGTCTGCAGCAGAGGAATATACCGAATGGTTGGTTAGAGAGAACTCTGTTATTTTTCTTTTTCTTCCCCCACTGTGCCTGCACAGAGGGTTCTTCTGAGGCTCTTGCATCCTCTGCAGCAGTGTGTACCGCCAGAGACACGTCTGGATCACAGTGGGGAAATGGGCTTCTTGAGAGAACTCGTTTTGTTAGTGAAGTGTTCCAAGAATCTGGCTAATTGGCATGTGAGAAATCTAACACTGTCCCTCGATCTGGTAGAGAGAAGATTCTTTTCTTCCGATTTTCATCATGTCTGCTAATAGGAAAACCCAGTGCTTTTCCTTAGTGAGCCTTGCTTGAGCCTCCTTTCTTCCATTTTAGTTTTCTCCAGGACAAAAATTGAATTTTGTTTCTTTGCAGTTTTTCTTCTGTTTGCAGGACTTTGAGCAAAGTGAGCTCTTGTTGGTATTATGTCTATTCTGTTTATAAATCAGTGGACTCGACTCATTTGATTTACATGGGACTTGCAAGCATTCCATTAATAGGTTAAGGTGAGGCAGTATACACCATCTTGGCAAACTTCCAAAGATTTACACAGACCTAAGATTTTAATTAATTATTAATTTTTTTGAAGGATACAAGTTTGTATTTCACTTCCAGTTAAATTCTGGTTGTCAGGATTTAATTTTTTTTTTTTTTTTTTTTTTGACACTTGCCTGTGGAGGGAATGCGTTCTGGTATCTGAATTAGAGGCTTTAGTGGTTCTTGGCTGTTTAATTACTGAAAGCAATAGGACAACTGTAAAATTTTAATAAATATGGGCTTGTCAGGTATTTCATATTTTTGGTAAGAGCATGTAAGATCTTGTCTATACTGGGGAGTTACTGCAGAATGAGGCAGGGTGTGAATGTGAAATGCTTTTCCCCTTGTATAGACAAGCCTTTAATTTTTCTTTAAGAGCAAACTCTGGGACATTCCATGTGTCGTCTTGTCCCCAGTTTGAGCTCTGTACCGGGCTTAGGGCTGACAAGGAACAACACCTAAAGCATGGCTCTAGTTCTTGTGAATAATCTCATTGATTTCAGTGGTCCGCTTGTGTGCGGAGAGCACACACGTGCTGGCTCATGGCAGGATTGGAGGGCTTGCTTGTAAGCCCGTTTGGGTAGATACTGCCTGCCATAAATATTCAGAGCTTATTTTAATACTCTAACGAGGTCTCTTCATGCTACTGCATTGTATGTTAAGATGAGAAGAGCTTTAAGGGAAAGGAATTGCAAGAATATGGACGTTAGAGTGTTTCTTTGTAGTTTACACTATAGAAGAATGCACAGGTCTTGTCCATAAAATAGCATAGTCAAGTAATTAAAACCAGAAAGTTTACATTTGACAAGAGACAGAAAAAGGTAACATCCCAGGATCTGGGAGGGGAAGTAGGGAGGGTAATATTTGTGCTTTGCTTTTCTGCGGGTGAGATCTCGGGAGATAGTTGAGCCCATCTAACATTTTGCTGTGATTCAAAGGAGTGGTTTCCCTTCTCCAGTACTTGCCATGAGATCCTGCTCTCTTTCCTGTGTCATCTCTGCTGTTCATCAGACTCTGCAGTGCTGTTCAGTAACCCCACGGAAAACTGCTGGCGCTGGCACGATGCAGCAGGAACATACAGCTGACCCCTTCGGCCGTCTTGTGAAGGCTTGCCCATTATGAGCTTGAGCAAACTGTCATTTGCTCCTCTCAGGGAAAATGGAACTAAGCCTGGTGCCCTTCCTGCGGGCGGTCGCGGGCTGGAATATGCTCTGAGATGCTCTGAGGAAGAAGAGGCAGTATATATAGATGCCTGAGGTACGTTCTGATTCGTGTGTCTTCTGGATGATGTAACTTAAATGTCTAGTCTCTAGGCAGCCTCAAGAAGGTTAACATTAAATTCCTGAGTTTGCTAATTATTTTATCCATTTTGGATTGCTGCTGTATACGCTTCTGTTTGTGTGTGCCTGTGTAATTGTACTAATGTGTCCTGGACAACAGTAATGGTCCTGGTATGTTTGAGCCTTGTGTTCTTGCTTATTTCTGCCTTTTAGAGTTACTTAGGAGTTGCAACATTTTTTGTTTGTTTGTTTGTTTTTGAAGTTTTTTTTCCTGATGTGTTTGTTAACAGATCCATGTAGGCCATTGCATTCTCTGAAGGAAATAACTGTTTGTGTTCCATTTTTAATGCCGATTTCCAAGATTTTCTTGTGTGACTTGCCCTGCTGGAGCAGGTGACCTCCAGAAGTGCCTTCCAACCTCAGCCATTCCATTACTCTACTCTAATCAAAGGAATCTTAATGAGTGTGGTTACTTTTTCTCATCATGATATTTCAAGCTGTTGTTGCGCATGTACCACTCCACCTCTAGTAACGGTGGCCAAAAGATAGGCATCCTCATGAAGAAAATACCAATATCAATTTGAAATCAGAGTAATATGTTTTTAAAATCCTACTAAAACCTCAAAAAATGCTTACTTAATAGTGGATATGTTCGTCTCTATTTATAGGCCTGTGAAGCAGGAAGTATGTAATGTGTCCTTTGTATACAGAGTTTGGAGGAAGCTCTGCATTTGACTTTTGGCAAAAGTGAGTGGCTATGATTCCCAGCCTTTTCAAGGTCAGGTAGTTTATGATTAGAGATTATAGAAAACATACTGCCCCAGAATTTTTAAGGATAGCTGACATGAGGAAAAAAACCCAACAAACCAGAACATGCACCTCTGTTGGACATTGATGTCTAAAATAGAGACCTGTAGTTTTAGGAGAAAAATATTAGTAAAACAAGAGGAGAGGGACCATTTTTGCTTTTTGAAAGGGAGGAGAATTCCATGAAAAAGCAGAAAATAAAGTCCTGAAAATAATCTAGTAGGATGGATGAAGAATATAGGAGATCTGGAACTAGATATGATAAGGAACTAAAACAGAATAAAGCTTTGAGTTTTATCAGCACCATTTTACTGTCACTCGAGGAAATACAGCTGTCTATATTAGTGTGACCTTTTTCAAAAAAACCCCCAAAACTCAGGCATGCTATGTTCATGGAAAGCTGGGAAAGTAGCTGTGATGATGAAAAAGCCACCTTTTCTGCTTCAGCAGGGGAGTTGGACTAGATGATCTCTATGGTCCCTTCCAACTCTTAAAAATTCAGTGAAATTCAGTGAAATTGTGTATTCTGGCCATATGTAGACAGCTTTGCTTTGTTGCTGGGTTCGTGGAAGGGTCTCTTGTTGCGCTGGTTGGTCAGGGACAGCTGGGCGCAGGTGGCATGTCCCTGCCAAGAGGTGACGGTGCCGTGGCCGTCAAGGGGCAAGCCACCCCACAAGGGACAGCCGTCACACCGTCAGCTTCACTCGCAGGGGGACGGTGTTACTGTGGTGCTGCTGTGGTTTCCTTAAGGCATCGGCAGAGGATCCAGGAGCAGAGCCAGCCGCGGGGTGGGTGTAGGAGTGACAGTTAGGCAGCTGGCACAGAGGAGAGGTGGTGACATTCCGGTGTGGGGAGACTGAAGGGTGCTGTGTTGCTGCCTCCTCCAGGTGTAGATTCATTTTAGCGTTGTTCTCAAAGTTCAAATCTCTCAGCAGAGCGACTCTCAAGTATCTCGGGACTTTTTTCTTCCCTCTTCTGAGAGACCTTCGTAGCATCTTGGATTTTCTTGGTGACCTGCCCTGCTGGGTTACCTGCAGCCAGTCAGGGCTGAAGGCTTTGAGAGGAAGGAGAGTGTGGGGCGCTGGCGCTGGGCAGGCAGCCTGCGGTGCCCGTTGTGTCAGCTCCCTCTAACTCAGCAGTGTCCCTGCCAGTGCCCTTCCCCACTGCTGCGCAGAGGGTATTCGCAGGAAAAGCGTCCACATCTCCTGCGAATTTGCTTTCTGGTGGGTGAGAGAAATGGTGGAAGAAGCCTTCACTTCTAGAAACTAAGCATATGTTCTCTTACTTCCTACAGTATTTTCCTTGAGTTATATACATCTACTAATCAAATACTGTCAGGTTTCACTAGTGCCTGCTTTGGCTTGGTATCAAATGATTTAATTTAGCATTTGGAGGGAATTTATTTTCCTTTTCTGAAAGGATCATCAGTCTGTTCAAGTCTTTGGAATTCAGTGATTTAGTTTTTTTTCATGTACTATCAGACTAGATACAGTAGATGCAGAAAGCAGTATTTTAGGTATACAAAAATAATCCCCTTTTTAAAAATGTGACTGAAGACAGTCATGCTGCGTGTTTGTAGCCTGGTGGTAGAACCATCTCATTTTGAGGTACAGCAAAGTTTCTCCAAATCTGGAGCTGCCTAATGTTTTTTTTCTCTTTGTTCTTGTTTTGATTTGCTGATTTGTTATGTGTAGCTTTGTAGACAAAAGAAACAGATCTGGAAATTAATGTATTTGTTGGACCACATGCTATTTTAATTATGTCCAGAAGAGACCTGTGGTGTTAGATCACTTTGAAGTCACATTTTTTTTGGATATTGCCTAGAGTACTGTTTTCAGAGCTGTCTTAGCTCACCCGTGTACTCCACTGAAATTCTCAAGACATTACTCATTTTGGCCAGGCCTAATTTTGGAAAAGATAGTCTGTGATTCTTTTCATTTGTGTGTTGGTTTGGTGTTGTGGTTTTTTTTTTTTTTTTTTAATATTGAGGCTGATAAGAGCTTGGTGGGTGTTTGTTGGACTGAAAAGGAGCGAAAGTGGCCTCTTTGTAAGATCCGAGTTGCAAATACACATCTTAAATCTGAAAACAAGACTCCATGCAGGCACATGAGTGGGTAGGTTTATGTAGGATTTTTTTATACATAGGATTTCTCATCTGCAGTATTTGGCAAGTTGAAGGTGAAACTCAGTAACTTTATTCCCCTCACTGTTGGTTTAGCCTGATGTTTCCTTCTGGTAAAGCATTTTGCCATATTTAATTCCCTTTACATGGGATAACTTCCTTCCCTTGAACTTTTAAGGTGGCTGAAATAAATAGTACTTTATTTGTTTCTCTGTATGAGTTGTAGCCTAAAAGCCGCAATAAACAAGCAGATGGTGGTTGGGGTGTCTCAGCTGCAGTAGTTCATTGCAAAGCTTATGGATTTTAGTGATATTTAGTATTTAACCTAGGAAGGTTAAGTCATTAGTATTCAGCCTTGCTGTGTGGACCTTATCAATCTTCTCAGTAGTGACGTAAGAGGGAAATGTAGCCCTGGGCTACTCGCCCGTGGTGTGACTGGAGAACTTGTCCATCCTTGGAGGGGAGTCTAAGTAGAAATGGTATGACTTAAAGAATACTGAGTTTTTGTTAAGCTAGTTCTGTCTTATGGCTCGGTTTGTGGCTTAAGTCTTATGATTTGGGCTGATGTGGTGTGCCCAGCTGGAGGAGGCAGGTTTGTGCTGATGTTGGGTGCCTGGCTGGAGGAGGCTCACTGAGCTGTTGAATCTGCAGCCTGTGTAACGTCAGACGGGCACATTCTGCACGGCATTTGCTTTTGGCTGTTGGGAGTGAATGGTTGTGTTGTTTTGCAAGCAGCTTGTTCATGTTCCTCTGGAAATTAGGGCCGTATCTAGGACAGTTGAGAAACCGGAGATGCGTTTTATTTCTGTACTCCTGATCTTCCACACTTTCTGGAGAGGTTGGTGCTATCAGAACCTGAGCATACAGCTATTCAGTAAAATAAAACTCGATTACTGTGAGTCCAGTCAAGATGTTGGTTAGCATGATTTTTGTCTTCTTTTTATTTTCTTTGTACTAGTAAAGCTGAAGTGGCAGTTTCTGACCTAGTTTTCATCTAGTTTTAGACTCCTGATTTTCTGCTGACAGTGTGTGTGCAGGGTGTCACTTCTGCCAGCTGGAAAGCGGTGAGTTTTCTTGCCTAGTGTTTAGGCCCTTTCCTAATTGATTTTAAAGTAGGGGGTTTGTCATTTTTTCTGTGTTTAACATGGGAGGATGGAAAGAGATGAGTTGAAAGTGACTGTTATGGCAAATGCAAAAAGAAAAAAATGATCTCTGGTTATATTTCATTTTCCTTTTCTCCCTCCTGCCTCAATGCAAGCTGTGTGACATCCACTGGTTCCTAGGGTTTGCTGGCTGGGATGCTCCTAAGGGTGTTTCCTTAAGGCTTTTTTTTTTTTTTTCTTAAACCCTGTGTCCTTATTTCATTCTAGAATGCCTCTCTAAATAGTGACCTTCCACTCAGAGGAGGGCCACCTTTTGCTTTTTTTAATTGAAACCTTTTTGTTGAGGTGAGGATTATTGCTGAAGACAAGGAGCAAGCAGCCTTCCTCTTACCCACCCTTGGTTATTCCCCACCGCAGCCGCCCACCCGCTTCTTGCCCCTGGAGCAAACACTTACTTTGCGGCACAATCTACGTACGCTGATCCCTGTCTTGCAATGCCAGAGGAGAGGAAAGATAATTCATTGAATTTAGAAATAAAAGGCAGTGTAACGATGGAGGGTAATTTACGTCTGTGATACCTAAAGATAAAATTGAAGGGAGAAACCAGCCCTGCTGAGAGGAGTTAGGCTAAAGGAGGTGAGCCAAGGAGAGCACAGTGGGGCGTTTGGTCCTTGAAGACTTTGGTGGTATCTTGTAAATGACAAGAGTTAGAGGGGTAAGGTTCAGCAACAAGCCTAAATAGCAAGAATAAATTTGATAAAGTCAGTAGGGATGACAAGCAGAGGTTTGGGTTTTTTTTGATTTCTTGGTTTGTTGTTTGGTTTTTTTTGGTTTGGTTTGTGTGTTTTGAAAGTCATAACTGAAGAAAGGGATAGAAGGCTCTGGTCTTAGCATTTTCTCTGGAGGGACTCGGCAGAATGGGAAGAGAAAGGGGAAAATAAATTTGTCTGCACCTCATCTGTGGTCAGATATTTTTCATATAAGAAACAGCTGCAAATCTTGAAGATTTTATGGCTCCTCTGTTGACAACTGCTGTTCTTTTTCCCCAGTGTAGACAGGCAAATGACTCAACTGATGATACTTCATCTGCATCGTTGCTGGATTGCTCAGGTTAGTTCAGAGAGGTGCTTATGACCTTTGAAGTTATTATTTCTGACTTGTGAGTGCTCTTCATCTGCTTCAGTGCAAGATCGGTTTCTTCAGCGCTTCAGGGTAGTAACGAGTGGCTGGGGAACAGTAATCTTTAAAACTGATAAACAGTCATTTCTGCAGGATCTGGAGCCTGACCAGGGATTTTTGGGCAGCAGACAAGGGAAGAGACCATCTTTTCCCCTTGTTGGTGGTCCTTAGAGACACTGGCCAAAATAATCAGTGGTAGGGTAAAACAGTAGCATAGCAGAAAACTGGGTGATTGCAGGAAAGAATAGGTAAATCTGTGACATCTGGGAAGTCAAATCTAAAACCAGACTGGTGGGAAAAAAGCTACAGCAAAAGCACATTCTAATAGCTACCTTGATAATGAGGTTTTTCTCACGCTTCCTCATCTTTCACCTCTTTCATTGTATTTTAATAGTGCTTCAGGGCATAATTCCACTAGTTAGAAGTGAGCAGCAAGTTGGAAACCTCAGTGTTTTTTTGCAGCCTCCTATTAAATCGATGCATGGCTTTCAGGGGTGTCAGATAAGGGGGCGATATGGAGTATCTCATACGTAAGATTAATAATTAGGTTATTGAGTGAGCAAGAAATGAAGCAGATGCAGTGTAGTTTGTCAATTTTGTGTCTGTATTAATCTTCCTGCATAAGAAATATCTACAAAGGGTAAAGACCATAATTGTTTAGGGTACTGTAGAAAAATATTTCAATAATAGCTGTTTAAATTTGGTGAGTTTGTTTAGATTTGGCTAAATATATCCCATTGGAAACATCTTATATGCCATTTACTTTTTTATTGTATAAAGTCAGAGACAGACCTCTTCAGTGTCTCTGTTTTATCATTTTCATTCACGTATTCAATTAATAATAAAATGAATACATCTTATCACAAGTTGTACTTTTAAAAAAAAAGGTATAAAATACTATTTGCTTGTTTTCAAATGTTTTTGTTCATTCTTGAATTAGGAGTCTCTTAGATCTGGGAATGTGCCCTCTGTTATTATAAATGTTAGGTATTGATGACTTGATATAGTAATTTTAAAGAATTTTTTACTTACTGTCTTGCCTTGATTTCTGTTACATCAGTAACACCTTGCTGCCTTAAGTTTTTTGTTGTTTCCCCTTGTTTGAAAAATGCAGTTAAGCTAGAGGAATTTTCCAGAAGAGGGAAATGTTGGAACTTCTGTGTATGTAAACCATGAAATTCTTAATGCATTTAAAGGCAATGAAGGCAGTTGTGACTAAATGAAGTTTTCTGTAAACCTTAGGACTGAATCTTGGGATGTTTACAAAATACACTTTTAAAAATACAGCTCTTTTGAAGTATATGTTTAATAAATCATGCAGGTGGTAAGTCCTTAAGTACTTCTGTGCAAATGGTAGAATGACTAAGGTGCTCCACCCTTTATTTCTGTGCAAATGTATGGTAACTGTTTGTCAGGATGTAAATATGGAGAGGCCGAGCAGCACAGCCTTGGGAATGGGGTGAATGTGGAGCTGGGGGGCGTTAGCTCAGGCGGTTACATACCGCGCAGGATTAGTGGGTTTGGCCTCTCCAGAAGCGATGAACTCCTGTGGGTAGATCTCTGAAAATAACCCGTTCTGCTGGGTGAGGTGTATACAACGTGGTGGAGGTGAGGTATAGAAACCTTGAAGGAAGGTGGAACAAAAGCTGTGGATCGTCTCGTTACTGATGTGATACCTGTCAGTGGTAGCTGTTCCTGAGAAATACTCCCATGCGAGGAAGCGGCTGAGTTTTAAGAGAGACATAGTGTGTACAGAGGGATCAGGCAGAGGGAAAATGTGGAGAGATTTTTTTTTTCTCTCTTTCTGCTTTTCAGAGGGGATTCCCTAGGTAGTCAATCTGTAAAAGATTAGTAATGAAGTAAACTGTTGTGTATGTCTGTGCTCCCAACTCTACATAACCCAGCATTTGTATTTTATAAACCTGATCTTGTTTTGGAGCCCCTCATTTGTAAAAAAAGCTGATCGTACCAATTCTTAAATCAAGGGACTCTCCACCCCTTCCCTTTGTGCTGTGGGTGTGAGGCAGTGGTATGAAATGCCTTGAGTCTCCAAAGAATAACAGTTGAACTGCTGGGAGGGCAGCACCCACTTAAAAGTGTGTTCGAGGTGAGCTGGGGTGGGGGACCCAGTGCTGTGAGCATCTTGGCATGTCATCTTAGATTGCGTGAGCAAAGGGGTGGTGAGGTATTTTCCTTATTATGTGACATCATTTATATCAACCCTTGCATGACAAGTCTGCATCTCGTATCTGTTTTAAAATGGAAATGACAGTTAAAGTTTTTTAAAGACCTTGAAATATTTAAAAAAAAAAAAAAAAAACCCAAAATACCACACACACACACAGAAAAAGCCCCCAACAACAGCAAGAAAACAAACCAAAAAACCCAACTAAACAACAAACTGGTGGTCTTGGGGCAAAATTTAAAAATTGGAACCAAGAAAATCTAAAACTGAATTACTTACCGAAGACAAACAATTGCAATAGCCGAAAGTGTTTCTGGAATCTTAGTGAATTATTTTATTTAAGCTTAGTTTTAGAGAAACAGGAAATACAATGTGCTTAGAAAAAAACAGGTGCCAGTATTACTGGAAATTATCCTATTAATCAAAGTATCTTTAAAACAAAACAAGATCCAATATCCCATGTCTGTTTCAAGAGTAAATCTAGATGTACAGTATTGCTGTTCAATTTAGTCAGTCCTCTTGAAGTGTGAAAGATAAGTATGAAGAAATCTTTTACCTGAGGCTGAAATACTTGTGGATGTATGTCAGAAAGCATCACAGTATGTACAACAACTTTTATTTTTTAAATAATGTACCATATATTTGTAATCAGTATTTCTAAGCTGCAGTACTTGGTTTGTTTCCAAAACGGTTCAACTACACACCTTTGTGGAATCTGAATGATGTTGTAAAGTAACCAAGGTGTTTGCTTTAGAATTACTTAAGAAAACAGTTTATTTTTTGTACCTTTCAGCTTACAAATGGATAGTAAATATCAATGTGTTTGCTTTCCTGTTCAGAGCCTTTATTGGTTAGATCTCTCCTTGAGCGTAATTGACATAACAAAAGGTGAATTTCTTTGGAAGTGGTTCTGTTTCATTTTTGCGTATCGTTTTATTGGGGAGACAGCAGGAAATGGACTTTACTTCCAGGTAATAGGCAACTTTTATATCTGCAGTGAAGGTGTCTGAATAAGCAGCCGTCTCTCATGCCATTCCTGTTGTTGGTTGGAATACATCCTTGAGGAACCGTAGGCACAGTAGGGAAGTTGCCCTCAATTCCAGAAAGAGAAAATCTAGGATGGATTTGTCCTTGATTCCTTTTATTTCATCTCTTATTACTCCCTACATGTATCCTAAGAATAGGAATGACACTGTAAAATTTCAGTTCTATATCAAACCTTTCTGTTCTGGTTAACCGAAAATTTATACTTGTCATGTTTGCAAAAGAAGAAGAAAGTTAAATATTTTACGCAGGTTTTCAGGTGGATTGGTTTTTTTGTTTGTTTGGTTTTTAAATTATTTAATTGGCACCCTGTTCTATGTATGTATGTAGAATATTGTTCTCAGATTCTGAAATTCATTAACAGCTCCAGATCTTACAATTTCATAATGCAGAATTTCTAACGTGGCATATAGGGATTTTTTTGTATGGAAAAGAAAAAAAAATCTATTTAAAAAGCAAAGTGTAACAAACACATAGGGACTTCTATTTTCTTTGATGTCTTAGTTTAGGAGCTTATCTGGGAGAGTTGTTTTTCTTTCCATTTGGAATCTGATAATTAGAGTTTTTAGCTCTTGTAGTACTGGGAGACATATGCCATTTAACATAACATTGAGTGAGTTAGAATGCACTTTCTACCTCAGTACAGCAAACTTCCATAATGCTTTTATTCGCTCTGTGCTGTGGGGTTTTCTCTGGAGGCAGAAGGCGTCCTCTATAGCCCCTGAGCTGGTTATTTGCCACCTTTGCTGGGAGTTTGATCCAAGGAGCTTTGTTGGAGAAAGGGAACACGCTTGAACCACCCTGAGAGGTTTGCAGTTGCGTTTCCTGCTCTTCCCATCACGCTCCCTCAGTATCTTAGACACGCTTCAAGGCATTTCTCATCTTTTGGGTGCGAGTGGGGGTTATCTCTCGAAAGCAGCATGTGCAGTGTATTTGTCTGCTGGATGGGTGGACTCAGAGGGAGCAGCGTACCCTACATGGTACGGTGTGAAATGCATGGGACATGTGAGATCAGTGGCACGAAGTCTAGTTGAGGGCCAGTAACTAATGGCGTACCCCAGGGGTTAATACTGAATCTAAAACTGCTCAACACCTTCATTAATCAGGGTGGATGAGGTTGGAAGGGACCCTGGGAAGTCACCTTGTCCAACCCCCTGCTCAGGAAAGGTTATCTAAAACTGGTTGCCTGGGACCACGTCCAGAGGGCTCTTGGGTATTTCCGAGGAGGGGGACTCCACAACCTGCCTGGGTAACCAGTGCCAGTGCTTGGTTACCCTCATGGTGACAAAGTGTTCCCTGATGTTCAGGGGGAACCTCTGGTGCTCCAGTGTGTGCCCATTGCTGCTTGTCCTGTCACTGGGCACCTCTGTAAAGAGCCTGGCTCCCTCCTCTTGGCACCTTCCCTTCAGATACTTATACTGAACTGGGTAGCCCAGTCCTGGACTCGATACTCCAGGGATGGCCACAGCAGTGGTGGACAGAGGGGAAGGATCTCCTCCCTCGACGTGCTGGCAATGCTCCTAATGCAGCCAGGGATACCTCTAGCCTTCTTTGTGGCAAGAGCACATTGCTGGCTCAATGTCACCTCTGTGTACACTGGGACCCCGAGGCCCTTTTCTGCTGAGCTGGTTTCCAGATGGACACCCCCAGCACATACTGGAGCCTAGGACTGTTCCTCCCCAGGTGCAGGACTGCACTTCTCCTTGCTGAACATCGTGAGGTTCCCGTCAGACCATTTCTCCAGCCTGTCAAGGTCCTTCTGGATGGAATCACAACCCTGTGGTGTATCTGCCACCCTCATTTCATACTGTCAGCAAACTTGCCGAGGACACGCTCTGCTCTACCATCCAGAGCATTTCCAGGAGCAGAGTGTCCTTCCTTGCAGCACAGGCGGCTGGCGGTGTCCTAGGCCGCGGTGGACAAAGGCTGGCCAGCAGGTCAGGGGAGGTGAGCTTTCCCCTCTCCATACGCTGCCGAGGAGTGCAGAGGAATTTTTCTTTCACTAGTTCGTATTCAGCCAACCTAAGTCAGAAAACTTAATCTAAAAGCAACCTGCAAATGTTAATTTGTAGACAAGCGTGCAATATGTTGTCTTGCTGTAAAGTCTTCAAGCGTCTGTGGATCCAGCAATTCAGCTTTTCTAATGTACGGGGAGCAAACTATAGACAAACTATATTCTATGCCATATTTTAGAAGCTATGAGTTTTCCCAGGTTAGATAGGAATTTTTTATACACACAAATATACCAAAGTGCTCTGTTTTACATTTAACGAATGAATTTTCAAAATACTAATAAATATTTTTGATTTGGTGTTTCTCTTGTAAGAGAAGCTTCCTGTTGTGCATTCACATCCCCTGTAAGTGCCAATGATGGCTGGTGTTGGAATATTTCAAAGTTACTGCTGCAGGCACAGATCTCCACAGCACAGGCTCTGCACGGGGAATGGGCTCTGGTCATCGTTAACTGACTTAAGGAAGTGCCTGCTCTCTCCAGAACAGCAAAACCAGTATAATTGGGAAAGCGGGTGATGACCAGCCCCATCAGTAACAAGGAGGAGAGGAAGGAGGCCCTTGTCGAAGGGGGCTGTTGTCATTCCTCTGGTGAAGAGTTCGATGCTTTCACAAACTCCTCCATTCCATTCCTCTTTGCACCCGTTATTTTTTCCACCGACTCTAATTTTAAGCTTATATTTCTTCTCTCTTTGAGCAGCTCTGGAGGGTTTCCTTTAGCACTGCAGCTGCTCAACAGCCTGTAAATGTTGTGGTTTATTATTACCTTTTTTTTTTTTTTTTTTAAGAAAGATCCAGTTCTCTTGCAAGTGTCGTTGCCTTCACTTGCAGTAGGCTACCACCTCCTGACGATCAGCTCTGTGAAACCAAACCCCTTCATAATTACTCTCTTATATTTTTGGTTGTATTATACCACTAAGCTGTATTGCTTTGGAAAAAGAAAAATAATTTTTAAAAAATGCATCCAGTGGTCTCTAGAGCAGAGCTAGGCCTCCCCTGTGAACTTCAGCAAGATTTCGGGTAGGCCATTTCTCCCTTGTTCATGTGATGAACCCAGCTGAATTTTAATAAAGTTACTATTCTACAAGACATGAGATTTTAAAATGCTTGTACGTAAAATTTATCATACATCATACCAACAGTTTACAACACCGCATAATTTTAGAGGTAACATTAACTTTTCAAAGCCAGGCAGAAGTTAGGCAATACCAAATTAAGAATGTCTCTGCAGCTTTAATTAGACTTCCCATTCTTCTCCATATGCATTATGTTTCAGCCTTGAATTATATGATGGAATGATGTTTCCTTCAGTAAATGCTCCAACTGAACATGTGAACGGCTGCTGGTAACAGTCAAAGCTACACTGCCCTTGAGTACAATTACCTTAATTGCAATGTGCTAAAATGAGCTGAGAAAACTTTCATTTTAGGGAACTGTCTAATTACATATCAAAATGCGTTCTAAAGACCGTAAGACCTTCATATTGTAATATTAGGTTGAAATTTATGTATCTAGGTTTCTGGAACAAATGACCAGTGTCTGAATATGAAGCACAAAGCCTGTGTTAGTTCCAAACTCCTGCATGGACCAGGACCTTATTGTGTGAAGTGGCTGAAGGAATGCGAGATGAGTCACAACAGTTGCTTGCAGCATTACTTCGGTTTTTTTAAACAGTTTTGTACTAAAATTAGAAAGATCCTTTTTACAATCATGATCAAGAAGATGGGAAAGAGAACAATGGAGCTGGTGCCTACGGTTTGCCTGAAGAAATGCCAGTGAATCCTGATGGGTGTGAAATGTGCATCCGAGCAGCCGGGCTGTGGGCAGGGGTCCCTCACTACAGCCCTGCTCAGCTGTGAACAGACAGGGTACCTGCAGTGCACGTTTGATGGGTGTGTGTTCACAGTCACTGAGCCTTCCTGACAGGCACAAGGAGGAGGCCATTCCGAAAGAATCTTTAATAAACTTGGGCAGTGAGCCATTCAGGTGTTAGGAAAGCCCCGTTTCAGGTGTTGGGGCAGCATTTTCCCTCCCTGGCTGGTGTCAGAGCCAGGAACAGCGGCTTTCCTGGCCCGGTCAGGCGCTGCAGGCAGACAAGGTCTTCCATTGTTTGTGGACATCCTCTGCGCTGCATGGATGGACAGGACGTGCTCATGTGCATATTCTGTACTGCAACTTCTTTAAATGAGATAGCTTTGGAATTTTTCAGTAGAGAAAGCAAATGAAATTATAATTTATAGATGCTCCCGAAAGCTTTTTTGAGCAAGAAATGCTCTTCATAGTTCCTTTCATTCCATTTTCCTTGCTTCGTAGCTGAAGAGAGTTACCTGAAACATCTCGCTTGACTTTCAGTTTTACATCCCAGATATGTTTTTCTTATAATTAATGATCATTTGAAATCTGCGGCTGCTGCTCCCTTGGAGTCGATGGTTAGATCTGCGCTGTGGAAGGCAGGGGTGCGGGCGCTGGCAGGGGTGGGTAGGTGGGTGCACACACTGCAGTGGTGCAGGGCACGTGTCCCTCTCTGTGTGGCCAGCGGTACGTAGCCAGCAGGGGAAGGGCAGTGGCCTGGTGGTGCTGTGTCCCCTGTCACAGGCCGGTGGCCAGGCACCCCCAGCCCACGGGTGGTTTCTGTCGTCTCCCCGCTGTGCTGAACAGGCGCTGGCCGGGAGTCAGACCTCTATTCTGCTTCATTTTCAACAGTGTCTTACAGTAACTTAACCGGGTTTAGCCTTATAACCTTAATTATATGTGGAATGTGGAGAATGCTGTATTATTTTTCTGTACAAGAAGACAGTGAACTCTAATTGCTTACTTCAAGTACTAAAACATTCTTTGTGCTTCAGGACTTTGCTTAACTGAGCTACATTCTAAAAAATAAATTTAATTACCAAAAAGTTTCTTCTGATTACCTCACTGTTTTTATTGTATTGATCCTATCTTTGTTTTCTTCGATTTTGTGTGAATAGACATTATTAATGTTGCATTTATTTTTGTTTCTTTCTGTTATCCTCTAGGAGCAACATTTAAAATGTTAAAGGCAGTTTTAAAAAAGAGCCGAGAGGGTGGAAAAGGGAACAAGAAAGACTCAGGTATGAACATTAATACAATATTTTATAATTTGGATGAGTTGTGCGTTATAAATGCAGCGGTTGACCGTGTTCTGTTGCAGCCGCGATGCCCCACCGTTGGGGCCGTGGTGACTCCTGTCCTGGCACCAGCCGCGGGGGTCTCTCGGCTGTGGCCCCCCCTCCCTTTCGGCCCAACTGCCCCCACGCAGGGGGTGACTAAAGATGGATGGTATAACCTTCCCCAGGGTGCTTCCCGGGCACTCCTTCCTGTGCCGCTTGCTCCTGGTTCTTACTGCAGCAGTGCTGCCAGTGGGCTGAGTGTCTTGTCCTGCAGCTTAAACACCACCCCAGGCCAGAGGTGCAGAACCCTGAGCTGTGGAAATATATTTTAAACTACTTATTCAATTGTATGATGGGAATTAAAAAAACATTATGTATCATGGGTGATAAAATTTTTATCATTTATGTATTTAGAAAAAAGTTGACAATGAATTTAGTGAAAAGTTTAAGTTTGTTATCAAACTTCTGTCATGTTCTAGTTTTTACTTTACCCTCAGAGATTTTTGAAAGTAAAATTAATCATCAACAAATTTTACTTTAAAAAAAAAAAGCTTATTTTACTCTTACTCACAAATTTAGAAGGCCACTACTTAGTCTGTGTTGCCTTTCAGGAAAAAAGGTAGGTAAAAACTCCAATTGCTATTTTTGAGGGCAGAGAAGGACCAGCAATGCCCTTTGAGAAGGGGTGGTAGTTATCGATGTGCAGGTGGCTGAGTATTAACTCTGCCTGCTGTGTGCAGGTCACGCTAGGTCCTGGCTGCCATGGCTGGAAAGCTGATGGACCTGAGTGACAGTTACCTGTTCTTCACAGTTACATTTTTAACTTCAAACTATTAATGTAGACTAATACATCTGATTTTCTGATGACTTAGATCCTAAATTATCTGTAAGAGTGAGTTTATGCTCTTTGGAAACACACATTTATTGTTCCTGGTTTAAACAAAAAACTTAAAAAGCAATGTTCCTGTAACGTATGAAGCAGAGGAGGCGACCTGACTGCCACCGGGGCGTCTGTCACAGCCTTTGGAACAACGCGGTTGTGCTTTGACAAGCAAGTTATATACACATCTTGCACTGAAGCTTCTAAAACTATGCTGAGTTGTACTGAGTCCTATAAGGAAGGTATTCCAAGTGTTCTTTTGCAAAAAGCAGCTCTGTGTTCCTCTGGCAGGTGATGTGTTCTTCAGGAAACCCTTGTGGTCTCCTGAAGTTTACACCTCACCATGGTTTTTCTCCCAGTGACTGGAGGAGGAGAGCCATCCTGAAAGGAAAACCACTGATGCTAGATGAGAGAGGCAGAGAAGTGCTCTCAGAGCCAGAGCAAAGGCATCCTGGTAATCTGTGTGTGCTGCTGGCTCCAAGTCACCAGCTGGAGCTGTTTAAACCTAGTGGGCTAAAGATTCCTGTGGTCAGGCTGTCATTGGTACATTTCTCTTTAAAATACTAGATGGAAATTGTTTTAAGCTCAAAAGGAAAATAAGGCTGTTTGGAACAGAGCTTTGACCTGGCTTTGATTAAAATCTGAAGCTTGAAAAGCCTTTTTCCTTTAGGTCAGAAAACACATATTTTTTCACTTTAGGGTCTCATCGCATCAGTCTGGATTAATATGTGCAAAAGCAAGGATTTTCTCCCTCTGTTTTCAGATGTACAATGCTGCTGTATTTCTGAACACCAAGGGGAGTGCTGGAGTGTTGGAGGTTTTTTGGTTTCATTTTTGGTTTGGGTTTTTCGTTTTGTTTTTTAAGCAAAGCTCTAGAGTTTCATGTGTGAATTGAATGTTACAGAAACCAAATATTGGGGAAAATTGGTGAATAATGCCTGGCTGGTGAAAGCTGGAGTAAGGAAGAGTCCAGGAACCACTTTTTAAAATAATGTAATTAATTTATACAGTGGATTCCAGAGATTTTGGCTTATTTTGTGTCTGAAGGTGGTGGTGTGAGAAGTTTGAAAAGAAACGTGTGCGTTCCATTCTGTGCTACATCCAGTAAAGTTGTGTTCAGTTTGGAACAAAAGAAAAAACTATTAAAGGCCCTTGCAGTTCTTTCAGCTGTAAGACATTCTTCAGCTTTTAGAGATGGGAAGCAAGGCAAAGAACATCAATCTTTGTAGAGCCTTATTTTTTCCTCACTCCTCTCCCTGGTCCTAAAACTCCAAACAATGAGAAGTGGAAATTTTTTTAAATTATAGGGTTGTCCCATTTCATGGTCCTTCAGGTCCTTAATAACAACAACAGCTCTTAAAATTTAATGCTCTCTGAGCATGAAATCTTCACTCTGTTAAGGGAGTGAAAAAGGAAGCATGCTAATGAGAGATAGTTAGTGTGGAAGCATCCGTCCTTTCGGCCTCCATTTACAAAGGTAAGGCCATCCTAAATTTAGGTGCTTCTCTCAGCTTCCTGGGCCCATATGTTTGATTTTTTTGCTGATGCAGCTTTAAAAAAGTTTCCCATTTTTTCAGCGCTTCAGAAGGTAGCAGGAAGCAGATGAGAGCCACACTGTTAGGAGGACTTCTGTACTTTCATTGTATACCTGGTGTAGGAGTGATGTTGAACAGCCACAAGGCAGTACAATCTCAAGCTGCCTCAGCTGTTTCGGAATCAAGAGTCTCAATGTGCTTGAGAATCTGCTGCGGTGGGTGGGTAAATCTGCTTTGTATCCCCGGAGGCTCCCCACAGCGCCGTCTTGGCCACCGTCCTGGCCACCGGGATGGTCTGGCTGTGACTGGAGTCCAGCGGGAAGAGGTTTGGGCTGAACTGCAGAAGCTGGTTCTTAAACTGCGGTAACCCCTCGTGTCCCATGGGTTCCCTGGGCACGAGAGGAACGCCTGGAAGTCTGCGCAGTTCCGAGCCGAGCGGGACGGTTCCTGTTGTACCGAGCGGAGGTTCCTGTTTGTGCAGCCACTGTGTCTTAGTGGTTTTACAGCTGCCAGCCTGCCGGAACCCTGCAAACAGGAACGGGGTTTTTTTCCTGGATTGAAGGCACTGTAGTATTAAAAAGTCTGTAAAAGGGTTAAAGAACAAAAAGAAATTAGGACTTTTTTTAAAAAAAAAATAGCTTGTATGGATTTTAATGTTAGAATTTCTTCATTTGCTCTGACATAAGGACTTAAGAGCTGAAGATGTGCATAATATCTTTGAAATCTAGCTGCTGAGTATGTTAATTGCAATTTTTTATGACTTTTTAAATTCAGGGTTATCCCGAAAAAGAAGGCTGCAAGAATTAGTGTTGATACTTTTGGGGGAGAGACTGAAGTGCTGTGCTAACCACTGGTAGAGGGTCTTAATATAAACAACTCCTCCCTAATGAGGTGGAAGAGTGTCATGTGGGAATCTCACTTTTGAATGGAAAAACAGCACTGTAGGCTACTTGGGTAGCAGTATGCTGGCGATACATGGTTAGGATCAGATCCTGCAGTTGCTTCAGTAATAATTCCTTCTCCTGCAGTTATTTTATTAAAATGGGTTTATTTGGATGTGGCTGGGAGGCATTGATAGGTAGGCAGCTGCAGGATTAGGTAAAATCTAAATGAAGCAAAATTTGTGTGTTCAAACATGCATATAGGAAATTGACAGCATGTTGCTTATGCATAGACAATTTTTCAAAACAAAACTTACTAAACTTACTTCTAAACATGAGTTTGAAGACAAGTTAGTTGATATCACATTTAGGTAAACTGTTGTGCTAAAGGACCAGAATTTGAAGCAAACCAGGCAGCCAACTGTTTCTGCATCCAGCTTTTTTTCAGCTTTTCTACAGTATTAAGGAACCTGTCTTTACACCCCTTCAGATACTTATTTCCATACATCAAAAATAACTGTATCTGTAAGTTGATTTCTGTTTTGTCTTGTCCCCTTAAGTGATTACGTGCTTGGTAAAAGACACAGCTCAAGGGGAAAAAGCCCACACTGCATCTGTCGTGTTAAAGTAGCTGAAAACTCTGCAGTGAACCAAGCAGGAAGAGGGCAAAGAGGGGCATTAATTTTTGCAGTAGCCTGTGGCTTGGTACTGTCATGTACACTGACCTGGAACTGTACAGTAGGTCCTTTCAGTTTCTCTTTGCTTCTCAAGGTTTTCATTCAGTCTCAGAAACAA
Source organism: Tringa tobata (assembly GCA_033628505.1). Classification (NCBI taxonomy): domain Eukaryota; kingdom Metazoa; phylum Chordata; class Aves; order Charadriiformes; family Scolopacidae; genus Tringa; species Tringa tobata. Next base: position 69,520 of record JAHREE010000244.1, on the reverse strand, counting down.
AGTAAAATTTGATATTTTTCCCCTCTTTGTCAGGTTGTTGTTATTAAATAAATATTATCTCTTTAAGCTCTGAAAGGTTCCAAGTCCTGCAGAGATCCCTCAAAAGGCGTCTCTGGTGAGAAGCAGCAGAGCTGGTCACTGGCTGGGAGCCTGTTGGTGTGACCTGCACTACTCCTGGGGCTTCTGCTCAGGGCACACATGGTCCTGCCTTATCCTTTGCCTTTTGCCTTTGTGTTGTTAATGGACTTTATTTTCTAGATTTAAGATACTCTCATCTCTTTGTCTTTATTTCTACGCTGTGTTTCTCTCCGACTGCCTCAGGAGTGTCTTTCTGGTCTCCCTCCAGCGTTGTTTGTAGCTGATTGTGAGTGTGTGTTGTCCAGTTTCTTTCCTTGAGGTTTTTAAATTCCTCTCTGTAGCCACTGGGAGATTCTCTGCCTCTGGCCTCTCTTGGAAGGAGCTTACCTTTTTTATTTTAGTAGAGCACAGAAACTTGTTATCTTAGTGACGCAATTCAATAAATCAGAGCCAGAAGACTGTTCTTCGAACCCAAGCTCTTGGGATTACCTGCAACTCGTGTCTGAGGTGATAGGGTAAAGAGTATACTTCATAAGCTTCAGAGTATAAACAAAAAGTGCTTTTTAATTATGATTGTTTTAGTAGCAGTTCTACTCAGCTACTCGTTCTTACATGCTTAAAAATGCTTCAGAGATAGATTTCTATTAGTATTTCCTGTTGGTTTTCTGTGCTGCCGGCTGCTTTGCACTATGTAATTATGTTTGTTTTCTTTAACTGTCCTAAAGCCGACAACTTGCCTGCCTTCTGGGGATCTGCATTTTTTTTCACTTAGTAAGCAGAAGACCATTCGGTATAAAATACTTCTAATGTATTTCAACTTAAAAGGAAAAGAAAATCCTGTATATTAAATTTCTACAGAACATGCTCAATTATTTCAGATAGCCTTTGAGTTGCATGAGCATTGTTGTTCTGTTGACCCAGTAGCAGGCCTGAAGGAACATGAATAATGGAGGTATTGTGCTTAGTTTGCAGGGCTCTTCCTGCACTAAGTCCCATCAGAAGTTTAACATCAAATGTAGTACACGGTATGCATGAAAACTTCATTGATTTCAGTAGAAATTAATGGGGTAAATAGTTGGGACTTTTACGTTTTCCAGCGTAGAGGTTTGTGCTGCTTGAATAACAGGGGGCAACTTATTGTGTCAACAAAAAGGTAAAGTTTAGAATGTAATACTGTAGTGCTTTAAAGGTAGAGAATCTGGAGAAATGAGATCAATGTTTTTAATTTCTGGATGATGAAATAAGAGGCATTGAAGTGCTTTTGTATTCATATGCATCCTACTTTCAGTGATTGTCTTCAAATTCAGATATTTTTAATTTGGGCTACAGAAAAGTTCCATATTAATAAATCTTTCTTTGTTCTTGTTTGATTCTCCTGTAGATCAGACTTAATTTTTTACAATACTCTTTTGAGGCATAGTTTCCTTTGTTTTTCCTTCTTCTTGTATTCCAGTATCTTTATATAAGTGTCTTTGACCTAAATATGAGTGGACAGAGTTTTTGAATGTTAGGATAGAAAGGATGCTTTCATTTCTGCATTATGTTCTGTTGTAGATTGGCATACTCTTAGTTATTTTGTCTGTATGACTTACTTTTTATCAACATTTTATACTAAACAAGTTGAATGGAGTCTATGGATTTGAAATGTCTTCCTTTTTTTTACGTATGATCAGATACAACTAAGAAAATGAGATTATACTTAGTATTCTTTTTGAAAAGTAAAATGGCTTTCAAAAGCGTGAGCTGTGATCGCTTGTGTGATGTTCTGCCATTCTAATTTTTCTCTCTCCCATTCTATTAGTGTCAGCCACCACTAGTGCAGCACTTTGAGTGATAAACGTACATGTGCTTAAATTTACTGACACAGAGGTATTTTTGCTAATGACAATTAAATTGGTACTTTACAATACAAGTGAAGTTGCTGTGCAAGAAGGCCTAATCTTCTATTAAGACCCACTACTTAATCGCTATTTTAAAGTTGTTTCCAGAGTTATTTCCCTGTAGCAGTAAAGCTTCAACTCTCAGCTGAACTTGTGTAGTTAAATGGACATTTGAACCCCCCCTTTCGTGCATTATGTCTCATTAAACATTTCTGTCTGACTACCGTACTTGTAACCGAGCTGAGAGCATCAAGAGCTTCAGATACCCTTCTGGCAAATTCAAAGGCTTGAAATCATTAAATAAAATAAGTTTGCATTTTAAAACTAAATATGCAAATTCAATTGGCTTTTCTGTCCAAACTCCTTATGATACTAGGCTTTTAATTTTAAGTGCAAAGGGACTTCATGGTGCATAAAATACACATCCACCAGCTGGAACATTGAACTGGTACTGGAATACTTTCAAGCTTCACTTTGACTTTTTGTTGTTACTCTAAAAATATCTTACAACAGAAGCAGCATTGTTTGATGCTTAAAATACGGAGCTGTTTTTGATTATTCTGTGTTGCTTTACCCACTTTTCTGTGGCTGTTGACAGTTATTTAAGAGTTTAAACTCTCTTTTTTCTTTTTCTGTACAGTGAGCATTTAATGTGGTGAATGTCTTTTCCCAGAAGCTAATTCCAGTGATATATCACATGTACATATAAATGAAAAAAAAAAAAAAAGATAAAAAGATTCTGCCCATGAAACACATAAATAGAAATTACTTCAGTGGTCCTAATAACCTCTATTTATCACTCTGTTTTCTTTAAAAATTGGTTGTTTTTTTAAGTAGGCACTACAAGAGGACATCAGTATTTTGTGTGTTGAAAAAGTAATCCAGAGTTCAGAATTAAATGCCAGAACGTGAGCAAATACTGTCAAGTATGAGCATAGTTGGCAAAGATTGTCCTTTTGGACCTTTTATTCTAATCTTTACTTAGTTTGTTTCTCACTCAGTGCACTTCACTGGTTCTGTTACTCAGCTCTAATGAGTTTTCTTCCCATTCCAGGCTAGTTTGTCCCTTTTTCTGGTCTCTCCAGAGTGTCAAGAGGGAGAGAATTAAATGTTGATCTTCCCCTAATGCATCTATTTTACATGACAGAAGACTGTTTTCTTACCCCAGAAGGATGCTAGCAGATCCCAGAAGGATGCTAGTGGATCCCAGAAGGATGGCTGATCCCAGAAGGCTAGTGGATCCCAGAAGGATGCTAGCTGATGAACTGCTTCACTTTCTTACTGTAAATTTCCCTTTGACTCCTGGTCAGCATTGGCAGTGGTGTGAGTTATCCATCCTTGTATCTCTTTGTGTCTTAAGGAAGAAAAAGGAGTAGTTTGTTAATCAGATTATGCCTTTCAGTTACATCCCTAGGTGCAACTAAACTGGGGTTTGATTTCCATTCTCAAAGCTTTTTGTGTGTGGTTTTTAAAGCTATTAAGTTGTTTCCATGGTTACTTTGACCACTGAATAAGAACTCTGGTGTTGATTGATGCTTATGAAACTTTTTTGTCCGGACGCTATTCGGCAGTGGAAAACTCAAGAGGTTTTGAAAATAAGAAAGTGGGATTTCACAGGACCTTTCCTTATGTTTTAGTTTGACATTATTAAAAAGCTTGTGAGAGGTCATCTTCCTCCTATTCCAGAACTGATTTTTGTCTGTTGTACATTGGGGTAGAGACCAAGAAATGTAATGGAAATTTAAAGTATTGTTCTGTTAGCTAAAATATTTGAAATTACTAACCTTTAAGTTAGTATCAAGTAGTTTTGGCTTTCTGTGTGCATCAGTGTGTGGCATCTGGTTATATTTGGGCGTTGTAACAAATTGTATTTTGACAGCTATTACTGGTGCATTTTTCTAGTACTGTTTCCCTAATACCAAGTAGTTGTGTGGAAAGCATCATGTAGTACCTGGTGGATCCCACAAACTTGTTAATTTTGGCTATGTCTTGTCACATACGTAGATCCAACTATCTCATGGGAATTTCGCTGTAAATTGGATGAAATGTGTAGATTTGGTCATCGGCCTGATTTATACAAAATGGAAACTGCAGGATTAGGATAAATTAAATCCAGGATAGATGCAGAGACTTAGGAAAGGCTGATATAAGCATATAAAATGAAGCTTGCCACCCCACTTATCCCATGTAATTTAACTGTAGCCAGCCATAAATAACATTGTGTGGGTCTAGAACCTCCATTCATGCTGTCCTGTGAGAATAATCAGTTCTTCGGGTCCATTCAGAGAGCCAGTAGGACCAAGAGGTAGATCTCATCTGCCTCTGATTGGGTCCTGCAACTCTGGCTGTGCTGTAGACCCATGAGCCTGTTATGAAATTGCCGGTGTCTGAGACAAGTGCTTTAATACTCGCTTGAACTGGGTTGTCCCCGTGGGAACTGGGTGTTTCGCAGTGGGAACTTGGCACGAAGCAGCTATTGCTCCTGCTGTGGGAGATGGTTCACCACTCAGTGGTGGGTGGTGAAGGAAGGTGAGCCTCACCCTAGCATCAGCTAGAGCCAAGGTGTGTTTCCACATCTCCTCCTACACACTTGCTTCTTTGTGCCCCTGAACCCTCTTTCTGTTCCTCTTGCTCCCTTTGGGGGTGAGTTTGTTAACTTTTGCTCGGGAGAAGCCAGGGGAAGAGGAATCCTCTGGAGATGCAGCCAAGACAGCATCTCTCCTGCTTGCCCTCATACAGCCTCTGGCTCTTTATGGACTCCGGGACTTCCTCACCAGAAAGCAGCTTTTAGGGACGAACAGCCCCTTGAGTCCATGTGAGGTTTTACCATCCAAACACCAGGTTTCCATTGACTATGACTGTTCGAGTTACTGGGTCATGGGAGTCTGTGGGGAGTCATTCTCCCGGGAGAGGATGTGGTTTGTGCCTGTGGCTGGGACAGCATTTGGAAGGTTGTGGTGTATGGGTTCCATCAGTTCCCTTCTGTTCCCATGTGTGTTGAGCTCACACCCGCGGGGTCGGTCTATTGGTGCTGCCTTCAGTTAACACCTTTTTGGAAAGGTCCTGGAGGAGCAACTCTGCAGTTTCTGCTGTCTTGGAGTCACTTGTGTCTAACAGCTGTCTGCTATTCCATAATATCCTAACCATTTTTCATTTATAACGTGCCTTTTTCTGCTTCAGTAGAATACGTTAGTGTTTAATCGTGTTCCAACATCACTGAGGCTGAGATGGCCTCGTAGGTTGAAGCTGGTACAGTTGGGTTATCTCAAGGTGTGATTTTTGGCTCTGAAGAGCTATTGTATCTTAACAGCATGAGTGTGTGAGTGGCAAAAAGCAAAAGCTTGTTGTAAAATTAGGAAAGTAAGTGATTGAAAATGAGAATCTGTGTGGCATGCATTTTTGGATTTTGTATTTTAAGTCATACTGCTCTTAGAATCCGCATCATGAAAGCCCCATCTTGTACCTCTCCCCACAGAATCTGTGGTGCCAGTGGGAAAACAGCAGAGTCAGAAAAATCAGAGTACTGCTGGAATAAAAATTGCTAAGATACAGTAGTGTGTATGTATAGATTGTAAAATATCTCTCAAGTTACTGTCATGATGAGATAATCTAAATGTATTGATTAGTCTTATGCCAGCGGTGTCTTAGCCCCGTCCAGCTCTTCATGGTGTAACATTTCATATACTATGGAGAAGGCTAAGTTAAAATTAATTCAAAATTCCAAAGTCTACTCATAAGACAATGAATTACACACTGATTATTTATAAAAGGGAAAATAGAAATTCAGGAAGTGTGGATGGACAGACTAACCCTGAGTGGGGAGGAGGTCAGTTTGTTTGTTGTTTTCTTGTCTCTTGCACCCCCTCGCAAGCATTCCAGCCCCAGCACTTACACAAATTCCAAATTACAGCCCTGACGTGTCCGGTAAAAAAACTTGAATGCCAGTATTTTCTAATTGTGGTTAGCTGCATTACTGTGCTACTGCCTTGTTTTTTGCTTATGTTAAAGGTAAAAACAGAACATCATGAGTTTCTCTGTGTGTTCTTCAATGGTTTGTGAAGCAAACTCACATGTACTGTATTGAATAATAAATAATAATATACCTAATGTTAAATGTGTTTAAAAACAACTATTGCAAAAGTTTAATTTCTAAAAGAACAGAGAAAGAAAATCCTTAGCCTTTTGATTTCCACTGAAAGGGAATGAGAAATCAGTAACTTAGATATCCTGGTGTTTCAAAAAAATCTCATCTATGTGATTATAGAGTCTAAAATATTTAGTATTTTTATTTTAAATATATACTTAAGCTGTACTTTGTTGTTGTTGTTGTTAAGGATGGTGTGTTACAGCTAGCTTTCTAAAACATTGAAGCTGCTTTCCTGGTTCCCAGGATTTTAAACCAATAGTTACACTCCTATAACAGTTGCAATGGACTTCAAAAAAGAATATAAAGTTACAGATACTTATTTTTTTAATTTCTATCTTGACAGCTAGAGTTGTTTCCTTAAAATCATTGCCTGTTATGATGAATTTTGTTTGAACAGAGAGAACTTTTGGAAGGAGTTAGTTCAGTTGGTTTCAGAGGAATAAGAAAGTAAGTTTTACAGTTAGGAAATGTTAAGAAAAGTTTGAGTCTAGGATAGCATTCTGCAAGGTCATGTATTATACATAGCCCTGGTGTGGTTCTTGTGAGGAGGAAAGTATGGCTAGAAAAAAACCCCAAATAATCTTAAATACATGCATCTTTGGAAATAGAGAGTTAGATTGTAACATTCAGCCGTGTTTGGTCTCCTTATCTTCCATGCATACCCCTAATAAAAGAGAGTGGTAGTTAAATTGGCAAAATATTTTTACCTTGCTCAATATTTTTACCTTGTTTTCCCTGCTGACGGAGTGTGGAAGTTGGATGTATGCAGTTAATGCTGCCTGTGGTGGAATGTGGTGGGAGAGCAGCTGCTAAAAATTGACAGCAGCAATTGAATGAGACTTGGCTAAAACATGTGCTGGCTTTCTCTTTCCTCTTTGCATCAGTTTTGTTTTGCTGGTTTTTATCTTTGTTTTTTATCTTTTTTATCCAAGATAAAAAAACATACCAATTCGATTTCAACAGTAGTTCTTGTAAACGATTGAGCAATACTGTAATTTGGATATTAAAAAAAGCTGTAGTTCGTTGTTAACCTTTGGTTTTCAGCTCTGTTTCTGTCACCTGACTAGGAAGAACCTAGCACTTTCAACACGTATTTCTGCTGTCTTGGAGTCATTACTGTGAGCAAGATATTTTTCTGTTGTTTTGAAAATACATTCTTGATTTAGCTGGAATTGCATTTCCTGCACCAGCAAGGAATTGCTCTGATTTGAGTGTATTTCCCTGTTTTGATGTGCCACTTAGTATTTTGTGAACCAGTAGCTTGTTTTTTCCTTAGATTAAAAAATCACTGTTGCTGTGAAATTGCACATAAGTGGAGCTCTCGGCTTTAAAAGAGAAAAATAAAGCTAGACTATTCAGGTTATCACAGTGATCCTAAAATACCTTTTCAGCTGTGAAAATATTTTTATCTTCATAGGAAACTTGGTTTCACCTCTAAGGATGAAATCTGAAAAGTACGCACTTTGTTGAAAGTGAGGTTTTTCTTCTGTCTCTACTACAGTAAAATAAAATCTTGTTTCCTCGTGTATTTAATATTTTTTGGTGGTTATCTGGATTCTGCAGGGGAGGGTGCACGGTAAGACGAGTAATGCTGAATTGTTGAAGCGAATACGCTTCCCTGTGTTAAATACTCGTATTTTAGTGCAGCTCTATGTTTTTTTATTTTGTTAGAGCACATAACGGATGACAGAACTTTATTTTTAGCAGGTGACTCGTGCCCGGAGAATGCCATGCAGGTTGTGGCAACATCTGGCCACGATGCAGATTTTGGCAGTGGCCATCAGCCAGGCTCGGAGGACTCATACAGGATGAACTTGGCTAAAGGAGTCTCAATGTCGTTGCCGTCTTCGCCTCTGCTGCCACGCCAGTCCTATGCCATGCAGTCAAGAGCAAACAAAAAGTCTCCAGGTAAAATGAAACTGATAAGCAACTAAAATCTTCATAGCACATTAACTCAGCTTTCGATGCACTTTTTATAAAAGTAACACAGTAAAATCATGTTAATCTCTTGCAATAAGAACAAGAGCAGTGAATGCTTTTTGCGTGTTCTCAGGGAAAAAAGGTAACTGGTGATTAAATAGAATATATTATTTCATACGGCAAAGAATTACTTGAATTGATATCGCAAATAGCTATATTGAAATGTCTGAATATGTTTAAAAATAGTTATTTTTGATTTGTGTATCAGTTAGGTAGAAGACAGTGGCAAAAACCTTTGTTTATTGGTATGTGAGTGACTGTGTGAGAATGAATGCTGTTTGTGACTTTTACAGTTAGTTTATTTTACTCGTATCTACATACATAAATGTATTAATAGGTAAGTTGCTGCTGAAGTTGTGACGAGAAACTTGTTAATTTTCAGTGGTTGTGTCCTCAGCAGTGACTGCATACTTATGTGTGAGCCTTGCTAAATAAGGTGCTCTGTCTGGTTGCCTTTTATCAGGGTTCTGTACATGTCAGTCATTCCAACGCGCTCGCATCACTTGGGCTCATTCCAGCCAAAGCTTGGGCGTCAAGTGAAATTGTCCATATTCCTCTTACTGGTGCAGACGCTTAGCAGGTTTGAGGCTCTTTGCTGTAAAGTTTATAAGGTCTAGGAGCAAAGAGTGTTGAAAGTTGGTTTTTGCCAGCGCTGAGAAATGTCTTGGTTAATGACCCATTTACTTAGAATTAAAGAAAAAATGTTGCTTACAGAATTGCCACAAGATAGTAAATAAAATTTGTAAAGAGTATTCTTGGATTAAGTTGCCTTATCAATATTGCCTAAATCAATATTGCCAAAATTGCCTAAATCAGTATTTATTTTTTCCTTTCAAAATTTAAAAATTATAATCTCACTTCATGTTTAAATAATTTGGGCTTGGTTTTGACAGTTCACATAAAAATTTTGAGCCCCACAACAGTATTTTGTTTTTTTGCCTCTTACTACAGTGATTTGCGTGCTAAACAACTATAAAACAGAAGCTGAAGTCCTTGTAATGGGGAAGGAAAGGCAGTTTTTGCCAAAGACTGAAGTGAAGGTCAGGATGTGACGCTAGTTCCATTACTGGGTTAGGGGTACAGGTGAGGTAGGATCTCACCCACCTGCCCCCGTGGCTCAGGGTAGTGACATGCCGATTTATACACAGGGTACAGGCTGATAACTATTTCTCTGGCAGAAAGCGTGTAGCACTTGGTCAATTTTGAATGAAAAGCCATATTCACAGTGACTCTAGATAGTTCCACTGTGATACGTAGCCAAAGAAAAGATCTCTGAAGGTGATGAAGTGCTGTCAATGCACTGGCCTTTGTGGATCCTTATTTTGTACAAATGCCTCAGTGGGTGATGGGATGCTGATGGAAACATTCTGCGCTATTGTGTTGACTTCCAACAAACTATAGCTGATGGAAGATGACTTAATACAAAATATCTGTCTAGCACCTGTGGCAGGAATAATAAAAAGAGAGAGTATACTAATGTACTGATTTTAAAGCACTATGTTTTAGTAGCTTTAGTACCAAGTTAAAGATTTTCCAGGTTACGGTGGATGAAAGAAGAAAGGATTGCACAGAAGTTAAAGTAGTGTTCTGAAGCTAAGACTTCAGATAATACTTCATTTCCTATCTTTTTAGAAAATCGCACAGTCATAGATAGGTTGCCCATTGCCCCTCCAGGCAGAGTCCATGCCGGGGGCTGACCTGAGGGGTCCCAGTGTGCACGGACCAGCATGTTGGCACTGTGGCTGTTCCGTTGTTCTGTCCCAGCAGATAGGCCTGGTGGCAGGGGACACGGCCGGGAGAGCCACCTCTCTGCTGCGTGTGTAGTCAGAACTGCTTTCTGCCCCTCAGCAGCAGCGGGTTCTGGCACCCCAGCCCCAGGGCAGGCAGGGCTGGGGAGAGCAGGATGAGCTGCTGCTCTGGGACACCGAGGATGCTGATGAGTGATACTGTGCTCTAATTACATGCACAGAGGGCCGGGGAGCTCACTCTGGGTGAGAAGAGCTTGGAAGAGCACCAGTGTGTCTCGCCCCAGCTCAGTCCTCAACTCTGACTATAAAAGGAGGGAAGAGAGAAACTGTATCTTAAATTACTAAAATTATTGACAAAAGTAAAGCGACAGGTTTATTTGGAGTCAAATCTTCTTTAATGAAATAGCTTATTGAGGAGCAGGTGGATAAAAGAGCAGAAACAGAACAGGGAACAGGTTGCCAGCAGGACAGCTCTGGGATGGGGAGCAGTAAGCGAAAGCCTGTCTCCATAAGTTGAGTTTCTTCTACTACGCAGCTAGAATGAACATTGCTTGGATTGGTAACCTTCCAGGTGTGCAACTAAACCAATATTCGCATTCCCAAAGGGGTAATAGCTGATTGTGCTTCGATTTAGGAGGGTCAACTAAAAGAATGAAAGTAGTGATTTACAAAGAAGGTTCCAAAAAATTGGGTGTTGGAGTTTAAGTGTGAATCAAAGATAGTGCTGCTGCCCTTGAAGTAAATGTTTACTGACTTAAGTTATTGATACCATCATGCTTGAACAGTGAAAGTAAAAAAACATTAAAACGTACTAGGAAGGCAATAGATCTTAAACCAAAACAAGGTATCATTACAGAATTGTGTAAATCTGCAGTTCGTCTGCCTCAGGAAGACCTTGGTGTAGCTTTGGTGATACCAACTTCAACAATCTACTCTACAGCTGGGGAAGAGCTAGAGGAGGGCTGCAGGAATGACTAGAGCTGGGGAACAGCTCTGAGAGTTTATTTAAATTGGTGCAGTTGGTATTTTTCTGGCCGGAAGACAGACGGTGGGAAAAGGAGACAGCACAATAGCTATTTCGTGCAGTGTTGGGTTAACTTGGGGGTGGTGCAGGTTGGTAAAGAAAGGTCCGGGATACATTCTTGGAAGGAAAATCCATCTAGAACTCTTCCATAGCAAGTGTCCACCACTTCTGTCCTGGGAAGTGACACCCCACTGAACACAAATCAGGGTAAGTGCCACAGGGGGGTGTTTTCCCTGGCTTGTTGTTCTCTGGGTTGTTCTCTGCCTGTTGTTGCTGGTGAAACACTGTCCCAGATGGACCTTGTATCAGACCACATCCAGCCCCCTTATGCTTCTGGAGAAGAGCTTCCCTCGTGCAGGCACAGCCCACCTTTAAACGGGCCCTATCACATCCGTAGATTAATTCAGGTGCATGAAAATAAACTTACCAGGGTTTTTTCCTCGTTACTGCAATATTGTGTGTCAGATTTGCAAGTACTGTAAGTCACTTCCACATCAGTTTGTGAAGAAGAAAATTCAACAAGGGCCCTGCTTTGTGTGGGTGTTAAAAATACATCCTGAAGGTACTTTCATTCTGATGGATTTTACACGACTGCTACATGTTGTTCCGGTTCTTTTAGAATGGTTGCTTTTTGTTGTTCAACTTTGATACATCTAATTATAATTCTCGTTACAAATGACAGATTTGGACTATTGTCTCCTTAAAGAATGTGACTTTGTTTCAATGGAATGTATTTTTAGCTGCTTCCACCAGGGCCAATGCCCCTTACTTCTGTTAGGAAATAGTGTTGGAAGAGTACCCTCTGGTGGTAGTTGGTAATAGCTGTCTTTTAGTTTCAAAAATGTCTTTATCTCATAGTCTCTAGGTAGAGATACAAACTTTTGTATGCATATGACTTACATTCCCGGCCCAGTATTTCTTAGCTAAGAAATGAGGTTATCGCCATAGTCCGTGTCCCACTTTCAGGTCAGAATCTGAAGGAACAGGTAGGCCCCATAACACCAACCCTCAGAGCCCGGCTGTACCCGGGCATGGAGCGTGTTGGCGGGACATGGCAGCTGGGAGCCCTCAGTCACCCTGGAGTTGAAGGACAAAGCTGAGAGAGTTGCAACCTGTCTTTAAAAGCAGTCACCAGCCTTAAAGAACTCAGGAAAATCAGGAAGAGGTCAATGTAGTTTTCAGAGACGTTCTGTCACACCTGAGGTTGCTGCCCAAAGGAAGGATGGGACCGTGCATGACTGTGCATGTCAGACCCTGAGCAGGGTGCTTACCCACTAGGCCTGAAACTCAGTTTGCGGCTGTTTTGTTGATTGGGGTACAGTACATAGAATCATAGAATGGTTTGGGTTGGAAGGGACCTTAAAGATCATTGAGTTCCAACGCCCCTGCCCTGGGCAGGGACACCTCCCACTAGAGCAGGTTGCTCAAGGCCCCATCCAGCCTGGCCTTGAACCCCTCCAGGGATGGGGCAGCCACGACTTCCCTGGGCAACCTGTTCCAGTGTCTCACCACCCGCACAGCAAAGAATTTCTTCCTAATATCTAATCTAAACCTCCCCTCTTCCAATTTAAAACTGTTACCCCTTGTCCTGTCACTGCACTTGCTGACAAAGAGTCCCTCTCAGCTCTTCTGTAGCTCCCTTCAGACATTGGAAGGCTGCTGTGAGGTCTCCCTGGAGCCTTCTCTTCTCCAGGCTGAGCACCCTCAGCTCTCTCAGCCTGTCTTCATAGGAGAGGCGCTCCAGCCCTCTGATCATCTTCGTGGCCCTCCTCTGGACCCGTTCCAAGAGGTCCATGTCCTTCCTACATTGCAGGCTATTTTATTTTAAAGCTTGTTTTTTGTTGTTATTGAGGCTCTGTTGTTGTTGTTTAGTGGGACAGTCACCTCTTTTGTTTTGAAAGCTCTGGTTAGATTTTGTATATTTAACTTAAGGAAAGGTGCCAGCAGTGTCCTTCGTTGCTTTCTGGAAATCTCATTGTAAAACTAATTAGAAGTCATGACTTGTCAAATGCTACAGAAGCAGCCGTGGATGCAGCTGCGTCTGTGTCTACTGAAAGAATAAGCAGCTGCAGAGGCCCAGGCACGGTCATGACTGACAAGTGTTGGCTTCAGAAACAGTGAAAAATTACTTTTACAGTTATTTAGGAATTTACCAGTAGCATTTAATTTTACCTACTGGAACTCTTCCGTGTCTCGAGACTTACGCTTCTACTTGGTAAGTTTGAACTTTTCTGGGAAGGAAAGATCTTTCTTAATAGCTTTAGAGCTGAGCTCCTTTCTCTGTTTTTTTAGCTTGGGTTCCTTAGGAAATGAGAGAACTGAGCTTGTTATATAAATCTTTTAACTGATGAGGTTATATTTGTAGGAGCAGCTTTTCATTCTGGCACTTCACTCATGGTATTATAGTTCCTACATAAAAGAATGCTCATCTGAAATCTTTTTTCATTCTTTTGGGAAATGTGTGCTTTCTTAGTGGAACACCGCCTGATGTGTTGCTCTGGAAGCATTAAGGGATTGAAGGGCTGCTAACTGTAATTTTAGAACCCTTTGCACGTTTCCCTGTTCATGCTTTTCCAAAACTTAGTGTAGCAAATGCCTAAATTTTGCCTGATACAACGTTCTGTTGCCATATTTTCTAGGATGTGGAAGAACAGGCGGGGTCTCAGTTCTGTCAGTGCTCCCAGTCGACTGCCAGTGCCCCCAGCCACTGCGCTGGGATCAATGTCACCCCCTGGGGGTGGTGTGAGCAGGGGTTGCTGATTCGATAGTACCAGTGTGCCTTTTCTGGGAAACCTTCAGAGGACAGCATCCTTCCCCCTCTGTCAGAGAAGTTGTGTCCCTAACATTTCCCTTGGCTGCTGCTAAGCCGTGTTTAGCAAAGAGCAGGGTCATAAACAGCCTGAAAATGGAGTGTGGAGCTAAAGGGAGAGTAAAGAGTGAATCAATCCAAATTTTGAGTAGTGTGTGTGTGAGTGCACAATTCTTACTGCAGGTGGAATGTTTGAACCTAGTATGCACATGACCTGGGAATGCTGCTGTTTAATGAAACCAGGACCCTTAGTAGCCACTGATGTTTTCTTCTGTTTTTTGAACTCATCTTCACCCTTCCTTGTGATCAGGGCATGTGTTAGTATTTGGAGAAAGTACACTGTAATATAAAGCTTCTTGGGTCTGAATTATTTAGCGTGTTGATGTTGCGAGCTGTCTGCCTGTAGCCTTTTTCTCCTGGCTTCAAAGATGCTGATAACAAAATTATCTCCGTGTTATAATGGAAAATAAAGCTCTGAATGGAGTAGGCCCATTGAAAGTTGTTAGAGTTTGAACATTAAAAAGTCCCACACTTTACGTATACAGGAAAGCTTTTCAGGCTCATCACAGCAAGCAGATTGGGTTTGTTTTCCAGCAGGTTTTGCATTCCAAAAAGCCCAAAGAGAGTGTTTCTTTCTCCCAGGAGTGGAAATGCAGCCGCTCACTGGTCTTTACAGTAGCAGCTGGGTATGTAAGAAATAATTCCTCTGCTTTTTTTTGCCTCGCAGAGGATAGACATTGTACATGTGAAACTCGTGGTCCATCAGGAAAAAGTGAGATACACTCAGCTTGTTCCCATTGCAGGTCCCATCAGGAAGCCCAAGTACGTGGAAAGTCCCAGAGTGCCAGGAGAGGCAGCTCTGCCCCTGAGGAAAGGATGCGAGCGGGGAGAGCCCAGTCCCAATGGTAAGAGCCTGTTCAGTGGTGCTTCCTTTGGAGAATAGCTGTTGTTGTTCGTTTCAGACAGATGATACGAAGGAGCCTGCAAAATACGCAAATCTGATTCTTTATTGATAAGACTTTTGCAGGTTTAACATGCCTGTGGTAAGGAGGAGATGCTTGTCATTGTACTTCTGTGATCTTTGTAACTCTCTCAGTCCTTGGAGCTGTGTCTGTACATCAGGCAAAGCGATGTCTGGGTGGTGGTGTTTGCTACATATGCCAAAGACCTTCTCTGAACTTGTTTTTAACATAAATTGATTCCAAGCATGTAGCTCTGCACTGGATACAATACTGCATTTCAGAAATTTTGTAAAATAAAAAGGCTTCTGTGTCGACAGAGCTGGGAAAAGCTACCTCCTTAGAGTTAATTGGTATTCTCGGAAAGTTATGTGTCCGTTAAATTTGACTAGTGCATAACACAGAACGCCTTTGACAGTGAATGTCATGGTCAGAGCAAAGTGACCCATATGTGGGTACATGACTGTGCACTGTAACGTGCATTCCATATGCCTTGTATTTTTAGATTAAGTTTTCTGTTTAACTGGCCTCATGAAAGTCATTGCATGTTACTGATGAGGTTCCACCTGAACGATTTTTTTTTCCCTTTTGCTTCAATTTTAAATGAACCTACAGTTTTAAAAGACAATATTTTCTTTTTTTGAAAAGTTCCTTATTTTGGATGCTTACTAGTGAAAGTAGAACTCAGTGTAATTGTTGTCACCATCTGCTTCCGTAGACCCTGTTTGAGTTATGCTGGTCCTTGATGTGCCCCCGCCTTCACAGCCCTCTTAGTGCCGGCATTAAAGTGTTATGTCCAGCGGGGAGAGCACATAGTCCTTGTCCCCTAACCTAGAGGTGACCATCTCGGGGTGATCCCCCTCCTCAGAGCTGTGCTGAGCTCTGGTGGTTAAGGGTACAGCAGTGGCTGCCAGGTTGAATGCCTGAGACTCTTGCCTTTTCTCTCTGTTGCCAAGCTGAGTTTGGTACTGTGCCTGACGCTTACCCAGACTCCTCAAAGACTGAAATTTAACAACAACAGGCTTTTGGAACTTTGATAGGAGAATGAAGATGTTGATTTAATGAAATCTGTAATTTCCAGAATTGTGATTTTAAAGATTAATTGTAGTCCTCAAAATGACAATTTTACAGAGAAATTACATTTTCCAGTCAATTTGCAAAATATTCTGAGATACAAAATTTTTTGCTATCTGTTTTCAAAAAAGATACCATTTCATAGCTTCCTCCTTTTGGGATTAAGTGAGAGTCAGGTAATTCAATCTTCCAGAGTAAAACCTTAAGCGGTCCACAAAATTAAGAGATATGCGCGTTCAAGTAGGCATCAAGCTGGAGGGAAACAAAGCAGAATGTTTGACTAGTAAACTAGTCATGTCTGCAAACCATGGGTTTTATGTCACTCATAAAATTGAAATGTTCTTGAAATAATGGTTACTGGTCAAGCTCTTCAGTCAAAAACATTGTTTTCTATGGTTTTCTTACAATCTGCAGCCTGGGGAAAAATGTGCTGTTTATTGCAAATGCCACTGAATGTCGGCTGTGTCTGGTGTTAGAGTGAAGAGTGGATGTTGTCCTGACGCTCGTTTGCCTTATTGAAGCCATGAAGGAAAGACCAAAGGAAAGGGGCAGTTCAGCCTGGGAGATACCCCAACCCTCCGCTGTGTTCCCCAGGCAGCCCGGGGCGGGCTGGCTTTGGTGGAGGTTGCCCCCTTTTGAACTTTGTCTCATTCTATCTGTTGGACACCAGAAGACATTTTAAAGCACTCTACTGATAAAATTAAATATTTTTGCAGCCAGAAGGCTGGGACATTTAGAGCTGATGTCACATCCTTCGCATAACAAGCACAACAAAAATGTATGGTGTTGGTTGTCGTGTTATCTGTGAGATTACGAAACATCTGCCTTGGTAACCTCTACTTTTCACGTTTTTAACATTACAGACAGCTTTAAAAAGTTACTGGAGCAGAATTTCAGTCTGACACTGAGCTGTGGTAGTGTTGGGTTTAATGCTGCTGTCAGGAGAACACTCACACCGGTCATCAGTCCAGTGATGAGCTGGTTGCGCTGCACCATGTCCCTTTCCACTGGTAGGGTGGGGTTTCTCTCCCCTGGATTTGTGCAGATACGTGGAGGATCCCAGACCCACCAACAATTTCAGGTCTCATGGACAGGAAGTTTAAATGGCATTAACTTCTCTGTTAGATATTTTGTTAACGGAAGGACTGGTGTTTACGTTTGATTGTACTTTTTCTACCTCTTGTAACAGTTTCTTAATGTAAGACTCTAATCCTCATCAACTTTTTTCCCCCACTCCAAAGCAAAGCCTGATAAGGACTCAAGCTGTTCTCCTGCAGCACAAGAACTGATGACAAGATTGGGATTTTTGCTGGGAGAAGGGATCCCAACTTCTGCTCATATAGAAGAGAAAAATGAAGTCATGGTAGGATAATGGAAGAGAATGTATTTAATGTTCATCCTATTTCTGAGAGGACTAATGTTATTTCTTCTATTTGCTAGTTGTAGTTACTTGATACTTGCCAAAATACAATCCATTTTAATAGACATATGATAGTAGAATTGTAAATTAATTATAACAAGTGTTCATTTTTGTTTGGAATTATAAGTTTATCTTTCATTCTTAAAAAAAATAAAAAGGGTAGACTTGTTATTTCTGGAAGTTAAAACAAATTGGCTATGAATGTGAGTAGCTTCTAGGATTCTCTCTGCCTTATTTTAGCATTTAGGACAAACTTTTTTTCCCTTCTATTCTATTTCAGTGATTTATGAGACTGGAAGATGGTGGCTTGTTAAAATAGGAGGATGCTCTGGGTGCATGTGTGTTTGTTCTTCCCTGACAGTCTGTCGTTTGTGGGTAGAGGAACTGGAGAGAACAAGCAGCTACAATCCATATGAACTCCTGTGCTAACCAGAACTGCTTCCCCTTCCTCTCTCTACTTTTAGTCCCAGGCCTCATAAATCTTAGTGCATCGGTTTGGGTTTACTGATGGTGCATAAGACTGCAGTTCTAGTGTTTGTAAACCAAAGAGTAAATACTGGGGGTGGAGGGGAGGAGTACCCAGTAAAATGATTAATAGAGAAGAAATCTGCCTCACTGCAGCTCTTCCGGTGAACTGTGAAATTCCCTTTTTTCTTCAGAAGTCACTTTTTAAGAGTAATCTGAAAATATGCCATTAAGGTTCCCAATTCAAGATAAAGCTTCTGCTTCTTGAAGTTTTTGCTTGAAAAACGGGCTCTTTGCTTCGTTCTTGTTCTGCTTTACCTTGATGTTTCTAGTTTTCAGGGCAGCATCGTACCCCGCCGTGCAGTAACTGTCAGTGCTTGTTCCCGTTGCAGTGCACAGTCGCCAGCCAAGGCGTGAGCCCGTGTTCCACCCTGACCAGCAGCACCACATCCCCCAGCACCGACAGCCCCTGCTCAACCCTCAACAGCTCCGCTGGAAAAGCAGCGCCCAACAAAGGCAGTCCCTGTGGGACCATCAGCAGCCCCAGCTCCACCCTGGAGAGCAAGGACAGTGGCATTATAGGTAAGCGTCTTAATTAGCACTGCAATCAAGAGGAAATTCTCTTAACAGTCCAAGTCTGAAATAGCTGCTTCATGACATTGTGTTCAATTGTATGCTGTCCGTGGATCCCCTTACAAATCCCCTGCACTTGAAAGGTTGAAATCCTATTCTTTGGCTATAACAGCTGCTGGTTTTAGGTGTGCGTTTCTCTTTTGTTTTTCTGGTGCAGTTCTAATACCTTGTAGACACCCAGGTAGCTGCTTTAATATTATTTTCTGGAAAATCAGAATGAGATGTAAAAACCATATTTTTCCTGCTGTTATAAACTGTTGTAGGAAGGTTTATTCTACTTTATTGCTTTAGTCAATATTTTCTTCAAATGCTGACTCCTTAAGCGATTGATCCCTTTTAAAATTGATTTTGTAACAGCTGTTAAGCTTACCAACAAAAAACAAAGCAGAAAATGCCACCATACCTGATGCTTTCTCAATATACATCAGTGAGCTTTCCATTTTATTGAAGTCTAGCTGATGGGCTAAATTTAGGGAGGCTGAAAAAAGGAAGCAATTCTAAATCTTAAATGCCTAGATGTGACGATATGAACTTCAGACGTGTCATTGTCTTTGACTGTAAATTTAGTACTTTTTTATTTACAACTTTTGTTCATAGAAGGAATTCCAGGTGAAAGTGTCTCCCTGCTGTTATGGATGCTACCATGGTGATTATACTTGCCAAGAAGTAGTAATAATACATGGTTTCATAATGCAGTTGATAACACTTTACCCTGAGTTTATTTTATTATAAAGTGCAGTAATTAATAGTCGTAAGTTACAACACAATATTATTTTTACTGATCAGTTACCCTAAAAGAGATGTTTACCATGGGTCAAAAGACTCATTTGCGTAACACTTAAGTACTTCAGTTTTAGAAAATGAAAAGTTCCATTATAGATTGATGACAGCCAATGTCCATGGTCAATTTTGGGTAAGATCTAGTTCTGAGACAGCATTAACATTTTGATGTAAAAACGGTATATCAGGATTCTTGCTCTTGGGTTCACAGATTTCAGTCATGGCCTAACTTGGGAACAGACTACAGTAGATGTAGAATAAAGTACTGCCTTTTGTGAAGAATATTTATGTCAGTATGCCATACTCATTTCCCTGTTTAAAACGTTTTTTAGGGCTTCCCAGGTAGGACATGGGTACAAAGATACTTCTACCTTCATAAATGCACCTATGCTTAAGCTTTTACTAGCTCAGTTGGGCACTTCTGTGTAGGCATGTTTCTTAAAATCTGGGACCTTCTTTAAGGCTTTTTAAAGTGGTGTTTCCCTTTTGTAAAAAGAGGAGCCATGTTGGTTTGGAATGCTTTGCTGTTTGGAGATCTACACCTTTGCATTTGTTCGTTTGTTTAAGAGTTTGAACACCCCCTGGCAGCACCCTCACATCTGTAAAGGCAGGAAACCAAGAGGGGAAATAAGAGGCACCTCTCTGATAAATGACTATGGTTTTGGTTTTTGAATACAAATATGCCTGTGCATTGAAATTTGTTATTAGTAGTAAATGTGCATTTTAAATTATGTTTAGCAAGTGTATGTTTTCTAATGTCTTTGACAGAGTTCATCCAACCATGAGAATAGCTTACTCTTTCCTACTACTGATGTGGGCTCCCATTGTGTTTCTCGCTCACCATGTTTTCTGGGCCAGCAGACTCTGATGGGAAATCTGTCTTTTCTCCCTTTTCCTCTTTTTTTACTTATGGATCAGGTTTCTTTTAGTTTTCTAACGTTTTACTGCTGTAGTCGAATTCTTCTTTGCTTCTATTGAGTTTGACATAACAGTAGTGGAGGCAGGTTTTAATCTTCAGCAATGAGCTAAGCAGCAGAAAAGACTGGGCTGCTGGCCAAAATGTAAGCTTTTCTGGATATTTGCCACTGTTCCAGTATGGAAATCTTGAGCAGTGAAGTTTCCTGATGTTAATTTCACTCCAATAGGAATCATATTTTTAATTATTTCCTGCTTTAGGAGGAGCTAGATTTCTTTTACATGAAAATTAAACAACTTTGTCTTAGGGAAGTGCAATCTAAGCTGTGTGCAAAGGTGAATGGAAGGTCTGCAAAGCTTTTTCTTCTACTGCCTCTAAAATGTATGTCGTATTAATGGTATTTCTTAAAATATGAGCTCTTGAATTTAAGCATCAGATCTTAAGTTTCTTGTGAATGTGAGACTAAGTTGGAGGAACGCAAAGTTTTATGAGTCCCTCATCACCCTGCAAGGCTGAGGCTGCAGAGCGGTTGATGGGAAAGAGGAGCAGTTGGTGCTGCCTCTGAGCAGCCGAGCCCCAGGGTTCTACGGAGCATTTTGTTAGTGGTCTAATAGGCCACAGTGTTTTACTTAATGATTTGGTCAGTTGAGTGTAGAATCATCACATATCTATATACCTTGAATATTTAAAATTTTAGCCTGGGAAGTACCCACAGTTCACATGGATACTATTATTTGAACTGGCACTGATTTTTATTTTTTTTTATTAAATCCTGATGTCCTTTCATCCTATTTTGTATTTTCCTCTCTTGCATACATTCATATATAAACTAGCAATTATAATGAAATACTTTTTCGTAGAAGCTGGGTCAAGGTAAGAACCCCAGAAGTAACTTTGAACATTACTTGAAGTTAAGTTGTTAAGTTTTCTCTCCTCCTGAAAAAATGAAACAAACAAGAAAAAATCCCCTAAGCCCAAACCAAACCAGAAAAAAAACCCACTACTTTTTCCTGACTTACAAAGATTCTTTTTTTTTCTTCATGTTTTATTTCCCCCAATAGTTGATTTATTTGACTTGTAGTCTAGACCTAACTTTTTTCCAAGATAGTTTTGAGTGACTAAGTTTTCTGTCTTGTAGGTATGCTGTTCCCGTTGGTTTAGGTGAACTTTCAAGTGTTCAAAATGCATTGAGTGTTGGCTTAACCTTTAATAAATATTTGTTGTTCAGTTATTTTGTGAGACTTTAATGTAAGCATTGAAAACATTTTAAATGAAACAGAGTAATTTCACTATTAAACACAGAAAAAACAGTATGTATTTCCGTAGTATTCTTAGACACCATTTTCCTCTGGTATGTACTTAAGTTGGGTTTTTTCCTCTCTTTTTCCCTCTTTTTTTCAGCAACTATAACAAGTTCATCAGAAAATGATGATCGCAGCGGGTCCAGTTTGGAATGGAGTAAGGATGGGAATCTCAGAGCTGGAAAACACCAAGGGATTAGTCATGATCGAAGAACAGATAATTGTTCACCAGTTGCAGAAGAGGAAGCTGTTGGAAGTGCTGAGAATTTGCCAAAAGAAGTGCCAGCAGGAGAGGGTCCTGTTCCCTACGCTCAAAGTTCTGGCTCTTTAATAATGCCTCGTCCAAACTCTGTTGCAGGTAAAGTCCTGAGGTAGAAAAAAGAATGCTCCTAATGACAGGAGATTCTGTTGAAGTTATGTTGTTGGTATGAAAGTATTTTTGTAGGACAAAAAGAAAAAAGCGTAAGTTCTAAACTGAGTAGCCGAGCCGAGTTTTCGGAGTGTTAAAAAAGCGTGGACTAATTTAGGCTGTAAGGGGCTCTCAGGTGTTTCTGGTCCACCGTTGCACTGGAAGCACATCCAATTAGAACAGTTTGCTCTCAGGGCCTTGTTCAGTTTAGTATTGAGTTACTCCAAGGATGAATATTCCCCCAGGTCTCTGGGCAGCTTGTTTGGGTATCCTTAGTGATATTTTTCCTTTATAACTAGCGTGAATTTCCCATGTTTCAACCCGTGTTCATCGCCTTCCATCCTGTCCAATTGTGGCCTCCTGTTAAGTAAGGAGTAAGCTGCTGCCTTTGCCATCTCTGTTCAAAGCTGAACAAACTTAGTTCAAACCCGAGACCTCCTTCCCAAGTTGATGCAAAGGAATTCTTCCCAGCCTCTCTTATTTTTAAAGCGACATCCACAAGAACGTTGGTTTTTTTTTTTCCAACTCTAGCTCTTTTTCTAGTCTTTAATGCTTTCATTTAATTGCTTTAGTGTTGATCCATTGCATTCAGGATTTCTTTCATTGCTGTAAACTTGGACAGGTCCTTAATTTTCAGGCTGGACTTCTGCTGTCTTAGTACCTTGACTCTGAACATCCCACTGCAAACCCCATTCACATCTTACAACTTGAAACTGTAGTTTTGACCTCCCTGCTTTGCCCTGGGAAGAGTTCAGTGAAAGCTCAGTACATCTGCTTCTCTCTTGTACTGGGAAGCCCAGAACTGGACACTGTACTCCACATGAAGTCTCACCAGTGCTGAGGGGGAGGATTTCCTCTTTGTGCCTGCTGGAAACACTCTTCCTAATGCAGTCCAACGGTGCTGTTGGCTGCCTTTGCCACAAGAGTGCATTGCTGCCTATGGTCAGCTTCTTTACCACCCAGGTCCTTCTCTGCAGGGCTGCTTTCCAGCCTGTCAGCACCCTGGTTGGGTAGTGATGCCTGGTGTTACCCTTTCTCAGCTGGAGGACTTTGCATTTCCTTTGGTTGAACTTCATGAGATTCCACTCAGCCCAGTTCTCCAACCTGTTGAGGTCCATCAGAATGCCAGCACAATCATTGCGCACATCCACCGTTCCTCCTGGTTTTGTTCGTCTGCAGACTTGGTGGGATTGCCTTCTGTCCCATCATGTAGGTCGTTAATGAAGATGTTAAATAGTTTTGGACCCAGTGTTGACTGCTGGAGTACACCACTGGTGAGTTGCCTTCACACAGCTGGACTGTGTGATCACAGCCCTCTGGGCCATCCATTCAGCCAATTTTGGGTCCACCTCCCTGTGCACATCCATCACCGGTACTTCATCAACTTGTCCATGACTATGTCATGGGAGACAGTGTCAGAGCCTTACTAAAGTCAAGGTAGAGAACATCCCCAGCTCTCCCCTCATCCACCCAGCCCGTCATCATCTTATAGTATCACAGAATCACAGAAGAGTTCGGGTGGGAAGGGACTATCAAAGATCACCTATTTCCAACCTCCCTGCTGTGGACAGGGACATCTTTCATTAGATCAGGTTGCTCAAAGCCCCATCCAGCCTGTGTTCAGTTAAGAGCTCTGTGCTTATCCATGAGACCTCCTGCCATAGTTGCTTTATTTCCTACTTCTCAGGATGGCCCTTTCTTGAGCTTGCAGGATATTATCCTTGAGTGCCAACCAGCTCTTTTGGATCCTTCTCTCCAGGACTATATGCCATGGGATTCTTCCAAGCAGGACTCCGGAGAGGTTAAAGTCTGTGCTCCTGAAATCTGCTTTTTGATCTGGTCTCTCGCGTTAGGATCCTGAACTCCACCAGCCTGTGGTCACTGCAGCCAAGACTGCCCAGCTTTCATATCTTCCTGCTTTGTATCAGGTCCAGCAGAGCATCTTTCCTTTCTGGCTTCCCCGTGGCCTATTGTCAGTGCACTCCAGAAATCTGAATTGCTCATGCCCTGCTGTGTCGTCCTTCCAACAGATGGAAGATTTTGGATTTTATATCAATTTGAGAACTGCTTTTTTTTTAACGTGAATATTCATTTGGTTTATTTTTGGTGAAAAATGATATATTCCTGATATAACTTGGCAAATATCTTCTCTGGATTTTCAGCTCTTCTTCTGTATAGCTATCAGTTTAGTTTAAAAATTGAAGAAAAGAAAAAAATATTATCCAGAATTCTGTGGCATTGGATAAAAAAAGAATGCAAATATTTCCTCACAGTTGGTGTACTGGCAGCTAATCTCTAAACCTGTTCCTAACGCTTCTGACCGCACTGATCTGGTTGTTCTCATAGTAAAAAAGGAAACTGTATGAACATGAGAACTGTTTACCCCATGAGGAAGTTAAGGCGGACATGAGGGCCATCTGAAAGGGGAAAAATCCAACTAAATCTTTAGTGAACTTGATGGGAAAGCATTTTGTAAATGTAATAACCTGAATGACTTCAACCACTGCCCTTGTCTAGAACAGCTGATCTGTAAGTACTATGTTTAGGAAAGAACTGTAATAAATAATAATGTTATTTGTAACTTATGCCGAGAGAAAAATAAGCTTCTATCCTTTAATACTGTAGCAACAAGTTCAACCAAACTGGAAGATCTGAGTTACTTGGATGGACAAAGAAACGCTCCTTTACGCACTTCAATTCGCTTGCCGTGGCACAACACCGCCGGCGGGAGGGTGCAGCAGGACAGCAAAGGTACAGATGTGCACATCTGCATCTCTGGGGTGGTCTGAGATCTTTGTAAACACCCCCATCCCGCAGGGCGATATGTAAGAGAGTGCTCCTGACAGATCACTCAACATGTCTGGAAATAAGGTGCTTGCTTACACTTTTTCCTGCAGAATGCTGTGGTTTAGAAATTGCACGTGTGGCTTTTGATGAGACAGGAGTGTATTGTTTATCCGAGTGTGGGTTTACCTGACGCAGTGTGGATCAGGGGAGCCTCCAAAGAGAAATTCTAGTGTTCAAGAACTGTGCTGGGTGTTTTCCTTTCTGCCAGATTTTAGCTTGTGACATTCAGATGAGAGTGTACTGCAACATAAGAAATACTATGCTGAATTGAAAATCTTCAAGAGGCTGTGATTAGAATTCTGTTTTAGGAAGGAAACTGATCAAATACCATTAGACTTATTTATAACTAATAAATACTTCGATATCTCTGGTCTTTGAGTCTGAAAATAGCACGTTTATGTTAAATGCAAGTGATGTATGCAGGTTTTTGTTTTCTCCTCTTAACTAGCGTAGTCATTTGCAGGCTCTGTTAATTTAACGGTTAACAGACCGCTCGAACCACTGTGAAAGGTATCAGCAAAAGTGGCTTTATTGAAATTTGATGTTGTGAAAGTGTGACTTCTCAAAGCTCGATAGCAAGGTTCACTCTGTCACTTGCTGCACAAAGGACGTAACGATTCAGAACTACCAAGACAAAAGTCAGAGGTACTGAGGCAAAATGTGAGTGCATAGTAACGGAAGCTCACACATGGGGTGGGTCACTTACCAAGGATTTGTGCTGCATAGGAGGTCTCTGCCTCGGGCAGCAGCCCTGGGTGCTGGGACAGCCTTTGTGGAACACTAGATTTGGTTAATGAATCCTCAGAGTGTTATATTAGTGAACGTTAGTGTTTCTGTAAATTTTAATGTATTTTATGCAACCAAACCCAAACTCTTCTTCTCTCTGTAAGTCTTACCAGGTGTTTGCCAAATGTATAAATTAATCAAACATGACTATGCTTTCAGCTGTGCTGTGTCATTTCTGTTCTTGTGGCTTCAAAAGTACAGAAAAACAGGATAGTAATATTTTAATATTTTTTTAAAATCACTTAGAAAATATGGGGTTTTTTAAAACAGAAAAATATATTTATTTTTCTGTACATTTTTTGTTTCTCTGTACAAGTCTTTATGGATCTGAAGACCTGACACTGAGATGCTCAGCTGTGTAGTTCACCCTAAGCTGAAAAATATTTGGCACTTCCCCATTTGTAGAATTATTAATGTATTTTCAAGAAAACTTCTGTATTCTGCAACTTATTAGCTCAAGTTCAATTGTGAAAAATTCCTCAAGTTATACTTGTACCTTCTCTTCTCTAGAATTTAATTCACGTAGGAATTGTGGAGGTGACCAGAACTGAGCAAAACAGTTTTAATCGTTTTCATGATGAGAGCTCTAAGAAGTCTGATTATGAACGCTATTAACAAGATCACTGAATGAAATGTTCTTCTGAAACAGTGCTGGTGCATTTATTGCACGAGTTTCTTCTAATAAACTTTTCTCCCTGCCACCTCTTCTCAGCCCGTTTTGTCCCCTACAAGCCTCAAGACATTCTGCTGAAGCCGCTGCTGTTCGAGGTGCCCAGCATAACCACAGACTCGGTGTTTGTTGGGCGAGAATGGCTGTTTCAGGCGATTGAGGAAAAACTGCGGAATCCTGACCCAGCTGAGAACAGGGGAGCAGTCATCACTGGGAATGTGGGGTTTGGGAAGACTGCAGTTATTTCCCGTCTGGTGGCACTTAGCTGCCATGGAAGTCGCATGAGGCAAATAGCTTCAAATAGCCCTAATTCATCCCCCAAAGGTGCGTTCTTTTTCTGAGTCACTGTTTGGGGTTTTGTGCTGGGGTTCTCAAGAGTCAGAGTGTTGTTTGCTTTTCTGGCCTAAGGTCGTTGGCGTTCATCAGCTCCTTGGGAAACACTCGTTTCTTCTGGTGGGGAAAGGAAACTGTTAAAATTGTGTGCTTTGACAGATCCCTTCCACTCAATACTGGTGGGCTCAGCCCATTAAAAAAGACATAAAATGAAGACACTGTGCAGAATCTCTTCCTCTGTCGGGCAGCGTGTACCCTGGGCTCTGGCAGGGCTTTACTCATGGCTTGTGCTCCCTGTTAGTTTGGAAAGAGGGAGGTGACGTGTTTGCTCCCCGCTGTGCACCACGGGCTTCCCAGCACCATGCCTTTCCCTCAGAATGGTGGTAGAGGCAGGAGTAAAGCTGTGGAAACCCCTTCTGTCTTCTGCTGGCGCCCATCGGATTCAGTCACCTCACCCATCCAGTGCCTACATTAACTGGAAGGGTGGTGTGATTGTCCTTACTGCTGCTTTCCCTGCTGACACTTCAAATGAGAATATTATTGTTAATAATGATGATGATAACTTGTTTCTATTTCCCAAGATTTCAGTCATATAATAACTATTAGTTTAAATGAGTCATCACATACATAATTTTCGTAGGGAAATTCTTCACATCAGCATGGTTTTGCTTTCAGTAATTCTATAGTTTTGATCAAAAAGTCAGTTAAATTGTTTTAAAATTATAAAGTTGCAAATATGTGTATTTATCAGACTGATTGCAGGCTTCTTTTAATGCTATTGTTCAGTTTTAATTTTTATTATAGCAGTAAAGATATTCCGTGATGTTTTCCTATTAAAAAAATCTGTTGTTGGCAAACTTGGTCTCTCTTTTATTTGTTGTCTTTTAAAAATAGGTGGTGACTCCTGTCTGGAGATTCCCTTAAGCCAGTTGCCCCCCTCTGCTCCTCCGACAAGTGGTACCAATACAGTGAAGACCAACACACTGACTTGTCCTGGTAGTCCTGAATACCCAAACCAAGCAGGGGATTCTGTGAGGCGCCTTGCTTCAAAGGTGAGTTTTCACTTAATAATCATTTTTCAGTGTGTTAGCAAACCCCTGACCTGGGGGAGACGGGAGACTGGGTGTCCCAGTCTGGCATTGGTGGGAGGACAGATGGTAACTGTGGATGTGTGCGATGCATGGCTGGTGAAACCAACTGCCTGCCTTCTCTGCCTTTCAAGTTATTACTTGAATTCTGCTTGGTCTGAAAGAATTTCATTAAAAATTTCATGTCTGTTCTATGTGTGTATGCAAAGTTGGGGTCCTTTACTTGCACAAGTGGCCACGTGTTCTCTATGGGTAGATGCTTGCTGTACCTTCCTAAAGTAAAATTCCAGAAAAAAAAAAAAGGATAAAATGTTTGGTTTGCGTATAATCCATCTATAATTCTATGATACTAGTTGAGTTTAAATGTAGTCTTTCTATTTTCTATATTCTCGAGACTCTGAAGTAAGCAATTAAAAGTTATTTTTGCATTAGATTATTATAAGTGTTTTATCATTTGCCTAGGTAGTAAATATAATTAATGTCTGAACTGCATACTTTATGGAAATAGTTGTGAGGAAAACATGAGGTTATTGTTGCAGTCTTTAAGGTGATATGTGTTACTTGGAAACAATTTTATGAAATGTTACGAAAGCCACTGAAGTAAGAACTGTCTTTACTGTGAACACCATGCTTTCCTTTTGGTTTGACTTTTTCCAAAGAAATAATGCCTATCTTATGTTTTATTTTTAAGTAATATACACCTCTGCAATAATCAGAATAAAGCCAATTGCCCTCTTTCTCTGTTTGCTGTATGGGGATGTCTGTCATAGCTCTCAGTCATTTGCTTTTGCCTGATGATGATCAAATCACTCCTTGGGTTATTAGCGTGTGACATCGTAATGTTGTTAATTATAGCTAATAGGTTGCTAGTTCCAGCCTGAAGTTGTTTTTCTTGTGCTACTTAGTTACTTACCTGTTTACCCTCTATGTCCCAATGGCGTGAAGTCAGGTTACTATGTTTTCCTGCCAGAACCTGCTGGTTTTATTTCTCCTCCTCTTTTGGGTGCCCTACAAGGTCAGAATCTATTTAATTGTCTTCCTTTCTGTGTCTGACACAGGCCATCTGAGACCAGCTGCAGAGCTCAGTAATTATTCTAACACTGGAAAATATATAGTAGTTGGAAGAGAACCGAAGTAACACTTTATCATAATTGGACTAACTAGTGACCTCTTAAATATTGAAGGGATAACACTTCTTTTTTTTAATTCTCCAGGTTGTTGCTTATCATTACTGTCAAGCTGACAACACATACACGTGTCTTGTCCCAGAATTCGTGCACAGTATTGCAGCTTTACTTTGTCGTTCAAATCAATTAACAGCATACAGAGATCTTCTAATTAAAGAGCCTCACCTGCAGAGCATGCTTAGCCTGCGGTCGTGTGTCCAGGATCCAGCAGCAGCTTTTAAAAGGGGAGTGTTGGAACCACTTTCGAGCCTCAGGAAAGGTAGGTTAAGCAGGAAGCAGTGTGGAAACTGAGTCTAAACTGCATAAAAAGTGGAAAAAGAATCTAACAATATGCATTGGAATGCTCTAAGAGAAATAAATAAATCAGAACATTTCTGGAGAAAGGGATTCCTTAATAATAGGTAGGTTTTGAACAGCTGTTTCATGTTTTAAAATAAAATTCTATGAAACTTATTAAAGATCATGGAAACTTTACATTTACTTTTTTGCGGAATACTCAAGGATAACTTTGTAGCTTGAAGTGAAGGCTAGCGTATTTGCATTAAAGGATTTTGTTTCCAGATGATTTTGCATTTTGTCACACTCCTTGGTTTTGTAATTTTCTGTGCCTAAACACCTGCGAAGCGGATGTGGTTTTTGCTCGCTTTTAAAATTGATATGGCAATTTTCTGAGAAAGCCTGTGACAACATGATTTTCTTAATAAAAAAACCCCAGCAAACCCTATCAAACTGCTCCTTGAAAACAGCTCTCTTCACAGCAGATAGAGCAGGTCCCGTCTGTGGCGAGACGGGGCAGATTTCCCTGTGTGAGCAGAGCGTGTGGCTTTCCTGTGAAAACTTGTTTGCAGTTCTTGAATTTTGGTGGCTGTCAACAAACTTCTTCAAAATCCGGTGGCAGATTTTATGTTTACCCCTGGGATTTTGATCCTTAACAAGTGCTCAAAAGGAATATTGCTAGTTTTTCAAGCTGTTGCAAAATAAACTTTCCTCCTCAGAACTGGAAGTGTAAACCAGTGCCTCTATGATTCTTGCAAATTGTAAACTTTTGTTTGGTAAGTCCAATAAAGGATATCCAATAAAGGATAAAGTTTTAAGTAAATAACTAATTATTAAAAGCAGCGTTAACTAGTACTTTAAACAACCTACATATGCCTTTTTCCCATATCCACACATCTCTTATGTGTTAACAGCCTTGTTTAATATTTTAACTCTTTTTAATCAGTTGGGCAGTGGTGGAGTCCCCATCCCTGGAGGTATTTAAAAGTCGGGCAGATGTGGTGCTGAGGGACGTGGGTCAGTGGGGTTTTGGTCAGTGTTGCGTTGATGGTTGGACTCCATGATCTGAAAATTGATGATCTGGACCAAAACAATTCTCTGATAGATCCATAATAATAGTGCAGTAAAAAAACACTATTGTAAGTGATTGCTTCCAGTTTTTAGCATTTTATGGCAATGTTGTTCTGTATCTCCTAATGTTTTTTTTAATCTCCTAAATAATGCTTAAATGCCGTAAGATGTGTTGCTGTGCATTGAGATACATTTTTATTTCTTGATGGTCAAAATTTGGGGATAAAATATGTCACTTAATAGGAGAATTTGTATTCATCCTTTCCTTTTTTATTTTCATATTTCAGAGCGGAAAATTCCTGAGGAAGATTACATCATTTTGATCGATGGTTTGAATGATGCTGAATTTCACAAGCCTGATTATGGGGACACACTTTCTGTATTTCTCGTGAACGTAATCTGTAAGTTTCCTCCCTGGCTGAAGCTCATTGTGACTGTAAGAACTAACTTTCAGGTAAAAACACCTTTCAACTTCTTTCTTACTGTCAAAGACTTAAGTGTTCTTTTGTATCAATGCAGATGCGTTATTATGAAAAATACTGGGTTTGGAGGAATTAGAAGTAAAGTCTCTTGGGTTTTTTTTCCCTCCCTTCCTTTCTTGTTGTTGCATGTTCCTTTACGGTGCACAAGTATGATATTGGAGGCCTTTTTGGTTTTGAATCACTTGCTTGAGTATGGTTGTAGAATTGATAATACAAGGAGTGGTGAAATCAGGGTGTTTCCTGGCCTTCAAAGGGAAAAAAAGAGTTTTTTTTTCCCTTCAACATTTACTTGTTGGAGTATATTTCTGCTTGTATTAAGCTCTGGATTTTCACTTTTTAGGAAGGGAGAAGCCACAATTCCGCTATCTATGTTGATGAGATTGCTTTGTGGCCTTATTAACATTGATCTTTCTGCATCTCATCGTCGTTTGCTGCCCCTGAAAAAAAACAGCCTTAAAACATGTGGTTAAAACATTCTGTAAGAATGAAGCAACTAAGAGATGCTTGCAGAAATCCTGAGAGCGTTTAACTGAGGCCATACAGAATTTCTGTTTTTCTGTGTTTCCGTAGCTCATCCCCTTCGATTGCCTTGCTGAGCTTGGTCAGTAAAATATTTGAGACCTTCCTATGAAAAATGATGAAATGTAGAAATACTCGTCTATGTGTTATCAGGGAACGATATCTGCAAAGCCATTGCAGAGATACTGAATTTCTTTTTAATCTGTCTAGTACTCATCCCAGCAGGGCGATACAGCATGGATGCATTGTTGACTTTTCAGCACTGGAATAATGTAATGCCTGTGTTTTGTTTTTTCTTTCTTTTTTTCCCCCCTCTCCCCCTCATAGGAAGTAGTAAGTTCACTGCCCTTTATTGCAATATCCCTGGACAATTTTCCAGACAACAAAGAAATTCATGATGACTTGAACGCTTATATTCAGTACAGAATTAATAACAGCCAGGAAATCATAAACAACATATCTTTAAATGGAAAAGCCGATGCAGCTATTATTGGGAAAGTGAGTAACCACCTGATCATGAGGAGCCTGGGATCTTACCTCTATTTGAAACTCACTCTGGATCTTTTCCAAAAAGGTCACTTAGTAATCAAAAGCGCGAGCTACAAGGTTGTCCCAGTGTCTCTGTCAGAACTGTACTTACTTCAGTGCAATATGAAGTTCATGACAAACTCAGCCTTTGAGCGAGCCCTGCCGATACTGAACGTGGCGCTGGCGTCCCTGCACCCCATGACGGATGAGCAGATCTTCCAGGCCATTAACGCGGGCCAGATACATGGCGAGCAGCAGTGGGAGGACTTCAGCCAAAGGATGGAGGCCCTCTCGTGTTTCCTGATCAAAAGGCGCGACAAAACACGTATGTTCTGCCACCCTTCCTTCAGGGAGTGGCTGGTGTGGAGAGCAGAGGGTGAAAACACGGACTTCTTGTGTGAGCCAAGGTAAAGGAAACCTGCAGTCAGTCATGTTCAAATAACTGCAATTATGTTTTATATAATTGGTTGTAACAAGGGATGAGAGGAAAGGGCTATGTTAAAACGAAGGCACACCTAATTTTTTCCAAAAATTAGAACTTTTATATGTTTAGAGGTAGACTTCACCAGAAGAATTAGAGGTTTCAATGCATAATTGACTTTGTAGAATTTGCAAATTTGCATTTGACTTTGTTCCCTTCATGGAGGAATGACAGTACTGTTTAGAGTGCAGGATTAGAAAGAGCAGACCATTTGGGCTCTTTTAAACGAAAAACATCAAGACATTTTGTTCTATAATGATATCCTCATGGCATTGTTTCAGTTTGTTCCATCTCATCGCTTTTGACTTAGAGAGCATGAATTAGTTAAATTGGAGACAATAAGCTGTTATTATAGATGCACATTGTCCCAATCTGCATCTTCCATTTTTTTCATATTCTTCACGGGTTTAGGGTTTGGTTGTTTTTTTTTTTTCTGCAAAAGAATAGATAATGCTGACAGTTAAAATTATGACCCCCGCATTATGACTGTGGTTTGGGGTGGATGGAGCAGACAGCTCAGTGGGTGGAATTGCTGGGGTTTCAGGGTGGGTGGGCGCCTCCCGCAGAGCTGGGCTGTTGGACTCCTACTTAAAGCCTCCGCTTCAGAAAGGTTCCGTTCAGAAACTTCTGAAGATGGGGCAAGAAGTCCCCCACAACTTCCTCCCCCCGACGAATAGTCTAATTAGCATACAGTTAATTGTCCCGTTCCAGTATATAGTCTGATTAATGTACAGTATATGATAACCTTGTTTTCTCAGGGTTATGCCATTTCCACTCTTTCCTAGAGCACTGACCACTAACTGATGTAGATGTAGAATTACTGAATATGCATTTTAAATCAAATTTCAATGTTATTCAGATCTTCTGCTTTTAAAAGGCTGGGGTTTTGTCTGAGGGACCTGCAGTTC
The DNA here is from genome assembly GCA_033628505.1 of Tringa tobata. Classification (NCBI taxonomy): domain Eukaryota; kingdom Metazoa; phylum Chordata; class Aves; order Charadriiformes; family Scolopacidae; genus Tringa; species Tringa tobata. Next base: position 36,721 of record JAHREE010000244.1, on the reverse strand, counting down.
CTGACTGTGAGATGGAACAAGACCAAAGGGAGCAGCTCACATTTCGGTGCCCAGAGCTGCCCTGGCTCTGGTGGGGGCTCTTGTGAGGTGGCACCAGAGAAATGCCAGAAGCTGAAATGCTCAACTTTGAAATTTGCCCTTTTTTCTCTTTGTGTTGTTTCGTTATAGAAATAATTTTGTCCAGGTGTAGTGGTGTGTTTCAGTAGTCTGACAAAGTTGAGCTGTTGCGCATACATTTGTCAGGACATTTATGGAAAGAAAGTATAGTTATAAAAGTAGTTCTCTCTCTTAAATCTTTTTACTAGGAATGGACATGCTCTGCTGTCTTTCATGTTTTCTCGGCAAGAGGGAAAGTTAAACCGCCAACAAACTATGGAACTTGGTCATCATATACTCAAAGCTCACATTTTTAAGGTAAATGTGACAGCTTAATAGGCTTTATGTTCTATTCATGTGGATGCGTCTTAAGAGATTCTCCTCTGGGTTGCTTTAATAATTTGTTAGAAGCTTATGCAAAATACAGACAAAATCGTTACTTCTCTTTATACTGATGAGATATAGATACAAATAGCATTTCTAATCCTATAGTGAAATTTCCTGTTGTATCATTTCTGTTAGGGTCTCAGTAAAAGGACTGGAATTTCTTCCAGTCACCTCCAAGCCTTGTGGATTGGCTACAGTACAGATGGACTGTCTGCAGCCCTGGCCTCCCTGAGAAACATCTATACACCCAACGTGAAGGTAAGAAAATAAGCATTCGGGTGCCATCAGTGCTTCCTCTGCCACTGTGGCTGTAGCTCTGCTGGTGAATGTGGAAACTAACATAGCACTTCAGACAAAAAAAGTCACCGCTCTGCAGCCACGACTGAACTCCTTTGTAACAGGTCTGCTTGTACTTCCTCAAGCTGTTGTTCAAGTCCAGTTCAGTTTTCCTGGATGGCTTTGATGGAAGGAAGGGTTTCAGCCTGATTCTGATGCGGCCGCACTCTGTAGCGTAGGGGAGCGTGTGGATGCGTTTTCAGGGGGTGGGATGTACCCCCTTATCTGCTGGAAGACTTCAGCTGTGTTTTTCTGCATGGGGAAGCATCCAGGGAACTGGAAAGGGGGAAATACTGTCAAGAGTGAAAAGAGGGAAAATGCCGGAACTTTGCACTGTTACTTGAATCCCTAGGTTATGGGTAGGCGAAGTCTAGGTTGACAGTTTGCAATTTTAGCCTTTTGATTGGAAATCTGTGTGTACATGCACACACACACAAGCTCTGATAATTATTTTGAGATTGCTTTTTGCACAATCTGGTGCTCTGTAAGTGGAGTTAGTTACATAAATCCGCAGAGCAGCAGCAAGTCACACGTGAAATTGTGGTGAGAGTGTAGTGGGTCTCAGGGGAGAGGTGTCTTCTGTTAGGAGCACGTAGTTCAGTGATACAGTAACCTCTCTGCTAACAGATGATTTTAAACTTCCTGTTGCTATGTACGTGATAAAGTCAATGTCAGCCAATGAAATCTGCTTCAAAATTAGGGACTAACATATGAGTACCTGAATCAAGATGTCAAAGTCTCTTAATAAATTCAGACAAATCTGAGGGAAAAACATTTTGTTTAAATTAAATTTTAGGTGAGTCGGCTGCTGATCTTGGCAGGAGCAAATGTGAATTATAGGACTGAAGTACTAAATAATGCTCCAGTGCTGTGTGTTCAGTCGCACCTTGGACACGAAGAAGTGGTCACTCTTTTGCTAGAATTTGGAGCTGCTATTGATGGACCTTCAGAGAGCGGGATGACAGCGCTCAGTTACGCGGCTGCTGCAGGCCACATGAACATAGTTTCACTGCTGTGCAAAAGAGGTGCAAAGGTAAGGGGGGGCCCAAGGATGGCAATGTTTGCAGCCACGAAATCATGCCAAGGCCTAATATAAGCTGTTGTTGATTATGCACGTATATAATGAAGACACATAGGCTTGGGGCGGGGCGATGGGGGAATCCAGAACATCTATGCAGACTTTATGAAGTGAAGACTTCATGTGCTGCTGATCACAGCCCTGTGGCCCATCCATTCAGCCAGTTTTGGGTCCACCTCCCTGTGCAGATCCGTCACCTGTACTTCATCAGCTTGTCTGTGACTCTGTCATAGGACACAGCGTCAGAAACCTGACTGAAGCGGGGAACATGTCCAGCTCTCCCCTCGTCCAGCCCAGTTGCCTCCTTGTAGAAGGCTGTCACCTTGGTTAACGCTGATTTCTCCTTGGTAAACCCATGCTGACTACTCCTGGTTACTTTCTTGTCCTTCATGTCTTTGGAAGAGGTTCGCAGGTTTTTCAATCACCTTCCCAGCAACCGAAGTGAGGCTCTTTGCCCTGTAATTGCCCAGATCTTCCTTCTTGCCCTTCTTGAAGACATTTGCTCACCTGCAGTTCTCAGGAGCTTCTCCCCATGGCCTTTCACTAGACTTTTTAGCTGTTTATTTTAATTGTTAGTTAATGTTTATTTTTTTCCCCAATGCAGGCTGACTATGTAGACAAGAAAGGCCAGTGTCCTTTGGTCCATAGTGCGTTGAGAGGGCATTGCCATATCCTTGAATACCTGCTCAATGTTGCTTGGGTAACCCCTTCCCAAGAGCAAGATTCACTGAGAAAAAGCCAGGTGCTGCAGCAAGCTCTGACAGCAGCTTCCAGTATGGGACACTGCCAGGTAGGTCGATAGTTCAAATATTTCCAACTCTGTTTGAATTTATCAGAATTTTACAGCAGTGCTTGCAGCTGGTTTCAAAAGTGGTTTGGAAAACAGAATATTGACATTTCTGATAGTTAAAGTAGTATGCGTTATTGGCAGCTGTTTTAAATGCTGTAGGTAATTATCCAATTATATTCTTTGCTTCAGGATTTGTTTGTTTATAGTTTTCTGTCTACTTTTTCCTTTTTGCTCTTGGAAGTTGTCCTAAATCTGTTCTGGTGATGGTGATACTGTGTATCTGTGACCCACCCTAGTATGTTTCTACTTCAGGCTGAATTTTTCTTTTCCTAGTATAACGAATTGTATATTGCACATACTTGCACTTGCTTACCTTCTTAACCTGATGCACATGTCAGGTTACAGACCTCGGCTTAATGTCACTTAAGACAGAAACGTGGGGTTGTGTGCATGTATGGGAGAAAAGAATTGTTTGTCAGCATTACGGTGTTGTTCAGTAAAAGGAACACTAAAAGTAAACACATAGGAAATACTCAAAATGCTTTAGATCTTTAGGTAAGACAAGTATGTCTTGTTCCTTGGGAAATAAATCTTAACCTTGATATAAAAGAAATGTGTAGGGGAAGATACTTGAATAAAGATCCCAGTAAGCTGATAGAATTTCCTGTGTATGCATTGTAAGTCATGTGCCAAAAGTGGAAACTTAAAATCTCTTCAGTAAAACTGTTTCAATATTTACTTTTTTTTTTTATTTGTTTTTTTAATTGCCATAAGATCAAGAATCTGATCTTGTTTACATGATTCAAACATAGAAATGTCTATGTGCAATTAATTTATGGTATGACATATAAGCCATCACTGTCTCACAATATAAATATGAACTGTAGTTAACGGATAATTTTTTCACTCATGAAAGTTCTAGTTTGAATCATAGAATCATAGAATGGTTAGAGTTGGAAGGGACCTTAAAGATCATCTAGTTCCAACCCCCCTGCCATGGGCAGGGACACCTCCCACCAGACCAGGTTGCTCCAAGCCCCATCCAGCCTGGTCTTGAACCCCTCCAGGGATGGGGCAGCCACAGCTTCTCTGGGCAACCTGGGCCAGGCTCTTTCCACCCTCACAGGAAAGAATTTCTTTCTGGTATCTAGTCTAAATCTCTTCTCTTCCAATTTAAAACCGTTGCCCCTTGTTCTGTCACTGCTCTTCCTGGCAAAAAGTCCCTCTCAGCTCTCCTGTAGCTCCCTTCAGATATTGGAAGGCTGTTATAAGGTCCCCCCAGAGCCTTCTCTTCTCCAGGCTGAACAACCCCGGCTCTCTCAGCCTGTCTTCACAGGAGAGGTGCTCCATCCCTCTGATCATCCTCGTGGCCCTCCTCTGGACCCGTTCCAACAGGTCCATGTCCTTCCTGTGTTGAGGACTCCAGAGCTGGACACAGTGCTCCAGATGGGGTCTCATGAGCACAGAGTAGAGGGGCAGAATCACCTCCCTTGCCCTGCTGGCCACGCTTCTCTTGACGCAGCCCAGGATGGGGTTGGCTCTCTGGGCTGCCAGTGCACATTGCTGGCTCGTGTTGAGCTTCTCATCCACCAACACCCCCAAGTCCTTCTCCTCAGGGCTGCTCTCCAGCCATTCTCCGCCCAACCTGTATTTGTGCCTGGGGTTGCCACGTCCCAGGTGCAGATTTGCTATCTACTGATGAAATGAAAGCAGTCAGCTCCTGAACATCAGCAAATTAATCATAATCGTGCTTTCTCCTTTGCTTTTTCCTGTAGCATCCAAACCTTTTGTTAGTGTGATTCTGCTCCCTTACCTGCTTGCTGCGGTCTCAGTGAGCATCTCCCCGTTAGAAAATAGCTATTAGAAAGGGTTTTAATTTAATAATTTTTTATTAGCAGGTGGTTACGAAACATAGATTTCCCTAAAAAAATAAAAATAGAGCAAAACTTAATTTTTAACTCATATCAAGTTTAAAAATTAGCATTTAACAATGTATGCTTAAACTATTCCGTGAAAAGATTTTGAAAATCAGCCAAGATACAAACAACTTAAAAATAAAAACATAGGAATGGCCACTTTACAAGATGTATGCAAGTATTCTCTTTTTTACCCTTTGTTTTAGACAGTATGGAATTGGCTTGCTGAACCGGGAGGCTTTGTTTTTATTTTTGGCATTGTTTGTCTTGATTATTCTGGTGTATGTAGGTCACACAGAAGCTCATTAAATCATAATCATGTAAAACCCTGAAGCAATTAACAGAAGGGCACTGGGCTTGCTTTGAACTCCTTTTAATGACATTCAGTGGCCTTCAAGTCGTACTAAAAACCGTACTGAGCTTGCTTTGATGGATTATTACCAATACCCATTTTCTTGATGGTAGGCATTAGTAGAGAAGCACTCCCGCTTTTTAAAGTCTTTTGCTGCTGCTGCCTCTTGCGAGTGACGGCGGACGTTGTGTGGCTCACTCACCTCTGACTGTGTCTGACAGGTGGTGTGTTACATCCTGACCATTGGCAAGGACCATGACATAGATATCAACGACACTGATGCCTTGTGGGGAGAAACAGGTATTTCCTTCCTCATGTTTTTCTTAATTAGAGTTGCTCATTTAAAAAGTAAGAGTTTTTAATTTTGGTTTGTTTTTTTTTTTTTTTCTAATTTAGTTTTACGTGATAAAAGTCATGGGAAAATACCAGTTTTAATAATAGAAGGAAGTTTGTAATTTGAGCCACTTCTTATTGGAAAATATACAGTATTAGGATTTAGAAAATGGCGGGTCAGATTTTTTGTTGGTTCTTGCAGAATTTAGCACACAACCTGCTTTCTGAACAGTGTTGACAGCGCTGACCCTTCAGCACAAACAACTACAAAAAAACCCATTTTAATTTCAAGCTCCATTTAAAACACAGTAAGTTGATGCGAGCAAAATGTTAAGAGAGGAAAAAAAAATCGTGGTTGGGAAAATATTTTCTTTTCCAGCTTCAATGAGCAGACAGAGAAAAGCAGGGAGGGCAATGAGCTATAGGAGAGGGCGTCAGGTTGTTTAAATGTACACCTCGCAGCAGTGCTGGGGCGTCGCAGGGTGTTAGTGCCCAGTGCGTGGGAGTTACCCGCTTTCTCACGAGCCACGCGTTGTGAACACGCGCAGTAACGAGCATCTCCTGAGTGTCTGACATAAAGACGGTGTCAGTGGTTTTATTACCCTGCTGTCGGGACACGAGGGCTGCGCCGTCTGTCTGTATCTCTGTCTGTCTGTCCAGACGCTGCAAGGTTGCTCCTTTTTAGAGAGAGATCAAGAGCCCTTGCTCTTGCAACATATGCTGCTGAGCTCAGAAAGGATTTTTAAGGTGAAGCTGAACGCTGATGTCTCTGTGCGGGGAGCGTGCAGTGACCCCTCGGAGTCTCAAGCCAGGGTTGACGCACAGCAAGTGGAACTACTGCTTGATAACCTGCTGTCTTTCTCACCATGAAAAATAGGGAAAACAATTTTAACTAGTGCAGAATGAAGCTGACTTGTCCAAAATTCAGACTTCCTGCAGAGATCTAAATATCTGGTGTTTGGTAATACATCACTGCTAGGGATGGATAAACAGTACTTCCCAAAACTTGAGTAAAAGCCCTTTGCTGAATCCCAGAACTCTTACCGTCTTCACCTTTGAGAAAGGCCTGGTGGAAAGAGATGAGGCTTTCTTGTCATGAAAAAGAATGATTAATGAAAAAGGATCTAGAACTGCCTCAGGCTGGTGGGTTTGTCAAAAATTTTCATAAAGGTTCCTTTTAACTTACAAGCTATGCACATACAGGTGTTATCATTGAGAACCATCTTTTTATTTACCGGAGAATGTCTGTGACTTTTTGACTGAACCTGGTTCTGACTGGTTCGTTTGAGTCTGAAAATAGTTATGAAAATCTTACAGAGCAGCTGAGCCAAAAAAAACCTGGGGGTTCAGTAACACTCACATAATGTCCATGTGTCAAAAGATGTGGTGGAACAGTGAAGAGGTGTTGTTGATGAAAATGCTTTCTTTAGCCCTGACAGCTGCTGCGGGACGAGGAAAGCTGGAAGTCTGCGAGTTACTTCTTGACCGTGGAGCGGCAGTGACCAGAGCCAACAGGAGGGGGGTTCCCCCGCTCCTCTGTGCTGTCCGGCAGGGGCACTGGCAGGTGGGGCACATCTCCACAAATTCAGTGGATTCCTTGGGGAAGTGGTCCTGATTCCTCCCGTCCCTAGTCCTGTAACAAATCTGTGTAAATTTTCTAATATGCGTTTGCATCAACTTCAAAGGGACCTGTTCAGAAGCTCACTTTTGAAGTTATTTAAAGTGATACACAAAGGATTCGAAAGTCCATTGGCTGCATGACAACCTTAGCTATAATGTACCTGCAAAGTAACATGTGGGAGTTAGAATATTTTGTTTCCTAGACCAAGAACAGAGGCAAAAAAACCCAGACTTTATGCTGCTCCGTATTAACAGAGAGAGAACCCTGGAGTGGGAGGGCCCTGACCTGCAAACAGCAAAGACTTGAGTTGTGCAGGATTTCTCAGTGATCGCTATAAGTAACACCTTAGTCCTATCCTTTAAAAGTTCATGCTATTATGACTAAAATCTAAATCTGCCGATTTACTTTTAAATTACTATTTTCTATTTCAGATTGCTAAACTTCTAGTGGCGTATGGGTCTGATGTGAATCTAAGCGACAAGCAAGGCCGGACTCCACTTATGGTGGCTTCTTGTGAAGGACATCTCAGCACTGTGGAATTTCTGCTTGCTGAAGGTAGGAAATAAGGAGTGGTTCAAGGCTGCCCAGCAGTACCAGGGACTGCGTCTGTGTGAGTTAGGTAGTTCTGCTTATTGAATAGGACACCCTCATAACAAAGTTAATTTTCATTTTACAGGCGCAACTATTTCATCTCTGGACAAAGAAGGACTGACAGCTCTGAGCTGGGCATGTCTAAAAGGCCACAGGGAAGTGGTTCATTATTTGGTTGAGAAAGGCGCAACAACTGATCAGACAGACAAAAACGGACGGACACCCCTAGACCTGGCAGCTTTTTATGGAGATGCTGATATTGTAAGTACAACAGTCGAAAAACTAAGCACGTATTGAATTCTCATAATACAAAAGGAAGCTTAGAAAAAATACTGCCAACCAAAATAGAAGGGAAATTTGAGGAAGGAGCCAAGATGCTGACACTGCTGGCTCCTTGGCTGAAGCACACGTGTTTACTCCGAAGAGTGTTTTAGTACCAAGGTAGCTGTGATAGAAGTCCAGCATTAGCCGCTGTGTGTTACAGCATGCTGTTGTACTTCAGTGTGAGTGTTTTAAATCTTTAGAAAAACTAGCATTTAAAATTTCGGTGTTGGACTAACTGGAATAAAATTTAAAAAAAAAAAAAAAAAAAGAAAAGAAAAAGCCTGCGGGACATGAAAGGAAAATATCTTTTTTCAGTCTCTGCAAACATGTTGAGGTGACCCATCAGGGTCCCAGCTGATTGGGTGCCTTGGTGGAGCAGAGACCCCAGGTGTGAGATGTTGGAAGAAAAATGTTGCTGAATGAAGAACTGATGAAACGCAGAAAGATTTTGCTTCTCCACGATCAGGCCTCTGACCATGCTGCCCTTACGCCGCGCGGCTGTGCCTGCGCAGCAGGAACAACGGGGCAATGACCGTAACGTGGGGTCTTGGTGTTTGTCTGGCACAGCTGCTTCCAGGAACCTGGGTGGTGATTTTTTATTTTCCTTTAATTCCTCACCCGAAGCTCTTGGGAGCAGTTGGATAGTGTTCCCCTGCAGTGTTTGCCCTCAGTGGATTCAGTTTGATGGATTTCCAGTGGCTTTAGCGTCTCTGGAGCGTGCGCTCCGTGTGCCTCTCGGAAGATGAGGTGGTACCAGCAGGGACGTTCCAAGACCTGGCTTGTCTCTCTTCGCAGGTGCAGTATTTGGTAGAGAAAGGAGCAATGATCGAGCACGTTGACCACAGTGGGATGCGGCCGCTGGACAGGGCGATTGGGTGCCGCAATACGTCCGTGGTGGTGATGCTGCTGAGGAAAGGAGCCAAGCTGGGTGAGTAAAACTGTCTCTACTCAGGGGAAATAGCCGAGGACCCGCTCTGCTGGAATTGCTGTCATTTCTGCAAAGCAGGTTAAATAAATAAATCTCAGGATGCACACTAGGGCTCTGCGGGGTGCATGATTTGCAGACACCCGCTCAAGAGAAATTAGTCTTTTAAAGGCAGACACCCAGACTCACTCCAGAAGTGAGGAAATGCAAGTAATTTTATTTATTCTTTTCTTTGATGTGTGTTGAGGTCTGGAGGAGTTAGTCTTTACGTGATATACCATGATATACTTAAACAAGGAAATGATGTTTACATATACTTAAACAAGAAAATGATGTTTACACTATTAGTGATACTTAATTCTGATGCTGTTAACAAAATTTAGATTGGGAAGTTTTACATTAAATAACACTCTTCTAGTAAATTATAGAACTGAACATTTTTGCAAAGGATGGGTAAAATATATATGTGCAAATTATGTGTTATCAGTAGGCAAGTAGATGGTGCAGATGTGCATGTGGTAATTATTGAATCTGTAGTACCTTTAAATCATTATTTATTATTATTTGGGTACTAAGTACGATCGAATACAGGTCCTTGCTTAGGCCTGAACTTTGCCGTGACTTTCATAGCGCCCTGTACAGGCGTTAGACCAGGGGTGAAATTTAATATCTGGCTGCTATCTATGTGGGGCAGTGGGGACGTATGCATTTTAAATGTATGTGGACACAATAATAATAACGATGATAATAATAATAATAATAGTAGTAGTTCCATGCAGGTGGACTATCTACTGAAGGAGAACTAGGCTTTCTAGTGTGAACAGGTATCAGAAACAGACTTTCTTCCCTTTTGTCAGAGAATTTAAACTTTTAAAATTTAACTTGCAGGAAATGCAGCATGGGCAATGGCCACTTCAAAACCCGATATTCTCCTTATTCTGCTGCAGAAACTGATGGAAGAAGGAAATATACTGTACAAAGTAGGTAGATCTTTTTTTTTTTTCTAATAGCAGAACATTATAATTGGACTTCTGTCTGAAGGTAGATTAAAGTCCTTCATAGCTCCTTTTTTCCGTTAAAACAAGACTTGCACATCCATAATGTTGGGAATGAGACCAAGAAGTCTTGAGAACCCTGGGAAAGAATCATGGAACACTCCTGTATAAAATAAATAAATAAAAAATTAAGGATGGTTAAGTACATTTTCTTTCTGTTGAGCACGTCGCTCAGTATTTGTATCAGTCAGTTGCTTCTTAAGAGCAACTGAGAACATAAGGTATGCACTTGAAGTAAGTGACATTTAGGCATATCCTTTCCTTCAGGATGTTGTTTTGTGTGCTCTTTAAGTATATAATGAGGAAGGTGACAGCTCTTTGGATACATTCTGTTTACTAGAGGTGATGTGTTGCTCAGAAGAGAGACTGGTTTTTAAACGGTGTTATTTCAGTAGCGCAACGCGGTGCTGAGTGGTTTATACACGCACCCTTCAAAGTCTGTTCTAGCTACAAGACGTGTAACTGGTAGGGTTTGTTATAAGGGCCCTCAAGAACCTGCCACCTTGTTTCTGATCTTTGTTCTGTATCAAGTGGCTTTGCACAGTGCAGAAGAGCGACCCCGGAGGCTTCGCTGTCCTGGATCAGGGTGGACCTGTGTAGATTCTTCCAAATTCTGTGCAGGAGTCCCATGAATTTATCAAGTTCATTGATGCTGAGCTGAGTTCAGAGCTTTCTATCCAAGCAGGCACCTGTAAGCGTGGGACAGGCTTCAGCCCAGAGGGTGACAGATTTCACGGTACACAGGCTCCCAGGGAGCCTCCCCGCTGTCACACTCCCCGCGGTGTCCCCACTGCCACTCGCAGCCCATCAGGGAGAAGGTGCCACCGTGTCCCCACCAACAACTCGTTTTCTTCAGTGTCTCCTCAAGTTGCTCCACAGCTTGAATCCTCCCTGAACACGGCGGAACTTGCTGCTCATACGTTTTACCGTTTGGTACAAGAGGGTGAATTCCCTGCCGGTGTCTACTTTGAGAGTGCTTATTTTTATTATAGTAATTTGAAGGGACTTGCAAGAGCTGTAGTATGCAATTTAGCTTGTTCAATTTTCTTCAGTATACTTTGATTCATTTATTTGTCAAAGTGTTTTAGATTGATAGTTATTTTGCAGAGTAACATGTATTTGAGTGTGCTCACAGTACGCAATAACTACTTTTCAGCTCTCCAGCTGAATAAAATAATACAAACATTAAACTCTTTCCTTGCCAGTTTCAACAGTAAATTTTGTCCACTTTGAGTGCTAAGATGAATTAAACAATAAAAACCACCCAATGTTTATGAAAGTAAATTAACTTGTAAAATACCCATGAAGAGAAAAAATTCTTCATCTGTCAACTGAAGTACTTGCTTTTGTTCTCATGCCACAATTTAAATGTTTTCAGCAAAACTGTCTCAAATCTCCAGTTTATTATGGAGATGTTCTCCAAGCATCTCCTGGAGAGTCTCAGCATTGCCAGTGCAAGGGAAGATGATTCGGGTGTTCCGAGGGACAGATCAGGTCTCTCATTCAGCCTCTGTTCGGCAGAATTACAGTGACTTTGGCTCTTTTACCCCCGTCCGCCAGGTTGCCCGCCCGCTCCAGGTGGTGGCCGGGCTGCGGGTCGGGGCTCGCACCCACCCTCCCGGCCAGAGCCTCTTCTGTGGTGCCCCCACCTGAGTAAGGACGCGCTCTGCTGGAACCAGCCAGGAGTTAGAGCTTTAACCAACTACATCAGCAGATATTTGACCGCCCTGTTTAAAAAAATAGAAATAAATAATGAATTGTATCATACATTAATTGTACATACATTAATCTTTCTGGTACAAGTAGTATGTATTAATGCAAGTATTATCCTAGTGAAATACCATTAACGGTATGAGTTTAGAAACAAACACAAGTTCTAGTTAACATGCAGGTGCTCTCATTGAGTCTGTCTGTAATTCATACTGTGTAGGTTTTCTTAAAAAAAATACCTGTCTCTCTGCTTTCTACTTGACCTCTTCCTAGATGTCAAATACGAATGTGCTTTTTGTCAACAGTATTGGAATATTAGGAGTTTGTGAAAAGCCTCTTGTTCCCTACATTTTTAGAAAGGTAAGATGAAGGAAGCAGCCCAGCGCTATCAGTATGCCCTGAGGAAGTTTCCGAGGGAAGGATTTGGAGAAGAAATGAAAGCGTTCAATGAGCTGAGAGTTTCACTGTACCTAAATTTATCACGATGTCGCCGAAAAACAAATGTAAGCTCTTGCTGTGAGTGTGTTGCCTCTCTGGCTTTGAGGATCTTGGACTTCTGTTCTGCTGCATTACTGAGTTTGTATTTGTGCATCTATTTTTGCATTTTAAAATCCTTTTCTCTGTGTTCTGATTTTGGGCTTTGTTGTGTCAGTGAATGGGGACAGTCGATAAGATGAGGGGGTGTTGCCATGAAGGATCCATTACAGCTGTTCCGATGTAGTTCAGTGATTTTGGAATGATGAACGGTTGGATGGGTTTGGTATTTTTAAAAGACTGAATGGGAAATGCCACCACCCTCCCCCTTGCACCCACAGAGCAAAACCTGCCCGTGGGACTGTCCCCTGTATGCTGGCTGGCCCTTTGTACCCTCACCAGGGCATCAGGTGGCTGGCAGGAGCCTGAGTGACTGGTCAGAACAAAAACTTCTGATTTTTCTGAATATAGTTTAACTGTTCCCTCTTTTCAAATGGTAACTTCTTAATTCCCTGGTCATCCAAGTTATTCTTGGTGTCTGCTCCAACATGAAGAATTTCTAAACAGAGATGTCCAAGACTTTACATGGGGAGTTCTGCTGCTCTGCACAGCAGAACCAATCCTTCCTTCCATCCTCTGCTGGAGCTGCCTTTCCTGAGATTTGGCTTTTTCAGTGGCATCAAACAGCAGAGAGTGGCTCTGTGACCAGCTAGTGTGTGTGTGTGAGTGTGTGACACGCGTGTTTCTTGCTGTATCCCACTGATAAATTCTCATTTACGTTTTGCTGATCCTGAAGTGCATCACCGACATCTAAAGCTCAAGTTCATGTTGCTTTGCTCTTGCAGGGTATCTCAGGGTGGGTTTTTTTGCTGTCAATACTTCCCAACCTTCTGTGTCATCATGCTCGATATAATTCAGTATCATGAAAGCCCTGTGCTGTGCATGGCTGTTATAAAAATTAGACTTGCTTCTGCCTTCATCTTCCCCAGAGCCAACTTTGTCCCCATTTCAGTCCTGCTTTGCTAATTCCACTCCTTGGTTTAACAATTTACTGAACTCTTACTCTGTGTTCTTGTTAAACGAAGGCCAAATACATTACATCTAGCCCAATTCTTCTCTATAAATTTCATGTATCTTATCAAAGAAAACTCTGGACTAGTGCAACCCATTGCCTGATTATTTTTTTCTTGTTTTTCTCTAAATTCCTAGGTCTTTAACTGGCCTTTTTTCAAAACACATTCTAAAGCTTTGCTTTCTGTGGTTATTTATCCTGTTAAATGTGCAGTCTCTGCAAGATGAGATCTGGTCTCAGTCTTTCAGAAAATACCTGCGCTTGCAAACTGAGAAAGGTGACTTTCTGTACAGCACAAGCTGCACTTTTGAAGCAGAGCCATGAATAAAGACCAGGCAGGTTTCTTTTATTGTCCATGTCTAATGAATACATTTGTTTAAATTATTAGGACTTTGGTATGGCTGAGGAGTTTGCTACCAAAGCATTGGATCTGAAACCCAAGTCTTACGAAGCCTATTACGCTAGAGCAAGAGCCAAGAGGAACAGCAGGTACCGTTCCATTCTCTGCATCTGCCCGCACAGATTTTTTTAAACTTCCTAACACTTTGTCACTCTTTTTCTTTTCTGCTCGTCGTATTTGGAATGCACAAAGAAAAAGTTATTTTCCTTGTGCACTTTCCATCTGCATTAAGCCTCTGTATCAGTTAAAGCCAACCTGCCCAAAAAGCAGTATTGAATACTCATTGAGTTAATTATTATGCAGAACACAAAGTAACAAATTGAAATGAAGAGGGATTATTTTAAGTGCAAGAGTGACTGGGAGCTGCTGCTCCACGGACTCAGGAGAATGTTGTCACCCATGTGCCACCAAACTCCAGCGCTGCATCATTTGTTACCAAGAATAACTAACTGGCTGCCTTTATGGGACAGGGGATGTTGAATCATTAGTGGTTCCGGATAAAAACAAGGTGAGAGAAGAGGAACCATCTCTTTAAACTGGAAAAATACCAAGCTGTAGTGGTGTAGTTGAAGCGTAGGGAGAGGTGCCTTTTTGATTCACCACATCTTTTCCCAGCAGACGGTAAATGGTCATGAAGTAGAGTTCAGTAGGTTTCCTACTCTGAAGATAATGGTAAAGGGCTTGAGACAAACTGCCAGTTCCCAGTGTTCCCAGCAGAATTCTGGTGCCTTCCTGAAAATGCTGTTACGGGGGAAGGGCTCAGGGGCAGGTCTGCGCTTTCACTGTAGCAAAGAATTTCCTGGGTTGGAGAACATTCAGCTCTTACATTGTCACCACCTGTAGCAGCAGATGACAAATCAGAATAGTTCATGGAAGTGGTGGAGGTGGGTTAGCTGAAGGCAACGCTGAGACTTGGATTTCTATGAAGTTTACTTTTTTTTCTTTTCCTAAACAGAAAGCTACTTGCTGCTCTTGCTGACTTACGTGAAGCCACACAATTGTGTCCTGGCAATCAAGAGATAAAGCGTCTCCTGGCTCGAGTAGAAGAGGAATGCAAACAGCTCCAGAGGACACAGCAGCAGAAGCGTCAGTCCCCACAGCTACTACAGCAAATTAACAACTCTGATAATGAGGAGGAGGGCGTCAGTGTGAATGATAATTTTAATTCTCAAGACAGGGAAGATGAACTACCACACCCTGATGAACCTGCTTCCTCTCCCCAAAGGCTGCAACGTTCCTCAGCGGCTTCATCCCACAGCAGGACCCTTCAGGACGTTCCACAGAAAGCCAGACCTGCCTCCCCTCAAAGCAGGGCAGGCAGTAGATACCTGAGAGAGCCGGGCTTGGTCCTGCAGCCAACAAAGCAGGCACAGATTGTAAAAACTAACCAGCACCTGAGCTCCAGCCAGCCTGGATCAAAAATGGGAAGCGGACAATGTAATACAAAGGCACAATCATCTCTTCAGCATCTTCCCCAGAGCCCCTTGCCAGTCCGGCACTCCAAAATTCAGCATTTGGATGGGACAAGCACATTATCACCCGGAAGCGTATGCACAGAGCCTGGCTCTGACCTGTACAATGAGAAGTTTATGTCCAGCCAGTGTCCCCAGTCACAGCAGCATGAGAATCTCTCCTCTCATTCTTTTACAAGCAAGTCTAAAGCCGTGGACAGGTTGGCAGCCCCCGCTCAGATGAGTTTGGGTGAGGCAAGGCAGCAAAGTCCTGGCGGCGGCGGTGTCTCTGCCAGTTCTCCCTCCAGCAGCGTGATTCTTGCCAGCTCCACCGGCAGCTCACCTGCAGCCAGTAGTTCTTCAGATGGTGTTAAGGGCCCAGACGTTCGACTCAAGGAGAACAACGTCGGTCCAGTCCAGGGAACTGTTGCCGAGCACAGACCTCGCAATACCCCCTTCATGGGCATCATGGATAAGACGGCAAGGTTCCAGCAGCAGAGCGCTCAGTCCAGCCGCTCCTGGCACCCCCAGGCATCAGATGGATTAGCAACAACCTCTGCCTCTGGGGGCCTTCAGCCCGCACATTTTGAGCAGTTCTCAGCCAAACACTACCAAACTAAGATTTCCTCTGCTGGTGCTGCAGAGAGCAACCAGAACGGTGTGCAAGCGGCAGAACGCCAGGAGTTCAAGTGCCAAATACCCACCCCCTGTCAGGACACCCGAGCACCGAAGCAACCTTCGCACTTACACCCAGAGGCTGTATCGAAACCGCAGTCTCACAGCAGTAAGGAAGCCCCCCTAAGTCATATCGCATCTACAAAACCAAAGCGATCGTTCATTGAATCAAATGTATAACTATTATTTTGTGTATTTACAGGGTTGTAAGGCTTAGGTCATAACACCATAGGGTGCTGCTGCACAAAATACCGCTTGGCTGGTCGCTTGCCAGTTTGGGTCAGCGGTCCCTGTTGGCCAGTATGTAATGGGATACAACCACTTCAGACTGCTCCTACCACCCCAGGACAGTGACAGCAACTGGAATAGCAGAGTCAATTGGGAGCTTCACGCCACCAAACTACGACCTCAAGCAGAGAAAACCTTTCCACTACATTTAACCATTAAATGACTTTTCTTTTACATAAGGCTTTAATGCGGGCTTTTGGCTGTATCATATCTCACAACCTGCATAACAATCGTGCCTCTAGAATGCTTAAGTGCTTACTTCAAAACCAGTGTTAAGAGAGACACCTGCTGCGTAATACTCAGCTCTGTATATGTATGCTTTTTTAAAAATCAAAGATAGTATTTTATCACTTTTCTACTGGTATCTAATTTGGGTTGCATGATGTACATTTAGGAAGCATAATTAATTTGTGTATGAGTAAGCTATAAGTGGCCATGGTTTGACATGTAAATATAACTATTTTTAGTAACTAGAAGAAATCCAGTAAAACAAACAGTGACTTTTGCATGTGTATTGAAAGGCTTTGACCATATTGGTTATTGCACTGAAGAACACAATATTATAGCATATTAACAATAATCGCACTTTATATAGTTTATCTAATCACCTTTGGGTGCTATCTTAAAGTAAAATGATTTATTGTTTATTCATGAGAAAGGTACAGCAATGCAATGTTTAGAAAGTGGTTTTACAGGAAACCTGAGAAATCCATGGAGTTGAAGATGAAAGTTTGAGGAAAAGCGTATGTGTGGCTGCATGACAAGAGTGAGGTTGTGACATTTTTTTCAGAGGAAATAAGGTTTTATATGGGCAAGAACATTCTGAACATCAACAGATGCAGTGACATTCCTGTGAGCGCAGTTGGGTCAGAGCGGTCGCCTTCCCATGGTCCCTGCTCTCGTGGTGCTTGTGTCCAGTGTTCTCTGTACATCCCAAATAGCTGTACCCATTTTTACAAATTCTGTTTGAGTTTGCATCATTATGCTTTAGCTTATTTATTGTTTACCATTTCTTTGATATTTTTAAAAGTCCTATATTAGTCTTGTCCTGTAGTTCTATTTTTGCACAGCTACTGTATTTTTTCCATACAAAATAAAGATTATTAATATACCTGTGGGATAAGCTGCAGTCACTGCCGGTTTCAGGAGAAACTCTCCCACCCTTTCCAGCCGCGTGTCCAGTAACAGGGAACAGAGAAAGGTTTTTAATTAGAAAAAGATTATATACTTTGCTATTTCCTATCTTCTCAAAGGTTAAGTTGGTAAAATTAAGACTTAAACCCCATACATTTTAAGAAAACTTTATAAAAATAGTGAATCTAAAACAGGAATTACCAATAACTTAATTTCAGTCATTTTCTGGGAGTGCCCAACGGTGAGGATTTTCTTTCTAACAAACACACATTTAAATGACAGCCACAGATGAAGAGAGACACAATGTCTTCTTTCCCATTGTTTCTGATACAGTAATTTTCTTTAGCTACATACAATTTCATTTCAATCAATTTTAACAAGCAACTTAAAAGTTAAGCCGTGTGACTGTGTTTCTGCTGCGTCTCCAGCCAGCGATCGATGGCCATTTTTAGCGTCCTGTTTGGGGTGAGCACAAGAGTGGGGAGAGGAAGATTTGTCATGGGACTAGATCGTCTTTTATTGCTGATCCACTTTTCAATGGCAGTCTTCTCATAGGAATAGCCATCTACAAAAAAAACATCATCAAAAGCTTCTATTGCGGCTGCCTGGGCACTGTTGCACTGTACAGAGTTTAGCTATTTACAGTTAAAAGGAAATCAGTATTTCCAAACAGGAAATTTGAGATGAGATAGATACAGAGAAATTACATGGTCTGTGAAAGCTTTACCATAAACTCATACATCTTTGTGTCAGTTTACATGGTTTCATGTAGTGCAATAAAACTCTCTACAACATTGTTACAAATTTCAATCAACTTTTAAAATTATACTGTACTCAGCAAACTAACCAGTGCCCCAGTAAGTCCCAGCTGCAGCAGTTCAGTGATGACCACAAAGCAGAGCATTGTTTGAAAGATATTGGCAGCTGCGTCTGCAGCCACCCCCAGAGGCAGGGCTGGAGTAAGGACAGGGCCTCTGGAAAAGGCACCCCGTGTGCAGTGATTTGGGTTGGGATGTGGCCAGGTCTCTCAGCCCCAGAGCCCAGCAGCAGAGACTTGCTAAACCAGGCCTTTCCCACCCAAGGGGCTGGCTCTCATCAGGCCAAGGGATTAAGCCACTTTTGCCCATGAACTTGTGACTAAAGTGCACAAGTGCTAAACAGCCCCAGATTTCATGAGGTCTTCCCGCGTCCGTAGCTGCAGTTCAGGAATTACAGACAGCACAGATAAAGTTCATTACAAGGCTGTAAAAAGCAATTGTCAGCGCTGCTGCCAAAGGTCCACTCTACAGGAACACCAGTGCTGTAATGCCAGGCAGCGAGGGATCCACCTGGTGAATACAGACCTGCCCAAGGACAAACCTATACGGTCCTTCACCTGTCTGGCCATCACCCAACCTTTCTCCTGCTGCAATCCCAAACATTGCTGTTACTAATCATCAATTTCTGCAAAAAGAAAGCAGCGTACGGAACGCCCAGATTTGCCCACTGCGTTCTGAACGGCAGCGGAACCCCGTGTTTCAGGCCAGCTGTGTAACACAGGAATGCTGAAAGGCACACAGGCGGTAGTTACTGGATACCAACTACCGCACTTGATCACACACGCTGTGAACTTTTTGTTTTAAGAGATTGTTTCTCTTATAAATGCCTATTTGATTTTATGATATACAAGTGAGTAGTGACTGGCAGCAATTTTTAGCCTTTCAACAAAACTGTCCTGCTTTAAAACTATGTATCCTTATTTCAAAATTACATATTAAAAAAAGAAAAGGAGCTGCAAGGCTGTCCTCCTACTGCTATTGCTTAGCGGCTCGACCCCTGTTAAGCGTGGTGCTTAGCACTAGATGTTAGCAAATGCTTTCATATTTTGAACGCTTTTAATTCTCCAAACTCTGGCCTGATACCTCAAAACTGTATGAAGTCAGTCACTGTTTACAGAGCATCAAAAAAAAATACACTGATCTTTTGATGATCACATTGCCCTCCCCTCCCGCCCCTCCCCCCCCAAGATTAGAACTATAAAACACTAGTTCTTCATAAAATATTTTAACGACGTAACATCTTCTGCTCCTTGCGTATCTCAGTTCCAAGGGCTTGTTGAATTGAATTGACTCTCATTCTGTGTCAACTTTAAGTGCCCTATACATGGTGTGCTAAAGGTAGTAACAAGCCTGGGTTTTGGGTGCACAAATCCATTTTGCACTTAGACAATCCTGTTAGGTTTGTAATTGTATTTGCAAGGGCCCATAGAGGAAGGAACATTTAAAAAAAATAATCTATACAGCCTTATCAGCAGAGCTGACACTAAGTGCATTGCTCCATACAGTACTTTTCTCCCTATCAGAGAGATAATTTGGCAAATTAAACATTTACCACAGTTCTATTTTGTTGCAACAGCTATTCAGAATAGTTTCTCTTTCTACAGCTGGTAAGACACACCCATTGTGTTCCCACACCCATCTTTACCCTTAATTCATTTTAGTCAACAGAATTTAAAGACATACCTGCTGCAATGACGGGTTCCTTCATAAGCTCCCTTGTGATAGGACATAAGAACTCATCAGGGGCAGTAACAGAAGCAGAGATCATTTTCATCCTCAATTCTTCAATTTTCTGGAGGACTTTGCTGCGCAGGCCTAGCGACTCTGAGAAGGTATCCATACATGAAGAGGACAACAAAGACATGTAAGACAAAGAGGGTAGGAGGTACAGGAGATGCCCCCACCCAACACAGAACAACACGCAGATGCCCCTGGCCAATCTCTTTTGCATAGAAATGGCCTATGGCATCTGAGTATTTTGTCCAAGTCTATGAAAACTGCATTAGTTTGGGGTTGGTTTTTTTTAAAGAAAGAATACTCTGGTCTGAGATTTGTGGGACAGCACATTGTGGTATAAACTCTTCTTCATGATCATGTAAGGCATCACAAACACCTATTAACACATATTCCCCCATGAAAGACCACAAATTTATTCAAGTGTCCCAAAACTTATTTGAGTTCTATTACCTATTTACTGAGAATATACAATAGCCATGAATCTGAAAAAAGAGCTGCATCTGTGTTTTTAGACAGCAGCCATTCTTTCCAACTTAACTGTGAGCAGAAAAAGAAAACAGAAATCTGATAATGAGAAAAGTAATTTTATAGTTCTATAAACTGTCACACTACAATTTTAACCTGTCAAAATTGGAAATGCGTCCCAGATATCTGTAGCCTTCATCTTGCATCAGCATAAAACAATCTTCCTTCTAAAAATTGTTTTATGTCAAAAACTCTGCGGGTGTAGTATGTTACAATTTTTTCTTCCCATCTAGGAGTGGTAAATACTAGTTCCTACTGCAGTTAATTTTCCATCTTCACTACTGAAAGTGTTGATAGAACAGTCTTCCAACCAACGGCCCTACTCCATCTGCAAACTGGCCTTAACACACCAGTGCTTCCAGCTTTACTGTACAACTATTCAGCCGCCCCAAACAATGTGTGCAAAGGAATAAAACTCAGTTACGCTAACACACAAGTCATTTTAATTAGCAAAGACGAAAGATTGTTGCAATGTAAAAAAAATATATGCAAAAGAAATAAATTAACCTACATTTCCTTAATAAGGATTAGGTAATGACTTATGTAAAGACAAAGACAATGTAAGAATTGAAATACAGTATTGAAACACAATAAAAGTTCATGCTTATTCTTAGGAAGACTTTGCATGGCAATTTTGTAAAAATCTACAAGATCAGCCTGGGATCAAGAGAAATTAAGAATGTAGCCAACAGAAAGAAAGGCAAAAAAGGAACCTAATAGTTCTGTAGTAGTAACTGGATTTTGAGGGCATCTTCTACAATCTTTATCACACGGGCAAGTTTTCCTAAATTCTTCTCATGCAAACAGATTAAACATTATTGCATCCAGTCTGCACATCAATTAACTACCTCCTGATTAAATCCCTAGTCAGGGATTAAAGAACCATCCATGAACCATCTTTTGAAAACTAGCCATAGAAGAACACTTAAAATAAGATTTTCTTGATACAGGCAAAGCACGTGAAATTTGCCATTCAATCTATACTGAGCAATTCCCCCAAAGTTTAGCCCTACTTCAGTAAACATGTAAGGCAAGGCGAATCACAAATTATTCAAATTCTGCTTGAAAATGTTGTTTTCAAGCTCATTCTCAGAATTTCTTGATAAAGATATGAAACATATCTTTGTATGTACCTAGAGCGAAACCTTAAAACCAAAAGAGGAAGACAACCCCCCCCCCATCTTTGCTGATTTCAAAATGCAGCTTATGCATGTCTGTCCTTGTTTTATGATCGAAGGACACCCTGCAATGAGTGAGGAGTGGGCTGAATTGTCTTTAAGACAATCATCTGTTCTCTTTACGTACCTAACCCAAATCAGGATTGAGACACTGAAAAGAAGCCTCTTCAATGTCCTGCAGAAGAACGGAAAGTATTTGCAATGCCTCCAACTTTACAATTCGTGAAATTACAGTACGAAATGCTTTGTATGGCACTAACCCCCAAAATTAAGGTGTGGTTTTCCAAAAATTAGACTTAGTCTCACCTCCTGCCCCGTCTCTGCATACAGACTTAAGTCAAGATTCACCTTAGGTTAACACATTCAGCAAGCCTGATAGGAAAAAAGAGTATTCAGGCACGGAACAGTATACCCCCACCATCTATTCTGCATGGGAAGAGGCAGCATATTCCTTCAGGGAGTGAACTGCGTTCTGGAACTGCAAAGAATGTATCATTGTGCCTGTTGAGAATGAGAAATCCTGAACTTTGTTTAACATACACAAGCTTTTCAGCCAGAATGTATATAATGGCCATTTTACTTTTGCTCGACATCTTACAGAGTTTAATTATATTTATTCATATTATATGTTATTCATATTATATGACAATTAGGTTGGAAAGAGGCTAGTTCCATTTGCACGGTAATGAAGCGTTCTTTCAAAAAGCTGTCAAAAACAATCAAAGAAGCTAATGAAATGTTATGTGAACCACTTGCTGATCGCTTTCTCTTAGATTAAACGTCTTCAAAGGCATGAGGATACCCTTTTTATTAAATGCAAATCAAAGCTAAAGCAAAGACTAACAGGATAATAAAGAAGCAGCTAATAAAAAATAAAAGAAAAACCTCCTATCCTCCTATCAATCATCAAGTAAAATGGTCCAAAAAACTCAAGAGTTCTTTGGAAAGATCTTATGGAACTAGTAAATGTCACATTTTTAGAGCAAAGCAAACAGGTTATCAAGGAGAGGAAGAATGCACTCATTCGAGTATTTGTACAGTGGCAGACTCGTAAAATTTAGTTCAACTGGAATTTGAATAACACTGAAAACCATGTAAATTTTAGGCAAACAGTATATTCCTATTTTGTAAATGCTTGAGCCGTGGCAGACAGAGAGCAATTCCTCAAGTCAAATATATCGGGCTGTAATTTCTACTCTGTGCCAATTATAGTTGCAGAATGATACGCAAAAGCAGAATCACAAGCATTTACAACTTCAAACCTGATTGATTTGAATGATTTTATTTGGTGACTTTGAGTAGTACAAAAAATGTCTTTCATAAAACCACTAAAGTGGAACTCATTGCTTCACTTTGCATATATGCTAGTTCATATTTGCGGAGTAGTAGCTTATGTTTATTCAGATAGTAAGTTATTTCAGTTAGAGCTTTTTAAAAAATTTCTTAGAGCTACCCGTGAAAATCTGACTCTTAATCTTACGATGGGTGTTAAAAGTACCTACTGAAGAAAAAGGATCGCAAAAGACCAAAGTCTTGAGAACAGAGACTGATCAACGAGCATTTTACCAGATCAGGTAAAGAACATACTGAAGCTCTTTCAGCTCTTATGTACAATCGATCCTCACTGCATCCTTTTACAGCAAATGAAAGAGCCGCAAAGCAACAGCTTCCCATAATCAGCCTGTATTCTACATGTCCTCTGCCTAAAGCCACATCTATCCTTTGCATCTTACAGCCTGCCTTACAATGAGCTTTTACAACTCACATTTTATTTTCTTGTTTGAGTTTGAAATGGTTCTTGATAGAGTTATTACAAATCTACCAGGCAACACATGCGTTTGTTGATATTTTTCCCCATGGAGCACACTATATTCAGCAGGTCAGTTCTCATCACTGGTCACACTGCATTCAAGTCTCACATGACTTTAAAGTCTTATTTTATTAGCCTCAGCTGGTGATTACTGCAACGGAGTTTTAGACTATTCCAAAGTTAAGGAAAATGTGCACAGAAACCGATGAAGCCAAGTGTCTTTCATGGATAACAATTCCTGACAGATTCCCAGCATCCCTGTTGATTTCCAGAATTCAACAAAGCCAGCTGATACACAGAGATACTATGGTGTGATACAGACCGATACCACACACACACAAAAGGAAGGGAACAGTCTTCCTACAAAGAACAAAATACTAACTTCTAGAAATAAAACTGTACTTTTTAAAAGGTATATTAACTTATCCAGCCTTTTGCTATACTTGATCTCACTTTGACAAACATACCAGCACCTAATTTACACCTAAATCTAGTCATCCAAATTAACAGAAAATTTATATTCAAGAAAATTCCAGTGTAGTTCACTATCCTTAAATTTCTTATTTCAGAATTACCACTTTGGAATAATTTCTAATATGGCACTTCCTTGTGATTCCTCCTAAAATGTAATCGCAGTTTTTGCAATAAAGTGACAGGACAAAGTATTAACAAGGACACCTGATGAATCATAAAGTGTCTGAGGCAGGCAAGCTTTCCTTGATCCTTATTGTCAACATAAAATGCTTCATCTCCAAAATAAGTAAGAACTAAAACATACCTTGTGTTTTCCTATTATGGTAACAGTACACTGAAGAATTTCATTGCTAAATTCAAAGTAGTTCACCACACAGTATTATAAACATGGCACTTTTGCAGACTGATAGGAAAAAATGTAGAGTACCCTATTTACCAAAGTCAAAATCATTAAGTATACACAAAAGCTGAAATTCCTTTTTCACAGCTTAATAATACAAGATCTAAAAAGGAAAATAGAAACAAAAGGAGGTAAGATCACTTAACACAGCATTGTTGGTGGAAGTGCATTTTTATGTCTCTACGTACAAGCAAACACCAAAAAAAAAATACTGTGGATAATGTGCCATTAGGGGTTTTTATCAGCCCCAGTAATGAAATAACATGCATTTCAGGGGAAAAAACATCCTTGTACAGAACTCCTAACTTACTTTCGTTCCAACATTCCACATGTACTCTAAAGACTTAAAACTATTTGGATTTCTATACTCTTACCAATTTTTAATTCATTAGCCAGACTTTCTTTAGTAAGATGCAGTAGTTCCTTGCCATCAATGTTATTCCTTTTGAAAAGCCCAACAAAGTCTGCTAAGTCTTGTGTACAAAGCCAGGCTGAAACATCGTCCTCTGACCAGGCCTCAACAGCCACCTTAGATTCATTTTCTACAGTATTTGCTTTGGAAAGGAAAGATAAAAACAATTTAAAATAGAAAAAATAAACAACGCTCCACCCTCAAAAAAACATCAACGAAAAAAATCCCAGTTCTAAGAACCATGGCAGTAATGAACGCTGTTTTTCAAATGTTCTCAGTACTATACATTCCCAACACCTAATATAAGAAATGCTTATTAGATATTTACTGCAGTGGGATGCAATAATTTGGGTTTGTCTTTTACCAATCAATTTTCAAAGTTTAGAGGACTCTTCTCTCTGATGCCTAAACTTCCATGAAATCTGAATTTAACTAAAAGACAGAAAAGCATCAGCAGACACTGAAACCAAGTATCACACCTCCTTAGAAAAGCAGAACAAAGTCAAAACCTACTCTGGAGCTTTGAACAAGTATCTATGTACCTTTGTTGCACATACTTAAGGTGCCGATATATTTTGTAACATTAATTTTCCTTTTTTTTTTCACATAACAACTGATAAGCTGTATTTCTGGCTGACAATTATGCTTGCAATTAGCATATTTTCTGTTTAACTCATTGCCCATGATACTTGTCCAAAGTCTTTCAGCTCTCTGGGAATAATATTAATCTCTTAAATGCTCTCCAGAGAGTAATAAATGGCAAATATCAGAAAAGAAGATACAGCAGATGAATAAAGTTAAAATACTCCTAGTACATATTTTCTTTAAAAAACAGTAAGATAGTATCTCTGTAGGACATTAACAAGATCAATTCAGAGAAAAGATAAATAACATGCACATAATCCTTAGGTTACAAACTAACTGCATGTAAGAAAAAGTGGGGTTTTTTTTTGCATCTTCAGAAGATGTTCACACACTAACCTGCACAGGGTTGCTTAAGGTCAAATTGCCATATTTTCACCGTTTTATCCATTGAACCTGTGGCAAGTAAGGAACTATGTGGTGCAAAAGCACAAGTTGTAACATATCTACAAATAAAAACAGATGTGTGAAAATTCACAAGAAAGGGATTTAATTTCTTTAATTTATTAACAGTAAAACAAAACAATCATACTCAATTCTTACCTGGTATGCTGAGACAAAGTATGAAGGATATTGCCAGTAGTCTGTAAGAGAATATTTGTGATTTTAAATCTTAAAGAACAAAAAGAACATTCATTTGTATACTTTCTTTCAAAATAAGGAATAATATTGCTTCTTGGAAGATGACAGAAGCTACCTTCAGAGAAGTTATACAACCATGCCAAAGCTGATGAGCAGCAGAGTCAAAAAGGCAATTTGAATTTCCTGCTTGAAGCCCCCTGTTCAATTTGCCGGAACACTACTGCCCTTCAACCATCAGCTAGCACGGAACTTCCAGCATAACAATTCCGAATTGCCAACTGAATTAATTATAACATTGGATGGTTGCTCATGTGGATAAAAACATTTATTTTACAAATCCAGGATTAGAAACAACTAAAAGAGGCAACTGAAATTCAAATAGACTTCATGCTACAATCCTTCAGTTTGGCCAATAATTAATTACACCTGTAGTTCTCCTACCTGGACACTAGATGCTACTAAAAAACAAATTCCTGAATTTCCACACAGTTTTAAGTTATGATTTGAAAGATTTTCCTTCTTATGAAAGATGCTATTTCTTTGACACATACAGGCAGACTGAAAAGATGAAGAGTGAAGTTATTCTGAGTCACTAATTGATCGGTCAGAACTCCAGTTTTTGACCTGTCCATTGTGAGGAAAGTACCTATTTTAGTTTGAAGTCTCTCCCTCCCAAGCAGGTTTATTGTACCTGCTTCTCAACAGCTATAAGTTGTTGTCTGACTTGGTAAAAACCTAAGGCCACAAAAGCTGACAAATACTATTAAGAAATATTTATGTTTTGGATTTCTTCATGTTTCAACTTTTCGGGGTTCTAAAAATCTAGGGGACTTCTTACCTATCTGTCTAAGCTTCAAACTACCAAAATAATTGGGTCAAAAATTGGGAAGGTATCAAATTAGGAATTTTGGTGAAAAACTTTAACCCAAATTGAAAAATCATATCAGTACTGTGCACGGAGCCAGCTGGAGAAGCTTAAAATTTGTTCATCCTCCATTTTCAGCAAAATTGTTATTATTGTTAATACTATAAAGTACTAAAGGTAATACCACTTACAGGTAAACCACAAATGATCTACTAACAGGATTATAGAAATGCCTAAACAACTTTAAAGAAAATACCTTGTCCTTAACAGAAAAATTTTCTTGAATTATTATGCTTCTGGTTTATGCTCATATTTTTATACTCTACTGTAGAGAAACCAAATAACAAACCCCTCAAAGAAACGTAAATAAAAAGTGAGAAAGACTGATAAATTCTCTAGAGACATTTTTCCTCAACTCCTCCCCTCCCCCCAAATGCACAGTAAATATTTTGGGTTTATATAGTTTCTATTCTTTAATATTTCTTTATGTTGATAAGACGCTTCAGAAGCACTGCTGATATTTGAAGACAACAATCCAATGAATGATATTGGACTATGCTATACTTACAGTTTCATATATTATGACACACTTGTCCACAGACCTTTTAAAAAAAAACACATCAATGTTAAAATGATGCAGAGAAGAACAAGTAAACTATTTTTAGTTAAGAAGAGGAAGAAAAAAACCTTTTCCACAAACAAAATAAGAGCAAACAGATTTCTTAACACCACTTTATCTAAGTCCCCTGCACCCATGCCCACCTTAAAACACCACTGATTAGCTGTATCAGCAGTTAACAGTAGTTGATTATGAAAACTCTGCACATGTCCAATGTAAGGGATTTGCACAGTGCTTACACAAACTGGCCCCAACTCCCACTGCTCCCCACCATTTGTTCTACTGATGTCTACTCGATGACTTTGCAAGTGGTATCTGCAGAGCAGACGCACAGAGTCTGGCTGTCCACAACCAGAACTTCCAGTCACTGTGGAAACCTTGCAAAGCAGGGAAGTAGTGCAATGCAATACATAGTGCTGCAATGCAATCAATACATAAAATATTTCATGAAATACAAATTGCATAGTTATTCACCATGACTGCAGTGCTTCCTGAAAGACTTTATGGGATAGATATTTCATTCAGGACAATATAAGTGAAAACAATAATCTGTATGTCTAATGGAAAATAAAATAACTCCAGATCACAAACATTCATAACAATCTTCAAATACTGAAAAAGACTCCCTTAAAAAGAATACAAAGCAAAAAGTCAACACAAGCTATTGTCGCCTGGGGTTTGTATAATTTTAAGGTTATTTGCAGGCTATTTGTAGTCTTTTCTTTTTCCTTTGCAAGACATGAGTTCTTCCATTTCAGTTTAGAAAGTCTTCATAAAAAAGACAATTACAATTTAGAGCTGAATCACTGTATTTGTTATTTCAAGTTATGACTTAGTTTAGAAGTGATGAAGCACTTTTCATGAGAAGTGCAGAATAAAAGCATATAGTCATTAATATTCATAAAAGCATAAATTGTTATGTCTAACTTCTTTATAATTTCTTCTCTCAATAGCTTGATCCCCAAGGAAAGCCACTACTAAGCAGCTGCCAGTTTACCTTCATGCTGCTGATCACCAACAGCCATTTGAGCCTGACAGTGCCATCATTTTTCCACACAACTTACAGCCCGCTTTTCTGATCTGTATCTCCCCAATTTGGCTATAAGACTACACTGGGAGACCATGTCAAAAGCCTCCATACAGCTCAGATGCCTCCCCTCGTTGGTGCGGCCAGGCCTCTTCTCACAGGCAGCAGCCATGTTGGCCAGGCTCAGTGTGCCGTTGGTCAATCCCTGCTACTGTCCCCAAAACACCCTGCTGGAGAAGGGCTTCCAAGCAAGCCCTCTGGGAGGATTTGCTCCATACCTGTCCCAGAGACTGGTGTTAGGCTGACTGGCCTGTAGTAGCCTGGATCCTCTACCTTGCCCTTCTTGGAGGTAAATTACATCTTTCCAGGCATTAGGAATCTTCCCATCACTGCCACCCTCCTGGGCCTTCCAAGAGTAACAGAGTGACCTTGCAATCACACCGGCAACTCCCTTTCCACCCTCTAATAAAGACTAGTAGTGATATTAGTCTCTAACTGATGGCGCTTATGATTAATTTGGGTCTTGACCATTATTCCGTGCAGGACTGACATCACAACCACAGGTATACGGTTATCTCGATCATGTACTTTTTATGAGAAAAAAGGCTTATGTTGCCATACTCTGACTGTGGATCAGTGAAGAAATTTTTAATTTCAACCAAATCTACCACAGACAAAAATCTCAATCTATTTAACTTTCTAAAAAGTTCCTGAAAGCACTTGAGTGAGAAGGAAATCCTAAATGGTGTCCCAAAGAGACAGTAAGATTGCAATGTAGATTTGTATTTTTAATAGATGCTAGCGTATCCACATGGAAGGCCTCATAAATGTCCCAAAAATGGGAAATCATGAATCTCGTTACAATACTCAAGAGAACAGAGCTTGCAACATCCTAGATTTCAAAGTCAGTCACCCACAAGACACAGACCAATTGTAAAGACACTTCAATAGCTCTGGAGGTCATGGAACTGTTCCTTAATTATTGGAAATACATTCTGAAATCTCCAACTCTTTTGAACTTTCTGTTTTACAGTGCTAAAGCATGAACCTGGACAGCCATCTGCAAGAAATTTAAACAAGATACTGCTTACCCTGAAACCAACATCTGCCCATCATAAGAAAATGCACAAGCCAGAACTGGGGCAGAATGTCCATTCAGTGTGCATTTATATTTTAATTCAATACCTAGAAATACAAAAAGTAAATTATTACATATGTACATATTTGACAAGGTATAAGAGAAGTTGGATGTAAACTGTCACGAAAGACTTAAGACACTGGAATATGAAAAAAAATCACTATACACACCTAAGAAATCTGCAAATGAAATAAGCCAGAGTTTGATCTGATTATCTTGACCACAAGAAGCCATCTGAAAGTATCTGAATCCAAGTTCGCCATCTGATGAAATTCAAATATATTAATGGGAATCAGAAGCACTGAAAATAACAGCGTATCAGTAAACTAAATCAGCATTCTTACACTGGAAGTTAGTAAATTTCCTAAATCTCAGTATTACTTTTAAAAAGTGTTAACAAAAATAACTGCAGCAGTTGTAAAACCATTTAGAAGTAAAAAACAGGCATCCCTATTATACTGTTTCCAGAACAAGTAGATAAGGATCAGAACTGGGCTCATATTTTAAGTTTTCTTAATGGTAAATGTTTGATTCCTCTATCTACTGAGTGCAACAATATAGTAATATCGTGTTTTAACGTAAATTATACGGTTATATCAATTTCTTCTACAGTTCAGTAGTTCTCAAACTTAACTACATACACATATACAAAATTTGAGACTATCTGACAGGCTATTTTTGCAATTTTAAATGTTCAAATTTTTATTTTTATAAACTAAGCAATGTTTCATGACTGCTGTGCAGCCAACTACCCCAGAAATACTGCACTAAAGACGACATACAACAGTAATGGTTTTATAGCTTTCCCCTCTGCATTCAGTGGATAAGAACATTTCTGAATTATCGTGTTCCATTCTAAACATGTTTGTTTAGCCCATGATCAATTTTATTTGTTTTTATTCTTAAGTCCTGTGCAGAATTATTCTGCCCTTCTACTCCACTGAGTTGGCATAACCAGCCTGACGCAAGTCACCATAACAATCCTTCAGAGGCATTACCTCTACCAGTACCAAAGCCTAGAATTCCTGTAAGAAACACCAGGATTAAGAAATCAGAAAATTGTAACAGACATTTTAAGGGCTTGTTTTTCCAGCACTGTAGTTATTAGAAATGTCAAAATATTTACTGTCAAGTGTCTTACAAAAATAACCCCAGAGATTTCATCTGCATTTTTCCACCACAGAAAGTATACTTTAATTTCATACGGTTATCACAATAAAATCCTACTATACATAGACCTGTTGTTCACAGGAACAGTCAGAGCGACTGCAATCTGTTAAAGACTAAAGCATCAAAGTGCATCATTTTTGCTAGGATTTTACAGTGTAAGATTTGGGTCTCACAGAGAGATGAGCAGCACGCATTAGCTACCACGTAAAAACACATGTTTCTTGGTAACTAAGAACATGGTACTTGGAAACTTGGTCTGGATGAGAATTCTGTCATGATACACAGACTTTTGACACTATTTTACAGGTTATCAACTTGGGGTATTACGGTGTTGCACACACAGAGCTCTTTGGGATAACCAGGAGAAGGACTACACTGTCTTCCACTGAGGTTCACTAGAGAAGTTTAGCAAGATCTGCCAATTTTTTTACCAGTATCACTAGGTAATTTCTCTAAGTTTACTAATTCAGGAGGAGGGCAGCACTGAAACTTTGCAGTCAGAGGGGAAAGCCCACACAGATTACAACTGCTCTAGATCTGACGAGCTTCCACGCAGCTGTGGCCAAACCCACTATAAAGGCAGGAGAGTCACCAGTTACAAATAGTCTAGAACATGAAGAACCAAGCAGAAACTCTGATTCCAATTTTGCTCTGAATTCGGCAGGTAAAGAGAGTCTCAATCTAAACCCATCTTTAATTGTACCAGATAAACACTACTTATATAGATTTTGTAATGTGGTAAATCTACCAATAATTCCAGAAGTTTCAACCCTTGGTGATTAAACAGCAACACACAAAAATAAAAAATGTTGACTTTCAATAACATATGGCTTAAGTATACCCTGGCAGGCGTATTAGCTACTGAAAGCTATCATAAGCATGTAATCACCTTATTTGTTGACAAGTACACTCCTTGTCATCAACCTGACCACAATTTTTAGTTAAAAATATTCAGAATATTCTAAAACATCAGCTCTCCCTAATGTCATTTGTATCTTGAGCACTGATGTCAAAAAGAATATGAAAACAAGAGCTAGAGAGAAATACAGTAACTCTTTTTTTTTCCATGTTCCTCCCCTGATGAGTCAAGTAACTAACCAGAAATTGGCTGTGAAGAAATATCACAGCAGGTAACGCCAAGATCATGTGCTTTTTCATTATACAGGCATCTCATTTTATCATCCCAAATGGTTAAATCACCACACGATGATCCACTGACAAAGAAATTTCCATTAGGAGAGAATGCACAGGCCACCAAAGAACCATCTTTAACATTCCCAGATCTGAAAAGCAAGAGTACATGGGATTTGAATTTAGAATAAATAATGTTCTGAAGAAGTGATCTCTAAAATGCAATCTGATACAGTAAGTCAAACTACTATAAGCTTTGCACTTTGGAACTTGGTAACAGAAAGGGAAGAAACTCAAACCAACTGTGGAAAAAGATGCAAAATAAGCACGACTGCCGGAGGAAAAACGTGAGATGGCACCCCAAGGCAATCATTTTAACAGAATGATAAAATAATTTTTAAACTAAAGACAATCTGCATGGACTTACCATTTGAAAGGCACAATGCACTGTTAAAATTCTATAGCAGGATAAATTTCAAAAGTCAAAGACAAATACACAACTATCATAACACCGATTTACATGTACACAAACAGGGAACAAAACACCCACTAACCCATTGATAACCTGCAGCTGAGTAGAATACTTTGTGATTTATGATATAGCATTAATTCTGGACTATTCATACACAAGAGAAAGCAATTTGAACAAAGTGCTTTCTATATTTTAACTAAGTCAGCCAAAGCACTTTGTAAAACTGATCTTAACGGAAAATTCCTAGCAGATACGGAAGTGTGGTCAATCCTCAGGAAGGGAGTGGGGTCAGCCTAACATCCTTCAGCTTAGCTGACAGTAACTAACGTCAATTGGAATTGTCTCACTCCTTTTAACGGACACTAGATCCAGCCCAGCGTACACAGTTGGATCTTTAAGTGCAGGGAAAAAATTCACAGCCATAAGCAACAATCATAGAGCAAGAAATATCAGTCTTATTTACTCTGTCATTGTATTTTGTAGAACAGCTGCTCATTCTCTTTTGCTAACAGAAATTTTATTTACTGCCAGAGGTGGCAAACTTAATGACACAGAAGACCTGTCAATAAACTTTCCTGAGAATCTCTCTAATCAGACTCAGGACCTTCAAAAAAGCATTGACTCCTTTAATTCTATCATTAAGAATACTATCAAATACACCACAGTGTTCCTGGTTTTATATGTCCAATTCTTTTTTCCTTAGTGCAGCTTTTAAAACTTTTGTTCTTTCACACAGAAACCATGCAGATTCAGTCTGAAAACTTAACAGTGTAAGAAATAGTATTACACACATTCAGAGTATGCATTTAAGACTTTCAGGCCAGATATCAACATTGTAGCTACTAAGAAATACACACAAATTAAATTGCTTGCATGGTGTTCACATCCATCATAGAGATGACTTAAATAGCTATCTTACTTCACAATTTGAACAGACAGTCAATTACAACAGTGGAGCTGAAAGGAATAACTGGATACCTTTGTTGTAATTGCCATCCGATTATCAATCATTTTGAAAAAATTTCCAGTTCCTATCTAAATCACTGCTGTGGAAAGCAAAGGTAGACAGGCCACAAAAGCAGTAACATGCTTGACACGGGACTGCCAAAACCAAGCAAGTTTGGCTTTTAGAAATGGCTGCTCCCTCATCCTACAGGATAGATCTCATCAATTCTCTCAAATTTTTAAGTTCTTTCCTAACTTTCCTAACGTCTTGCCCACGTACAGATCGCAACTGGCCTGAAGACTTTACCGAAACATAGACTATGCACCATCACTAAAACCCCTCATCTGCTTTGCCTTTAAGGCTTATTGGAAACCCAGGTGAAACATTGACAGTCGTACTGAACTCAGCTCCACCACTCCTTTCTGTTACTGTTATGTCTTAAACTGTATGGGTTCAACATATGTCAAGAGTTTCCAAACTCTTTGATTGCTGGATTACTATCAAGCTTTTAAGACTTTCCTGAACTCCAAAGAGCCTTGCAATTAAATACTTCACTAACAGCCACTATGTATCCTGCAATATAAGGCACACAGCACAGTCAGGCTCCACTAACTAACTGAGCATTATGTATCATACTTTGTCAACCCACTGTTTAGAAATCAGATGCATGCAGTATGCAATGCATCCTGATTTAATGTTAAATCAATGAAAACACTTCCGTGAACTTAAAAAAAAATAAATCACGATTTCAATGAAAGATAACCCAGTAAAAATGATAGCTTCTTGAGTTTGCGTTAACTTAAAAAAAAAAAAAAAAAAGACTCAGCACTTCTCCCTCATCCGCTTATATGCTTTGCTTAGAGAGATATATATACACACACACACATATATGAATTAGTCTGTGATTTGTACCTTTACTCATACGCATATGTATTGATCCAGGATACTTTCTCATAACTTAGTGTGAATCTGGCCATCTTTGTATCTGTAACTAAGTCTCCATTCAATTATTTTGTTTCCTCACTCTGTAAACCCCTAAACTGCTTAATGATTAAGTGCTGCTAAAATTCAAGTTCTTAATCTACCTCACATCATTAATTAATTTTGCATCGATGCTGAATTATAACCATGTCAATATTCCATCCGCAACACCCAGCGATAACCTTTTGGTCTTCTAAACCCTATTCCTGTTTCTTCACGGTATCAGCCTGCAAGTCTTGCACACAGGACAGCGCACTACTTAAATTACACTCTTGTCACTACAAATAAAGCAGTCAAAAAATATTTGGCGCTCACCTGTAGAGTCTTAGTGACTGCATATTCCAAAGAACGACACTGCCATCCGCTGCCCCAGACACGAGGCAGGTGGCCTGGGGAGAGAAGCGGCAGACTCTAACAGGGCTGCCGCCAGGCTGCTCCAGCGCCACCAGCATCCGGCCATCGCCGGTGTCCCAGACCTTGGTTGTGCCGTCTGTTGAACAGGAAGCCAGAAGGTGTCCTGATGGAGAGAAGCAGCAGCAGTGCACAGCGTAGGTGTGGCCTCTCAAAGGCGAGTAGGGAAGCTCAGTAAAGTTGTCTAAAGAATAAACGCGAATTGTTTTGTCCAAGGAACAAGTAGCCAAGCATGATGAAGAGAAGGCACAGTAGTTGACATCATCATTGTGATCTGCTAAAGTGTGAACTAATGTCGCCATTTTATCTACTTTCAACAAAAATATCTGAAAAAAAGTTTAAGAGTTAGACTTCTCCCTCCTATTTCATTAATGAAACATATTACCTTAAGAAAGCATATTATCCAGGAAAAAATAATAAATTCATTGCCCTTGCAATCTCCAAATCTCCAAATGCATCCTCTCTCAGCAATGCTGTGCCTCTGCTTATACAGCGAACAGCTCCTAGGTGTGCTACAGAAGCAAACAGCCAGAAATACCATTCACCTTTTATTCGCCTTAATTCATTATTATGAAACATATCCTCAACTATCTTTTGCTCTTCAAAAAAAAAAAAAAAGTACGGTGTAGGCCCAAGAGCAATGCTTCAGCTACACCAAGAGCATGTAAAAAATGATCTTACACTTTTATGTAAACACTTTCAGCAACTACAGCTACCTGTATTCAGTATTCTTCTTCTTCCCACTTACAGCTCCAAAAAAATGTTTGTATGTAATCATTGACCCACAAAAAATTATTAGGAAGCAGTATCAAAAAAGATTCCTGGAAATTATTCTGATCTGGAGCTTGCTGAAATTCATTCCAATGAATTAAACCTTGCAGTTTGCAGATTCAACAGTTCATACACTCCTATAAAAAAATACAGCATTTAGCGCACTTGTTATAGTACAACTATGTAGAGAATCCTATATATTCTTTAGAATAAAACCAGACTAAACAGTAAATTTAAAGCTGCAGACCTAACATAGATGGGCCCTAATATTTGGTGACCAGAGTCCAAGATAAATTTTCCTTTCTGGGCATGAATATTGTACTTGAATTCAAACTTCTGCTACCTTTCAGTTAGGCACCAACATTAGCGATAGTAGAATATCAGAGGAATACAAACAACAGGCTTGTATTGTCCCAATTTTCATGTAAATCAAATACAAAATCAAAGTCAAAATGTCAATATTAAGAGGGTGATCAGGACCTGAACCTCTGCAGAAATTGCATTTACTGCTACACTAAACAACAAAAGAAAAGATTAGCTCCCTCCATGTTTTCCCAGCATTTAAGACTGCTGCGACCAGTTGAGGTTTCAGCACCGGACAAGCGATTTACACTGCTGATGTCCAGGAAAGCCCTCAGAAGGTACATTCCCACCTGCTCCTCCCCACGCTGCAGACCACAGTCAAGCTTCCCGAGAATAAGGAAGCACAGAGCCAAAAGGAAGCGCCCACAACTCTTAGAAGTTGTTTATCGTGAACAAAAGCAGCAATGCTTTTTATATTGAGTCAACTTATCTAAACCAGCAGACTATTATTTAAGTGCTTCATTCTGAACAGTAATTTCAGAGCTGAGGCAACCCCAAACAGGTGTTTTTATATATACACACACATATATTTGTTTTTATGTATAAATATACATACACGCGCATTCATATACATGTGGATGTATAAATATGTTTCTGTGCATATGTATGAATACATGCATACAGGCACATGTATATATGAATACATATAGACACAAAAGTACATAAGGGCAAAAGAACTGTTCCCTTCAGGCAGCACATCGTACGCCAACTTAAAGGTCAGGTATTTGAATATTTTAGCTTCAGGACGCTCCCACTCATTACTATTCTCTCTAACCATTAAACAGATTAAGTACTGTCCACAACATATTTTATCTGTAGAAAGAAAATCAACGTACTTCCTTTGACTATGAGAAACTGGAGTGTCAGACAAAACTTGACATCTGAGGCTGAAAAAGGCACCTTAATCTCGTTGTTCGGAGATTTTCAGGAGCTCACTGCGGAAAGGCAAACCGAGGAGTGAGAGGTTTTGGGTTCCCATAGTTTAAGCTCGCTGAGGGAGCCATGAGGATCCGGAGCGTCTGTCCCCAGAAACATTTCGCCCTGCGCCGTTACCTTCTCCAGCGACTGCAGGCGCCACGGCCCTCAAGCCACCGGCAGCTGCCCACGGGAACGGCCGGGGCAGCTCCAGCACCACCGACAGCCCCTGCCCGCCGCCCGGCCCCCCTCACCGCCGCTCCGGAGGCGCAGGCCGGGAGGCAGCCCGAGGAGACCGGTCGCTCAGACGGGCTCTAGCGGCGGGT
>JAHREE010000243.1:645469-669610 GCA_033628505.1 Tringa tobata | reverse complement strand
CAGGAGGGTGTCGAAAGACAGACACCGTTGAAATAGATGGCTCCTTACCTTGGCTCTTTTGAAGCAAGCCCAGAAAAAATCCAGCAATGGCATGATGGGGGGAAGGACCGAGGGGCAGGGGGGCAGGCACAGAGCCCCCCTAGACCCCAGGCACCCCCATGGCTGCTGCCGGCGGCACAGGGAGCTGGGCAGAGCAGGCAGGAGGTCGGCACAGGCAGGGAGGGAGGGAGGGAAGGAGGGAAGGAGGAGGCAGCGCTGCCTGCGGAGGCGGGCCAGCGATTCAAACCCTGCACCGTTATTCAGTTGGTCGCGAACAGGCTTGGACGGGGATGGAAAT
Source organism: Tringa tobata (assembly GCA_033628505.1). NCBI lineage: Eukaryota > Metazoa > Chordata > Aves > Charadriiformes > Scolopacidae > Tringa > Tringa tobata. The sequence goes on along the minus strand of JAHREE010000243.1, from coordinate 669,273 downwards.
TCCCTGAAGATTGCGAGTTTTTAAACGGCTCCAGGCTTTCCTTCCTGCCTCGGAGGCACCGAGCAGCGCTCCCCGTTCCCAGGCAGCGGGAAGGAGCGAGGGAAAAAGAAACACACACCACACACACACACACACCCCCGGGAGCAGAAGAAATGGGAGTTTCGCTGTCAAAGGCATATGTAGGACGTTGGAAACCCAAACCCCAGATGGTTTAGGTTTTCACTCCGGCCCCTGCTCCAGCTCACTGTCAGCAGTCACAGATGCACTCCCAACGTTGTCCCCTCCGAGGGACAAGCCGTACCCGTGCTGTCGTCCCCGGGGGCCCCTGCCACAACACCGGGATGGCCACGTTGACCGCAGGCAGGGCGAGCAGCCAGCCCCACCGTGGGGCAGTGGGAATCCCAGCTCAGCAGATTATTTCAGGCTAAGCGACGGCAAGTTGATCTGCAGTCACCCCCGGGGCTGAGCCACGCTCCCACGGGACACCTGGTGGATGCTCAGCGAGCCAGTGGCACCACTCCTGCCCACCGCCCACCCCAGGGGACCCTGGGCGCTGGTGGCAGGGGGTAACACGTGCTGGTGGCTCTGCCCGGGGACAAGATGCCATTGGAAGGATGATGGCCCAGCAGTTGGTGCGCAGCAGCTGAGCCCTCTGCCAAATGTCAGCGAGGACGGACCAGGACATGGCGCTGGGACCCCTTCCAAGCAGGACCAGTGCCTCGGCAGATCTCTCCTGCCTGTCCTGGGGCTACCTCTTCCATTTTTTCCCTGCCTGTCACCAGTGTCCTTCAGACTGCCTGGTTTTGTGCATGGGAGGGATGCTGAGACAGCCCCAAGACGCCGGTGGAGGGGAAGACCATCAGGGAGAGGAAGAGAGGAGAAAGCAAAGCACCAGCAGGCCATGGCTGGCACAGCCTGAGTTGGTGGCAGTGCAAGCACAGGGTACCCCATGGTGCGTGGCAGCTCCTCCTGGTCATGGCCACCACCACTGAGCTGAAGGGCCCTGCTTAGATCCCAACTCTCCCAAATCTGACTGGTGCTTTCTATGGTGAAGCAGAGACAGCGGTCACAGCTCCCGGGAAGCAGGAGCTGGGGGATAAGATAAGGAGAGGAGCACGGAAGACCATGATGCAGCAGAGCTGAAGAAGCTGCACCAGCCTGGAGAAGATGGCATCGGGCACCAGCACCCCCGCAGACCTGACCCACACCCTGGCCCCCCCAGATCCACAGCTCTGCCCCGGTGGCACCAGCGTGGCCCCGGTGGCAGCACACAGGCAGCATGAGCCCCGGCGCCGGCTCCAGCTGCCTCCTTCCATCTCCCCCTCCTTCATTCCTCAGCAGCATTTTGGCACCGCTCCCGGGCTTGGCACAGGCTGCGGCTCCTCCGCTGTGTCCCCTGCCTTCCTGGGACAGCACAGCAGGGCTGGGGACACCGAGGCACAGAGTAAGCTTTGTGTGTCGGCCCCTTTTCTCCTCCTTTAAACACCCAGGGCTGGAAAGACAGCCTCAGCTCTATGGGACACTTGGGTCACCTTTTCCAGGGAGCATCTTACCCATAGGAGGGCACACGTAGGAGTTAAAGCCAGGTGCTGCTGCCTGAGAGCCATCCACCCTCCGTAACTCACTCACCGCTGCCTCAAGGGCCACCAGTTTTATTCCAAGGATTTGCAGATACTTTGTCCCCGTGGCAGACAAAGGCAGCTGGGATGAGTGCCCTTTTCCAGATGTCCCCATCCAGCTCACTGGGTACCACCGCCAGAGTGGTGAAGCTGCCAGGGGACTGCCACCACGGCAGGGGCACTGAAAGGCATTGACAGCACAGCATCCTGTGAAAGGTGCTCCCGGGCACTGTCCCTCTAGGCAGCCTAGGGACACTTCTCAACACTTCTTACAGGCTTTTTCCCCTTGGAATCATGGCAGAGCTGGCCGTGGAGCCCCAGGCTGTAAGAGCAGGGCTCGCTGCCTGCGGAACAACTTGCCAGACTGGGAAGTGGTCAGGGGCACACGCGTGGGCACGGGCTGGTGGGTACCCAGAGCTCCTGCCCTTGGTGTGGTTTCAGTGCAGGAGACACACTCCTTCATCTCTATCTCTGCTAAGGGCTGGAGGCAGCTTTCACAGGAGGAACTGTCCTTGCAGGAACACTGAACTGTTGTCCCACTGGGTTTCTCTTCCCGTTGAGAGGAGGATAGATAACTGCCTGTTCCAGGCAGCACATCAGGGGGCAAAAAGACATAGAATCATAGAATGATTGGGTTGGAAGGGACCTTAAAGATCATCAAGTTCCAACCCTCCTGCCACGGGCAGAGACACCTCCCACTAGAGCAGGTTGCTCAAAGCCCCATCCAGCCTGGCCTTGAACCCTTCCAGGGATGGGGCAGCCACAACTTCCCTGGGTAATCTGTTCCAGTGTCTCACCACCCTCACAGGAAAGAATTTCTTCCTAATATCTAATCTAAATCTCCCCTGTTTCAATTTAAAACCGTTACCCCTTGTCCTGTCACTGCTCTTCCTGACAAAGAGTCCCTCCCCAGCTCTCCTGTAGCTCCCTTCAGATATTGGAAGGCTGCTCGAAGGTCCCCCCGGAGCCTTCTCTTCTCCAGGCTGAACAACCCCAGCTCTCTCAGCCTGTCTTCACAGGGGAGGTGCTCCATCCCTCTGATCACCTTCGTGGCCCTCCTCTGGACCCGTTCCAACAGGTCCATGTCCTTCCTGTGCTGAGGACTCCAGAGCTGGACACAGTGCTCCAGGTGGGGTCTCACGAGCACAGAGTAGACGGGCAGAATCACATCCGAGAGGTAATCATGACACACGGAGCGAGATGGCTCCGTCCTGCCAAAACCAGGAAAGTCCTTGCAGAAAGGTGGGCAGCCCAGCCACCCACCCTGGGCTTTAACCACACCAGCCCACCAGAAAGGGGCTGCCAGAGAAATGACCCTGCCAACACCTTACTTCACCACTTGCTCCGCCTGCGTTAAGCCCTTTTCCCACTTCCTCCAGAAGCCCAAAAAAAAAAAAAAATCAAGTTAGTGCAAACAGAAGAAAGCTGTCTCCTTCCCAGGGCCTGGGAGACAAACCACAGAGGCTTCTGCATACTTGTGTAGCTTCTTCCTTCCTATCCAGTCATCCCCAAAGCATTCAAGTAATGTTAAATCTAGGAACTTTCTTCAGCGTACCAGGATAGCGTCCTTGGTAAGAATAGATCCTGGGGGTTGGATCCCCTGAAGCCTCTACACACCAAAACGGGCATTTCTGCCAAGTGATGCCAGGACACAGGCTCCACTCCTGCATTTGTCTCTTCACAACATTTCTAATGGACCTGCTGCACAGACATTGACAGGAAAAATAAAAGCAATTTCTGTTAATTCTCTCTATATATGGAACACTATCACCTTCAGACTTGCGCGAGAGCCCGTTTTAAACTCCCGTTGATTTTAGAAGGCCGTTTCTAAGGAAAAATCCCCACTCTACAGGCTCGCTAAGAGTTTTCCATGTGGTGAATCCCTGCCTGCACTACCCAAATCTGGGCCGGACACGGGGATGCTCCCCAACCAGACCCAGCACTGCGACAAACATCGTGCTTTCTCTGTAAATCATGGGACAGGGCCGGTATTTTGGAGGACAGGTACAGCCTCTCCTCACAACAGATCATCACCCAGAGGAGCCTCCAAACAGGCCTGTGGCCAGGAGCTATTCCTGTCCCATTGATGAGCTATTGCTGTCACGGCTGTTGCTCAACAGCACCCAGGGACAGTATTAATAACAGTTAATGGCTGGCAGCCTGCCTGGCAACATCCTCACGGGCAAGAGAAGCCACCATTACTGCTGGTACTGCTCCTGAGGGCTGGCCCCACTTCTGCAGGAAAACGTGGGGCATCTGATGAAGTTTGAGCAGGGGGGGGTGAGCTGCCCCTTGCCAGCTTGCAGCCCCAGCCAGCCCTTAGCACGCAGTGATTTTCCACTTGCTGCCGTGTGCAGGCATTTCCCCGAGGTCAGGAAGGGAGCAGCTACTCCAAGAGCAGGCATTTGCCCTATTAGCATAGCGGGAACAGTAACCCTTTTCTTTGAATAAGGCTGGATTGGCTGGGCGGGTGCTGACGGGGCAGGGCTGGCAGGGGCTGCCACACAGCCTGGGTGGCAAGAGAAGAAGGGCTGGAGAAGGCATAAAACCTGCTGCCCCGTGGGAAGTGTCACCCGGGAGGCTGCAGAGACCTTGACAGTGACAGGGATGGACCAGCCCCTCCTGGATGAGGGGCTGCAGGGGCTCTGCCTGGGAAGGTCCAGCACATGGCAGCCCACTGCTGGGGCTCGGGCTGCAATGCCACCCCCAGCACAGACCTCAGCACAGGGTTTGGTGCCCTGCTATTGAAGGGGCACCAGGCACCACAGCAACTGGACCACAAAAAGCCTACTGAGATATGTGAACATCGAAGAGCAGCAGAAGACATACCCCAGCTTCCCGCTGCCCCATGGCCACCCTATGCTGCCAGGCTGGCAGCGAGCTCCCTGCCCACCTACCAACACTGCTTTTCCCTTAATAATTTTTTCATTAAAAATAATCCCAACACACATGCTCCAGTCTCCAATGGTGCATTCAGGAATGTGAGAAAGCTGTTACAATCTGGATTTTTCTTTTTTTTTTTTAACAGATAAGAGTCTAAACTCTTTGGTTTTGATTCTGAAAACAAACTATTCCAACAGAAGTCTCTTGCTCCAGGTACCTAATTTTGTCACTCATAACAGGGCTCCTTGCCTTTGCTGCTTAACCAGCCATTGCCAAGTGTCCTGCTGGTGGTGTCCCCAACCAGGTGGGGAAGCATGGCTCTGTGACCCATCCACCCTGGGGAGCAGGTCAGTGCCACTCACCAGAGATCAGGACCCTGGAAGAGGGCACGCAGGACCAGGAGGGATGCCGTGGGGTGGCAATCAGTGAGGGAACAGTTTTGGCCAGTGCAGGCTCGATTACAAAAGATCATCAGCCAACGTGATCAGCCTTGACACATGCACACACGCAAACAAAGAGCCTATTTAATGATACAGGAGTTATTTCCAGCAGGGCAGTTGCTGCTGCTACTTTGAGGAGCAACAGACAAGCTATGAATGTACAGGCTGGGCTGGTGCTGTGACCAGGACGAGGGGAAGCGTCCCAGCCTTTGTCTGTTGGGCACAAAGTTGGCAAAAGAGCCCGTTCCTTGAGCTGTAGCTACTGTGTGCACCGGGTACCCTGTGCAAGGGCTGGAGGGACACATGTCAGGGTCCACTCCCACCCAAGTACACTACGATGGGTGCTTTTGGGGGAGGTTTTCCTCCCAAACCTCTTGGGGATGGGTGCTGTGGGCGAGGGAGGATGCTCAGCTGCTGGGATGCCACAGGCTGCACCGGGGACCCAGCACCACAGAACAGCATCCCTCTCTGATGGACAATTAAGGAATTACTTAATCCCCACGTGCCAGCTCCTGCTGCAAAAGGAAACAGTCTGGTGAGCAGGGCAGCACCCCTGTAACCTGTCTAGGGTTGCAGGTGTAAATCTCTCATTTTACAGCAATAAAGCAGCCAGTCAGTCCCAGGGACATCCCCTCGGCCAGTCCCTTCTCCAGGCTGAGCCAGAAGGGTAGGATGTCACCCTCTCCCAGCACTTGTGTCCTGCTGATGCTTCACCGTCCAACCCCAGGGACGTTTTCCTAGCCCAGACACATGCTGAACTCCCTCAGACAACTCGAGTGAGCAAAAAGCCCCTTGCCTCATCCACAGCTGCAAGAAGCCCTCCACTTTCCCAAAGATCCTGGCAAATACTGAATCTGTGCATTTCCCTGCAAAGGACGGTCTGGTTTGTAAATATCAGCGAATGTATTTACAAATACTGATTTATTTAATATATACATAGAAGCCAAATAAACCTTTCAGATGACTAGTCCTCACAGACTCACAAAACTTCCCAATTTCACTGAACGAGAGATGACATCACTGAAATACGTAGTCAATGATGTTTTTGTGGAATTTCTGATGCACAAGCTGGGGAATGCTCCTGCCCTGATTCCCTGGGACTTCGATGGATTTAGAAGCCCCCAGCTGTCAGCCAGAAACTTTGAAGAATTCAACAACAGGAGGTTTGCACCAGTAAATTCCATTAACATAAAATGTTAGCCTTGTTAACGAGTGTCCTGGTTCTCCCCAGAAGTGGGGTACCCTCCCTCCCTGCAGGCAGCTGCTGCACATCTGGGGCTTGCCAGGACACCCACCTCCACCCCCCTGGGGCTGCAGGTGAGGATGGGGACAGCACCAGGGAAAAATAACCTCCTTGGCCTCAGTGGGTGAAGCAGAAATAACCTGCAGACAGCACAGGCATTTGGCAGGGGGACAGGGCTCTTCTGGGGGATGCAGCCGTGGTGGGCAACCCCTGGGAACACACTGAGTAGGGGCATCGTGGAGGATCAAGGGTGCTTGGTACCATCCCTCCTCCTGCTCCTCCTCCTTCATCCACCTCCAGTGGCTATATCCATAGGAGACACTGGGTCTCAGCCTTTACATTATCATTTCCAAAGCCACTTGGTGTTTGAGATACTATATAAAAGCTACACAAATTACACATGCTGTAAACAGACCCATGTGATACAGCCATTCTCCTTCCTTTTTTTTTTTTTTTGAGACCTGTATACCTAACCAATTTTAATTCTATTTAAATTCAAGCACCCACAGCATGTTTCTGAGAAGAGCCTACAAAGACTCCCACGCAAGGCAGAACTCCAGCAGAAACCCACTGCTGGGCTATAGTTTCCACATAGGCACCCTGGAGATAAAAAGAACTATAGTACAGGCTGCATTTTTATATATAAAAGAGTGGCAAGAATGCTCACAAGGCAGCTTTCCCTTCCCCATGGGAATATCACTAAACTGCTAGAGCCTGGCTGGGACATTAATCCCCTGCCCCCAAAAGCAGGCGCCAGACCAGCACAAGGAATTGCGAGCATCTCTTATTATTAGCACGAGCAGGGAGGCTGCTATGGCAAATGTATAGGAAAAGCAAAGGGCTGTGCTATAAACAGGCAGAGGACAGCCCAGGGCATGGCCTGACTCTGTCCTGGGGGTTGGATGACAGTCCCCAGGCCCAGAAATGTGGCTGATTTAGTAGGGGGCTGCCTGGGAGCCCTTTCCCCCCCCCAGCCTCTCCTGTCCACATCGGAGCAGCAGCCCCAGAAAAAGCAGATTAATCACCCTTCTGCAAAAGCCCTGTGGCAGGGCTGCCCGAGAGCAGCACGGGGAGGGCTGGCATCACATGAGGGGACACCAGTATGTACATACAGACATACATGCACACACAGAGCCACCAGCTGCCTGGCTACCTGCCTCAACGGCCAGCACACTCAGCAGCTAGGAAAAATAATCACAAGGCAACGGGGGCACATCTGTCTTTCAGGCTTGCACAATTAAATGCCGTTTAATAAACTAAATTTGACCTACTGGTATATTTTCACACATAGTTCTAGCGACAGCTGTTGTCTGGGGAAGATCCCAGCCCTAATTCTGGCCGAGGTTTGGGATTAATAAAGGAGACAGAGGAATCTGTGCCAGCTGCAGTGCTCTGCTCTCTGCAAGCCAACCCAGGTCTTTGTAAGTTTAATCCCACGTGATGAATTCACCCACAGCCTCCTCTTGCTTGCACAGGGTTGGACCTTCCCTGTGCCAACTTTTTCAACATCCCAAATTCAGAGGCAAACGGTCTCTTAGGCAGAGCACAGTGCCAGGGATATACTTTTGCTTCCACCCCGTGCAGAGCCAGCAGTGAAATTCCTTGATGGATCCAACCATCACCGTGTGCATCCCTGGAGCACAAAGAGGGCAAAATCCAAAAGTTTCCTCAAGCCAGCCTGTGTCCAGTTTGGCTTACTGGACCCTGCCATCACACTCCAGCACTCTGGGCTCTCTGGAGAATTGTCACCGTGAGCAAAGGGCTGCCTGGACAAGCAAGTATCCTCACCAAAGCACCAAGGACCATAGCACAGGAGCCCAGAGGCTGTGAAGGTTCCTGGGTCAGCCCCAAAAGCCCAGGTTTGCTGCAGCTTTTCCCATTCAGACACCACAGAAGACATTTAAATCAAAGGAGCACGAGCCACAGCTTCTCTTGGCACCCTTTCAGTCAATATTGCTGCCACAAAGATGCCCTTTCTTTAAGCCTTTGGCTGCACGAATAAGGAGAGACGCTTGGGGACAGCAAGTGCCCGTCCTGTCCCCATGGGCGCTGCAGCCCCCAGGGGTATTTCCAGGGCTGGACAGGAGCCACACGCGCTGCTGCTGACCTTCTTTGGGGATGCCAGGAAAACTCAGAGGCAGCTTCAGAAAACACTTTATGCAAACCCTCATGCACACAAAAGCATTATTATTTAGCAGCAAATTCTTTTCTTCCCCTAGCCCCCTGTGGCCGTGGGGGCTGCCAGGCTCATCCCAGCGAGAGCATCCTGCCCTCGGCCCCGCGCCCAGGGGCTGAGCTGGAGCCATGTGCTCCAGTTCCCTGCTCCAAAGTCAATTGAGAGCTGGGAGAGGAAAAGAAAAGGAAGGGCAGATTAAAAAAGGGGGATCTCTGCCCTGAGTGCTCAGAGACCGAGCTGGCCCGGTGTGCTGCTTGGGGTGGAAAGAGCTGAGCCCCACAGCCTGCTCGGCCGCCCACCCTTCTGCCAGGCAGGGAGAGGGTCCAGGGGCCACGGCAACACAGCCTTGTTTCTTGGGTTCAAACCCACCAGTTTGGAAATGCCCAAGCCCAAACTTTCAGAGTCAGGTTTCAAGTCCCTTAACAAAGCACAGCATCAGAACGAGAGCACCTTTCCTTCCCAAATTACAAAGATGCCTTGAGACTGTTGAGCACGACCCACCTCCTAGAAGCCAGTAGCCTCTGCACTTGCCCCAGTCCCCATCTCAGTGCCCATTTCCCCAGGACACATCCTGGCCACAGGCTGGGTGCCAGACCAGGCTGTCCCCAGGGCTGCACTGTTTCGGGATTCTGTCGCCGCTGCTGTGAAGAATTCAGAAGCCCTGAGAAAGAAAGAGGCAGCAAACCCATCCCAGCTCTCTGCTGCGTTTGTTTTGCTAAAGAACAACTGAATTACGGGGAGAGGCAGGTTTTAAATAAGTGCATGGTATAAATAATCGCACCATCTGTTTATGAACCTGAGACAGAAACATAAAAATCCAGAATAAGACTTGAAAAGAACCAGAAAACAATTCAGGTGAAATAGAGCAGTTCTTGCCGAGCTCTGAAATTTACCCTCTGCTTTTTTCTTGTAGAAACCGAGGAGCTCACCACGGATTCCTGCCTTGCGTTGGGCAGCATTGGCAACGGCGCGAGGAGCACGGAGGAGCCCAGCAGGAGCTTCTCTCCTTCCTTTACGTGAAGCAAAGTGCAGCAGGCAGAGCCACCCCCGGGCAGGAGCAGCACCTGCCAGAAAGTCAATACAGGGCATGGCCCAAGGGAGGGATTTCCCCATCACTTGGGTTGCATGGGGAAAAAACGAAAAAAAAACAACAACCAAAGCCAAAAACCAACAAGGAAGTATCTCTGTCCTACCAGGAAGGAACTAGACAGACTTCATCAGGAGGTGACAGCTCCTCTCCCATGGGTTACCCTGGTATAAGCCCTTGCTCACAGAGTCCTGTAAGCCCCACTGGCTCCTATTAGAAAGGAAGGTCAAGATCATTCCCCATTTTCCTTTGCAGGACCTGTCTTGATTAAGCAAAGAATGAAGCAGGGCATATATCACAGAATCATAGAATGAGTCGGGTTGGAAGGGATCTTAAAGATCATCTAGTTCCAACCCCCCTGCCCTGGGCAGGGACACCTCCCACCACACCAGGTTGCTCAAAGCCCCCTCCAACCTGGCCTTGAACCCCTCCAGGGATGGGGCAGCCAGAGCTTTTCTGGGCAACCTGTTCCAGTGTCTCACCACCCTCACAGGAAAGAATTTCTTTCTAGTATCTAAATCTCCCCTCTTTCAGTTTAAAACTGTTACCCCTCGTCCTATCACTCCACTCCATGATCAAGAGTCCCTCCCCATCTCTCCTGGAGCCCCTTTAGGGACTGGAAGGGGCTTTAAGGTCCCCCCAGAACCTTCTCTTCTCCAGGCTGAACACCCCCCAACTCCCTCAGCCTGTCTCCATACATACATATGCACACACAAGCATACATATTTTAATGGCAAGAAAAAGTGCCAGGTGCTAGAGAGACTCAGGCTAGTTTTGGAAATTACTTTTCCAGAGATAGTTTAGTCAGTCCAAAGGTGGCTCATACGAAGGCCACCATATCTGTGCAAAGAAAACAGTTAAGTGCCATGGTGATCGCGGCGCCTGGTACAGCAGACCCAGCATGGGTGGAGCAGGAGACACACAGTCTCCCTTGGAAAACCCGAGAAAATTAACTCCAGACGATATGCAAGGGAGGAGGAGCGAGGCAGGACACGCAGTAGCAGCTACAGCTACTGTCCTGATTGTCTGGCCACGGCTAGAACTGTTTGACTCAGCACAGGAGCAGGCACCTCTTCCCAGAACCACATCAGAGGAAGACATGCTCCTTCCTGACAACAAACCTGCCCAGGAGCAAAGGTGAAACGGGGCTGAGGCTGGGCAGGAAAAGAGCACAGCACGCCAGCAGCCACCTCAGCAATGGCAGAGCAGTCCTATCATCAGCACCCACGGAGAAGCCTCCTGGCCCACAGGAGAAGCCTTGAGAAAAGCCCACAATCAACCAGTCCCAAATGTAGAGGAAACCATCCAGTTCTGATTCCCCAGGCCAGAGCTGCTTGTCCCAACAGCCTTTTCTGCAAGCCCTCAGGGGACACATTCTGCCCTGAGTCCCTTGATGCTCTCCCTGCTCCCTTCAACCACCCTCCCAGGGTGAGCAGATATTTGGTTCTTATTTGGGTAGAAATACTTCAGGGTATTCTGCTGGTTAAAGGGTACAAAGTCAGCTTCATGCACCGGATTTGAGCTGTATTTCACCATCCTGAAGCAGGAATTAAGGGTATAGAGAAGGTAAAGACACTCAACATCTGCCAGAGCATCCCAACCTCAGGACCGTTCGGGTGCCTCAAGGGTGCAGGTAACGGGCACCCCCAGTCCCTGCTGAAGTGCCTCGATTCTGGTTGTGAATACACCTGAAAGACAGATACACTTACCAACCGGCCAGACCATGTCTTCCTTTCCCCGGGGGAAAGAGAGAAGGAATTCATTTCATCTTTCTCCCAGTCTGGGATGTCACGCTCTCCCCTCAGTTCCGCCCAGAGGTGCTCAAGCTCTGGATCTATTTCACCATGCTCAAGCACATTCCCATGCTTTGTCTGAGAACGTCCATCAAAGGCCAACACTTCATCACTGCCAAAAAATTTACTCTTGCCTGTAGCATCCCCTCCGTGCCCTGCACAATCCTCCGTGAGGCTGATAGATCTTGGATGGTGCTCCCAGGTTCTCCTGAGGAAAGATCCACCCAGGCATGGCGAGGAGTTGTCATCTATCGACGTATAGTCAGGCTCATCCTTGGCACTGCGCTCACTGCTCCTCCGACAGAAGGAGCCATAGACACTTTCCTCATCTTCCTCATCAACTGAACAGTGCATGGTCAGAAGCTCATCCCGCTGGCCTGGAGATGCAGGTGGCTTTGCTGGGTGATCAGCGCTTCTCACCTCCATTGGCCATGGGCAGAAAGCACCACCTGGCAAAGGGAAAACTGGCAATACAAAACCATAATTTGTTAACAAAAGCCACCCAGAAAAGGATGTTTATTTTGCTTTTCCTCATTTTCCTTTCCATCCCATTTAAGTAGAAAAGGATGCAATAATCCTTACTCCAGGTGTGTCCATACCTTATTCACTGGAGCATCCAGGCCCTGTACCCCTTGTTTTGCTGCACAGCTCAGCCAGGCTAACTGTCAGTCAGGTCAACAGGTGCTTTAAAATACCTTGTTCACATTGGAACAACAGTAATTAGCAATAGCTGTCCATTCTGGAGCAGTTCCCTGTATGTTGTCCACTAACACACCTTCTGCAGAAGATGCTATCTATGCAATCATGCTGGGACTGCTGCTCAGCCTTCCCCCACCTTTACTTTGTGTTCTTCATTTCTCTCTTAAAATAGAGAACTCCCTTTTCCCTTTCAGAGGGAGCTTGTGTTTCGTGTTATGCTCTTCCCACTGCCAGCAACACAGCACTGGGGGAAGAGATGGGGTCTGCAGGGGTCTCGGTGAGACCTCTTTTGCCTGGGAGCTGTCTGAAGGTCTGTTTCAAGCCAGTGCAGAGCAGAAGATGCTGCCTCAGGTCTCTCGGGAGGAGCTGGGGCCATGCCTTCTGCACGTGTAGGAGGAGAAACAGATGGTGGTGGCTCTGTCTCCTCCTGGGCACAGCAACAGCACTGGGAGAGATTGTCCCCCGCTGCTGCCAATGCTGGGGTGAGAATGGAGCAGCACGGTGGCAGGATTCTGCCCGCCTGCCTCTGCCTTGCTGTCCCCACGACTCCTATTGACATTCAGCTCCCCTGCTTCGGTCTGCAGCACAAACAGCAGCTTCTCGGACACAGAAGGCTCAGAGAGCCAGATGTGCCGAGGTGCCAGGCACAGGGAGGCAGTGACACGCTGAACAAAACCCTCCCTGTTCGCTTTCCTGCGCGAGCAAACGGCTTTGAACTCTGAATTGCGGGCAGAGGGTGACAAGGTCCAAGGAAAACAACCAGGGTGGCAATAACGAAGCTATCCTTCCCACATTGGTAAGTGCATTATTATTTTTTTTTTAATAACTTTTTATTCTCTCTAGGATCGAGAGCAAAATCTGGAGGAAAACCTGGAAACAAGGGTTTCCTTACTGCTGTCTCTCAGGGATGTGTCCCCTGCCACACACACGCCAAGCCCCCATGCCAGAATAGGTGTTGGCCCCCAGATGAGGTGACAGCAAAGCAACTCAGCGACCCTTACGTCTGCCAAAACCAGCAGCCCCACGTGCAGGAGCTCCCCACCACACCGTTCCCATTACCAATATTATCCTCCAGTGTCTCCGCTGAGATACCTGCTCGACTCGGCGCAGCGTGGCCCGTCCAGCTCCCCTGGGTGCCTGCAGGAAGGCTCATCCCCTTGTCCTGAGCACCCCAAGGAGCAAACCCTTCGCCCCCACGCTCCCGGCGCATGGCTTTGCCTCTGGGAGGAGTGAAAAACGAGGGGAAGATGTAGCAGCCTCTGGTTTGACTCCAACCTCTGCAACCATCGCACCCGTCTCCCATCTGGAAAAGCAAAGGTTGGGAATCATGGGTTGGTTGACTGTGCCAGCAGCCAACAGGTTCCCTGGAGGAGCTGCTCCCTGTTTTTACTGGGAAAGTCATCCCCTCAACTGTTACCTTCACCATCCATTTGCCATAACGGATGATCCAGCATACAGAATATTAGCTTTAAAAGATTAGCCTTTGGGAAAAAAAATTAAAAAATACCACCGAGCTGGTAGGAGTGGGATGGATTGAGGTTCCCCTCCACCGGCAACTTTAAAGCCCTCTTCATGAGCTTGGCAAGCCTTAGACCAAAGATGCTTTTCCCCTTCTCTGACAGATGGACCCCATAAGCCCCCAGTAGACCTGGTTTCTTAAAGCAAGTCCCATGGTCTAAGTAGCCAAACCCCTGGCTGTGCCACCAGTCCTGTAACCATTTGTTGACTCACCAGATTCAAGACTGCACTGGGAACTAGCTATGTAACTCCTCCTCAGCCACGCAGCCTCCTCACCACCTCCTGCAGCTCAGCAGGAGTTCCTCCAGTCAGAGAACACCTTTTGCAGGCAGTTGTGCCACCTATCCCTGCCCCAGGAGAAAGGTCGAGGCAGTTGGTGCACTCTGAAGTCTGCTCTGCAGCCTCTCCCTTCAACGGCTCCATCTGGGCAGGGGCATCAGCCACCGCTGGGGTAGATGGTGCAGATCCTCCAGCTGGAGCTGCAGCCTTTGCTCTCCGACAAGTGGCCACCATTCTGCCTGCGGGGTCAGGTGGGATGAGTCCCCTTGATTTGTGCAGATGGTCATGGAATGATGCCTGGTTGATGAGTTACATGTCCTTCAAGTCTCCCACTAGGCTGGTGGAATGCCCCTCCTTTGAAGAGGCGCCCTTCCTGCACGCCCTTCCGTGCAAACTGGAAATTCAAGCTTTATCCAAATAAAGTGTAATTGCTAACTGCTGACTTGCATCCAAGAACACCACCTTTTGAGCAGTAGAGCTGTATTTTGAGTGCTGGTTCCCCCACAGCGCATGGGAGGACCAGAGGCCAGACCCAGTCACCTGGAGAGCATCCTCACCACGGCTCAGAGCTGTCCACGCTAGAAGCCCCTTCACTGCTGCAACCACCTGGGAAGCAGGGACCCCCCCAGCACCAGCCGTTGCCTCCCCAAGACAGAATTTCAGGCTGTGCCCACTCCCACCAGCCCCAGGTTGTGAGCTGGCTCCATCTGAGAGCAAGGGCTTGTCTCTGTGGGGTGGAAAACAAAACCAAACCCACCACCCTTCATGAATGTGCCTTTCAGAACATTTGGACACATTAGTGGGAGGTGTGTTTGGGGGAAACCACAACAAAACAAATAAATAACATCCCTGTGGGTGGGCTCACCCTTTCCTGGCCAAGCAGAACAGTCCAGGGGCAAGGGGCTTAGGCTGCCTCAGTTTCCCCCTCTGCTGTGGTTTGTATGAGGAGGAAGGTTCAGAGCACACCTGTGTCCCCGCAGCACAGGGGTGAAGGACCCTCTTACACATGGGCATGAAAAGGGAAGGTGGGTCCCTCCCAGCTGGAAAAGGAACATAGGGGATGGAGGGCACCATTTCAGATCATCTCATTGACTGAAGAGGTATATCCAGAAGAGTCTGATTAACACATGGGTAGGCGCCCATTATTTGTGGTTTAGCTGTTAAAATAGATGCAGAGAGTTCTCAGTCAATCCTGTGACACAGCATCTGCTGGTTCAAAAGTGAGCCACCATCCCGTGCTGCCACGTCTGGTGACAGCGAAGCCTCAAATATTCCCGTGCAGCAGCTTCCACCGTGCCCCTTGGTTCTTCTGTCACCCAGACAGCCCAACATTCGGTTTTCTGACTTAACTACTCAGAGTTCTTAAAAATTACAATAAAGAGTGAAGTCATTTTGATTTTAGTAACCTTATAAAAAAAAAAAGTTAATATTGATCGACAGTCATGATACACAAAGTTTCACAAAACCCACAGAAAACACATCATTGTAGCCACTGGCAAAATCTTCGTATTTTTAAGTCCCTCATTATTAGCCAGTCTGCACTCGTGTTTACATTACACTTATTTTTGCTAAGTGTCCTCCCCTTGCACCAATGACAGGAAAGCTCCTGCAGACCATGAAGGAGGAGGCAGCAATAACTCATCTGCTCCAGAACCATCAGCAACGGGCCCCTGTGCCAACTGCTGACAACCCAGGGTGGGCTCAGCCCGGCTCTTCCAGGTGCAATAAATCCCTTCCAAGAGCAAAGCTAAATAGATTGCAAAAAGATCAAGTTTTTTGACACTTTTGAAACCCTTGCTGATATCTCTTGTACTCATACACAAGGCAAGCCACTTGGATGACTCCAAAAGCAAGACTGTCTTAAAATCTGTTATGCATTTATATAAGACCAATTTTAAAATGCTAAGCATCTAATAATAAGCCCCGACTCTGACTGTACAAAAATAATCTTGCAATTTGCTCAGTTTTCCACCCACCCACGACTTGGGCAAAGGCGAAACTAATTGCATTGAGCAATTGCTCTGTGATACGCAGACGTGTAGGAGTGCTTCAGAGTGTAAACGCGTTAATTGACTAATAGATGGAAATGATCCAGAAGGTCTTAACGATCTCCTATTCGCAATTCTAAGTGAAGTTACTTTAATGCATACCTTGTTATCATCTTGGGAGGAAAAAAAAAAAAAGACATTCTTAATTATTTCCTCACTGCCACAATAAACAGGCTTTTAAAAAAAATGTCGTTTGTTGGGTGAAAGTAATCTTCTTGCTCAAAATTACATAAATGTTTCAGAAAGGCAGACAGGAGAGACCCTGTAGGATGAACAGGTTGGACACCATAGTTCGAGTGTCTCCCCACTTCTGTATGGTTGAGGTTGGAAGTTCAGAACCCACCTCCCTGAGTCTCCCTGTGAGCAGTTGTCCACGCCGAGCAGAGGACACAAAGAACAGACTGCAGCATCCTAAATTTCCTCTGATGGAGCAGGAAAAGCCAAGGGGAGAAAAAAAAATACTACAAAACCAAGGGAGAAAAAGCCAAGCTCTAAGGAACTGCAAGGTGGTGCCGCCCTCTTGTGACCAGCAGGATGGTTTGACCTTCCCCGGCCCAACCATGGAGAGCCCTGGAGCACAGTAAGACATCTCCCTGCTGCCATCAACCCCAAGCCAAGATGCCAGGCTGCTGCAGAAGCATCTTCACCGTCACCCCACAGCACAATTTAAGAGCAGGGAAATACTTGAGGTGATTGCCTCAAACTCCAGTACCAATCAGGATGGGTTATAATTGCCATTCTTTTACTGGGCCACCTTCCTACCAAGTTTTTGCTCTCTCTTTACCCAGATCTTACGTTGTCCCCTCCTATTTTAATCAGGGCACACGGAGTTGGAGAGCAGCTCTGAGAAAAAAGACCTGGGAGTCCTGGTGGACGACAGGATGACCATGAGCCAGCAATGTGCCCTTGTGGCCAAGAAGGCCAATGGCATCCTGGGGTGCATGAAGAGCATGGCCAGCAGGTGGAGGGAGATCATCCTCCCCCTCTACTCTGCCCTGGTGAGGCCCCATCTGGAGCACTGGATCCAGTTCTGGGCTCCCCAGTTCCAGAGGGACAGGGAACTGCTGGAGAGGGGACAGCAAAGCACTACAAAAATGATTAGGGAACTAGAACATCTCTCTTATGAGGAAAGGCTCAGGGACTTGGGTCTTTTTAGTCTGGAAAAGACTGAGGGGGGAATCTGATCAACAAATATAAATACTTAAAGGGAGTCAGGAAGATGGGGCCAGTCTTTTTTCAGTGGTGCCAAGTGACAGGACAAGAGGTAATGGGCACAAACTTGAACATAAGAAACTTAAACTAAACATGAGGAGGAACTTCTTTGAGGGTGGCAGAGCCCTGGGAGGTGGTGGAGTCTCCATCCCTGGAGACATTCAAAACCCATCTGGGCATGTTCCTGTACAACCTGCTCTGGGTGGACCTGCTTTGGCAGGGGGTTGGACTAGATGATCTCTAGAGGTCCCTTCCAACCCCATATTATTCTGTGATTCTGCAAGTCCTGGTAAGGACCCCTTGGACAGACACCTCCATTAAGGGGTGATCGAGACCTTCCTCCCCTGAAGCCACTGGTCAGGAAAGAGGGATTGCCTGCACAGATACTGATTTCCAGCTAAAGCAGCACAGCTGGTCATTGCCCTCAGTATAATTTGGGACCAGACGGGAGCACAGGCAAGATTTAAGCACGAGCAAACTGATGTCAGGGCTTGGCTTCGATGGGTTCTGACGTGTCCTGCTCAGTCTCGGGGCAGGGAAAAGTGCTGGCCAGGGATTTTGAGAGGTTTTCCTGCTTTTGTCCTGCTGCTGTTATCAATACACAGCTCCCCTTCAGCGTCTCATCCCTGCAGAACCTGAGGGTTACTGGCACTTGGGCATCTCTCTCATGGACCCACAACATGAACTTGAGGGTTTTTTTTTTCCCCTCTGCAGAATGCAGAAGTCCTGATCCCCTGCCCGGAGCGGGACAACGGCCCAGCATACACAGATCAGAGCTTGCTCTGGTTCTCATCCCAAGAAAACATTAGCACGACTGGCTAGAATGTAAGAACATCAAATATTTACATGCATCTGTCACAGCAGCAAGTCTTCTAGCAGAGAGAAAAAGGATTTACACCTCACCCTGGTGCTTCTACCAACATCTATTAACTCACTAATGCACAGACACACAAATCAAATGCTTAAAAGCATTCCATGGGCACAGCAGCAGAGAATCCAGCTGGTTTTCTGCCCCACTTTCTTTTAATTTACTCCAAACTCCCAGGCTGTATAAAAATGATGCCTTTCTTTGTCCAAATATTGGCAGGATCCCTTTGGAGTGTCTCCGGGCTTTCAGAACAGGCTCTGCCAGCCAAAGGTGCTGCCTCCCACCCTCACCCCCATTCCTTACCACTAACCAGAGGTACCGCCTGCTCCGTGCTTTTAATCCACACATACCACTGCCCACATGCCTTTCAGTGTGTTTTAATTTATAAATTTTGAAGTTAAAACAAATAAATTCTTTTTCACTGGTATTAAATAGATCAAAATTAAATTCGAACACATACAACAACTTCAGTTGACAAACAGTATGAAAACAAAACAAAAAAAAATCTTAGTAGGAAAGAAAGCCTGGTTTATGCATCAGAAAATCATCCACTTTCTCTACAGAAAAGTTAAAACTCTTCATTAAAGGCAAGACATCTGCTTTTCTCCTTGCTACCCTTCCCTCAGCCGGCTTTAAACAAGAAGGAAGAGACTTTTTCCCTCCTTGGAAAGCATTGACAATTGAGTTATCACATACATTTTCATAACAAATTAAAAATCCGCGTTGTGGTTATAAGGATCCCTTACCCGCACGGGTTTTTGGAGGAATGGGGTCTGAACGTGATGAAGTACCATTCAATGAACAGGGACTCTCAGCGCTCTCAAGTAATACCGTAATTTCAAAGGAATATCATCAACATGAATTCTAGGCAGTCTGTGAATATCAAATAAGCTTGATTCTATTTCACTTGCCTAAACCTGAAATTTTTCAGTCGTGCTTTAACATGCCCACATCTAGTTCACTTTGGGAACTACCCATTTGCCGAGGGACAAGCCAATTCAGTAAAAGCGGTGGCTTTACAGAACATCCGAGTTTGGCTGAGGAACAAATTAAATTGGCTTCTTAAGTCACATAAGATGGTTAATCTTCAATCAATCAGACACTCATTTCCACTGGTGCTCAGCACTTGCTCTCCCTGTCTTTTTAAGCAATTATATTCTACAGAACCGATTGTAACATCATGGTGGGGAAATTATTTTTGACAAGTTGTACTTTGTGCTTTTAAGCAAACTGGCATCAGGCACATCTCACAGGATGGAAAGCTGAGAGAAGCAAAGTGAATCAGGCAACAAGCTACTGCAACTGGCCAAGGACATTCACATCCTTAACTCTCTGCTACAGGAAACAACGATTAAAAAACGCACCGCACATAAGACACGCAACTTTATTCAACTGGAGGCATGAAAACTCAGAAAATCCAATTTCCTACCTGCATCCTGCCAGCTAAAACCTTGGGGCAAGTTACATCTTTAGTGATATAAATCCACTTTTTTTTATAGTTTTAGATGATGATGGCTTCCATACCAAAAAAGGATCGCCATGAGTCAAAAACCAACCACACCTTCACCATATAACCAGTAGATTTCTGCCTGCTCTTCCAGATTAAAAACACCTCTTGACTAACAACTTAGCTGACCAACTGAAAAGTAAATCTAGTTAATATAAAGATAATTTTCTTCTCTCTTGTATAAGCCAAGAGCAATGTGACAGAACAAACCAGGATGACATTTTATCTAAATCAAAAAGCAAGGAAAAAGCCGGGATTTTAATTCCTCTTAAAAATAATTTTCCTTCATTTCAAAAAGATACAGGATCAATTAAATGTTACTCTGATTATCTTTCAAATATAATACCAGTTCAAGTCACAAGACACTACAGAGACAGAATTCCAAGGACTTCTCTAAAAGTATGGTTAAATTCTTGTGCTGCAGTCAGAAAGAAAAATTTCCTTCAAAGAATCCCTCTGTAGCCATCAATAGCTTTACTATCTACTTCCCTTGAATATTTCTTTTCAGCTTCATAAAGCTAAACTACTGTTTAAATGCATGGAAAACTGTGCACTTAAAAAAAAAATCACTTTTCATACCAGTAATAATTTAATGGAAGTTTAAAAATTCCCTATTTCCATTTTATACCCACACTTCTGAAACACTCCAGGTCCTCTCACAGCACCTGAGAACGGCCACAGACCACGCTGGTAAGGAAGGCAGCAGGGAAAAGCCATCACCTTCACACATACTCGCTGGTAACAACCGTTCCACAGCAAAGCTGGGGCCCTGCAGGGACAAACTGACTTCTCCTTCCTTCTTCTCCACTCCCAGAAATGCAAAAATGTACCTTTAAGCTGCACATTTAGAAATTTCCATCCCGACTGTTCAAATATTTATAGTGCTTACAGCAGAAACTGTACTTTTATACATAAATATAAATTAGGCATATTTGCACATCAGCAGGATCCACGGACATCAATTTCAGGTCTATCTGCATTACTACAGGAAAAAAAAATAAAAAATGCTTCTTTTCAGGAAAAGTGACATTTTAAGAGCAGTCTTTTAACCCTCAGATGTTTCAAAGCTCTCCCCTTGGGTTGCTTACTGAAAATAAAGGACAAGATAAATAATTTCTGCACAGCTTCCAAAAAAGCTATTCTCCAGGTCTCAATAGCTATGTCGAAATACAAATGGCACACTTGTACACACTTGGACACCTGTGGATGGCTCTCCAGGAAAAGTACATAAGTGCACCTACAGGGAATTGGAGAAGAAAAACTCCTGCCCTTTTATAAAAAGTATTAAGGACAAAAAAAAACACAAACAAAAAAACAACCAAAAAAAACCTATAGAAAAAAATTTCTCACATCCAAGTATAAAGAAACAATATGCAAATTCATAATCATTTATGCTGAAACGCTATCCATGTAAACAACCAAATGAAAAGTTACATACAAACAGTTAAGATCAGAATTCATATCCTACTTCATAGCAGCCACCACCTTCATCATCATTTAGTTTACTTCCTCCAACCTATTTAAAAACTTTGGGGCATAAATCCTGATGTGGTATGTTAGCACCCAAAGACCGTGGTATCAAAACCTCAACATATTTCACACATTTTTTTTTAAATATATATATATTTCACTTGGTACTCTTCAGAGGAATTTCCATTCTCAATATACAGAGTGACAGCTAAGTCCCTGTTGCAAACCAGTCTTAACTGCTTCTCCAAGACTTTCAACTCTCTAATCTCTGGTCACATGAAAAGATTTGTAACTATCCAGTGTAAACACGCTCCCTCTCCCGCAACACATGGATTAGTCAGTGTTACTATGGTGTTGAAGGCATTTGGCTGAAATGCTCTTTCTTGACATATGAAGGGATGAAACATAAATACACAACACACGAATATGAGCAAAGGCAGTTCCTTTCCACCCAGCTCCAGTTAATTGCAAAATGGACCCAACTTTTTTTGCTGAAATCTGATTTCGAAGTGAAAGCTCACAGTCCTATGATGCACTTTATATACATTTCACCACCCTGTAAGTGAGTGAAAAAAAAAGTCAAACACATTTCTTCCCTACCCAACGCATAACAGCAATGAAGTTCTATTATTTCATAAGGCATATTCATCTTCAGTGAGAATCCAAGCACAGGCAAGAATTCTGCAAAGTCGTGCCATCGTATAAGTTCATCTTCATCTACCCAACATCTGGAAATTCCAGTATCTCCCGCTCTGTTCCTCAGCCAGAATAATCCCTGTCACAGCGGGCATTTTTTATTTAACACAACAAAAGAGCAGGGCTAAATAAAAAACCCCTCAGCAGCTGGACCTCTGTATCTTTCAAAAAGAGGGACACACAAACGACCAATTTTTGCAGTTCTCTGGCTTTATCCCATAACCTGCCTTCTTACAATATCTCTATATATATAAATTAGAAGGAGATAAAGCCAACGATTAACTGCAGCAGCGTTCATGAAAAAACTTCAGTCCGTATTACACAGTCTCTTCTGAGCAGAGATCACTGAGGTGTAAAGGTGAGA
This sequence comes from Tringa tobata, assembly GCA_033628505.1. Taxonomy (NCBI): domain Eukaryota; kingdom Metazoa; phylum Chordata; class Aves; order Charadriiformes; family Scolopacidae; genus Tringa; species Tringa tobata. The sequence goes on along the minus strand of JAHREE010000243.1, from coordinate 647,371 downwards.
ATCATCCAGCTGATAACAAAGTAGAAGAGGAAGATGGGGTACACAACAAGAGCTTTGCGGTTCGGAGGCTGACTGTCTGCCAGGAAAGCTGTAGATGCTGGTGAAAAAGAAAAATACTTGGAAGTATGAGCAGCATAAAACTAAAAGTCTAAGATGCCCTGCAGATGTTAAGAAATTTGAATTAGGATCTGCATTACCATTATGTTGAAAGAGAAAACAGAGTAATCCCTTGCTCAATACCAGTGGTCTATAATCACCAATTAAAACTTTATCATATAGAAAGATAAATGCCGATTATTCTTCTGTAACAAGAGTCATACTTACAGACTAAGGACAGGAGAAATAATGGAAATGCATCTGTATGAAACTGACATTTTCTAATAGCATTTATAACACAGATCATGGAATAAAATACCCAGTAGTCTCACATGGGGTTTAATATTAAATTATCATCCTTCTGCCAAAGGCAATTTGCATATGACCATGAAAACCAACAGGAGTATAGAAAGAGGCTGAATCTCTCCCAACAAAGGATGGGAAGAACCATTTCTCCAATAATTCAGCAGCCTAGGAAAGATCTTAAACTAAAATACCCACTGGCTTTACCCAATGGAATGCTTGCAGATCTACCTCCCTAAGCAGCGTGCAAAATTAATATAACATATAATGCAAAAAGGTACTTACCTAACGTTGACCAACCAAACATCGCTACGACTACAATAAGCCGTATAATGAAGCTGACAGTCCCAGAACCTGCCAGCAGAACCAGCCTGCAGACCAGCATTGCTACTGTCAGGGGCAGGACACAGTAACCCAGAACGCACAGGCTCTGAAAAAAAGATCTGGAATGGAGACAGAAATGGGGGGAAAAAAGTAGTCAAACCAAAGGACTGCAGAAACTCCACGCGCTGGGAGCATTTTAACTGCTACTAAATAACTCAGCACTCACATAGTTCCTCCAAGAAGCTTTGAGTTTAGTGTGATGACAACTGCACCAAACCAGATGATGACAAAGACCTCAGCAAACTGGGGGCCTCCATCGTCTTTACTGTCTGCTGATCCACCCTGAAGCATCCTGTTGTAGGTAACAGATAAAAAGAATCATTTGCAATCAACGACTTGAGTTTTTACAGACATGGAGTAGATGGCAGAACAGGACCCCAAAACACTGATCTCCAGTTAAGCTTTAGACTGATCATTTTTCATCTGTTATTTTTAGTAGTATCCTCAATTTTGTATAGAAAAGGAAAATGACTGTGGCTCAATGAGGGCATTTCAGTCTATTTGTTTACTTGTTTTGCTGACTGTGTAAGCATGTAGAAGAGAATAAAACCATAAGATAAGAGGCTAAAAGATGAAAATTAAAGTACTAAAACTTTGGTAAACTCTCAAAGCAGGCAGTGTAGTGCATGATAAAACACAAAAACCTTAAGGAAAGCTCACAATAACTACAGGACACAAGCGACATAAAGCCTGGGAATGTGAGTATGCATTGATTTCAAGATTTAAATCGCACTGTGTACTTCTGCTAAAGCTTTACCAAGATTTTACTGGACAGTTTCTGTACATTGGGTACACAAGTGCAGCTCAACTTGTTGATATCACAAACACTTCCACCCTGCCACAGGCAGATCTGCACACATACGCTCCAGTGGAGCACGAGAAACTCCTGGGAGCCACCACCATCTCCCATCTATGAACTCCCCTACAACAGCCTCTCTTTTTCCATCACTTCTGCAGGATATGTAGCACGTAACACTGCAGCTCTCAGACAAAGGTTTTAGGGTCAAAGTTGGCCAAACGCATCAGAATCAAGGACAACATGAATCAGGATAAAATAAATGATTTTCAACAAAATCATTCTTAAGAGAGGGGACTAGGACGAGTTCAGATTTAAATCCT
>JAHREE010000243.1:581004-626517 GCA_033628505.1 Tringa tobata | reverse complement strand
AGCAGCCGCCTGCGGGACAACGGAGCCACTGATGAAGCTGTGAAGCAGCCACACCAGGATGCAGAGACACAAAGGATCCTTTTTGGCTAGAAACTTCTCTGGAAAGTCCAAAAATAATTTGGGCTGAGCTGCCAGCCACCATCAGGAAGCGCCTTTGCTTCGAGACTGAAGGTTTCTTCACCAAGGGACCAGGAGTGGGTCCCAGGGCCATCTGCAGCCACGCTGCCGGGCACAGCTTGAGCCCTCTGGCACCATCAGACTTCTCTGAGGGCCCGTTTGTGTCTCTGACCCCTTAAAGAGGGGCAGTTATTTTGGGTCCTGTCTTTTTCCCGTTTATTTTCTGACTCTACACATTTTTCTCCACACTTTTTTTCTCCCGTGTAATGAATCACTACGAAGATCGAGAAGCCCATCTGACGGCTTCCCTGCTCCCAGGAGCTGTGCTGGTGTGTGTTTGGCACTGGGGACACCTACCTCTCTGAAAGCATTCTTATGGTGGTGGTGAATGCTGCGTTTGAAGCTGCATCTTTTCCTGCAGGGGAAATATCTTGGTGTCTCTTTCTGTACAGAGCAGGAGGTGAGGCCGTTGATCAGCCCTTTGTACGATTCGGTGTATCCGTTATTATTGCAGAAGCATTTTCAACAACCCTGAGAAAGAAAACCAAACCAAATCCTCTCTGCAGCCACTAATGGATATTCACTTTGCAGTGCTTTCTGAAGGGCTTAAATTCACGATGGCTGTGGATTCGTGGTGGCTGTACAACCTCCTGAAAGGAAGGTGTAGAGAGGCGGGGGTTGGTCTCTTCTCCCACGTCACAGGCAACAGGACAAGAGGAAATGGCCTCGAGTTGCACCAGGGGAGGTTCAGATTGGATATTAGGAAACATTTTTACACTGAAAGGGTTATTGCACATTGGAATGGGCTGCCCAGGGAAGTGGTTGAGGCACCATCCCTGGAGGTATTTAAAAGACGGGATGACATAGTGCTTAGTGACATGGTTTAGTGATGGTTTTCTATCAGTTAAGTTGATGCTTGGACTAGATGATCTGAAACATCCCTTCCAACCTAGACAATTCTACGATTCTATGATTTTTCTAACCACCTTCATTATAGTTTTGTTCCATTCAGGCTAAATTTCTAAGACTTTGCAAAACAATTGCAAAAATACACAACCATATTGTTCTGTCCTTTTCCAGGTTACTCGTCGGCAGTCCAGAAATTCTCCCAGACTTTGCAGTCCTTTCAGTTCGACTTCATTGGTGACACCCTAACGGATGATGAGATCAATATTGGTAAGTTTTCTTCCTTTTTGATGCAAACTTTCGGTAACTGAGAAAGTCTCTCCTTTTGGAATTTGCCTGCCCTGATGGTTTTTAAACATCCTCAGGAGCCGGGTTCCTCGGATGCCAGTCAGCTATTCCACAGGGTATTTTACAAAGTTGAACTTTCACGGGTAGAGTTTCACATTCCTAATTCAGCGGATAATTTTTGGAGGTTTTCCACAGCTCCAGACCTGCTCTGTGCTGCCAGGCTCTGGGGAGGATGGCGGTGCAGTGCTGGCCTCCCAGCAAGTCCCATTTCCCAGTGCCACAGGTGGAATGGGAACACGTGTGGTGCTGAGCATCAGCCACCTCTCCTGGTCCAGGCAAGTGCTGCTCCTAAAGTTGCCTTTGTTCTGCTGAAAATGCCTTTCAAAAACAAAGTAGCCCCCGCATTGCCCTCAAAAAGGGACCAGGCTGCAAACTGCCTGGAAAAATGAATTGCTGGATGTTTCATTGTATGGAAAATAATCGCCGGTCTCTGCCTTCGTGGCAGGGAAGCCCGTGGCACCAAGTGTCCTTCTACTCCCAACACATCTGTTTGGGGATTAGCAGTCCTGAAGCCATTTTACGTCCCTGCCAGCCCGGTACAACAACTGTGTGGATTACACAGCTGCCAGCTGCACACTGGGAGCAAAACCGAATGGCCTAAATGCCCTAAACCCAGTGCTTTTCAAATTAATCCCGCTCTTGGCTGAGCTAGTGTTGAATGGCTGGTGTGTGGGGGCTGCGGTGGTGGCAGCTGGCAGGAGGGACAGCAGAAAATCCACCAGTCCCCCAAGGGTTGACATGTTGACAGTAAAGAAGAAATTCTTTATTGTAAGGGTGGTGAGACACTGGCCCAGGTTGCCCAGAGAAGCTATGGGTGCCCCATCCCTGGAGGGGTTCAAGGCCAGGCTGGATGGGGCTTTGAGCAACCTGGTGTGGTGGGAGGTGTCCCTGCCCAGGGCAGGGGGTTGGAACTGGATGATCTTTAAGGTCCCTTCCAACCCAAACCATTCTATGATTCTATGTCCCCATGGGACAAAACTCGGGGTTTTGTCCTGCCTGGGCTGAGGGGATGGGGCTACCTGTGGTGGGGAGCACAGGGCATTATCCAGGCTGCTCCTGGGGGCTGAACATAGGGGGAAAGAAAGAACAAAACCCAAAGCTTTTGTCAGGCTGTTGTTGAAGAGCGGCTGCAAGTGTAACATTGCTGATGTCAGGTCTCTCTGCCATCGCTGAAAGGGGAAGGAAGTCAGGTCTGTTCTTTGGGTTGTTTTATTTAAAGCAGTTTAAAGCAGATTGCAGCTTGCCCTTCAAAAATCTGATTTCCTCTGTGGAAAGTCTCTAGGTGAAACCCACTGGAAATGAGTCAGCGTCCGAGTCTAATGGCGATAGAGGTACTGCCTTTCCAAACTCATCTGAATAAGGGAGGGGAAATCGTTGCCTTATAAATGCTTCTTCTGGGAGCAGAGGGATCTGAAGCAAACGGCCGCCCAAGGAAAGGAGCGTCCCTCCTCTCGGCTGGAAGGGACAAAAGCTCCAATGTCCTGCACCCTTGTGCTGGTTGTGGAAGGGGAGCAGAACCTGCTGGTGGTGAGCCAGGGCAATGAACCACTGCAGTACGGCCACAGCACTCAATGGGTGAGGAAGAACCTCTGGAAACAGCTGAGGTTGAATGGGGGGATTGTGGGGCAGAGGAGAGCAGGAAGAGATCTCAGCAAATGTAAAAACACTCCGCGGTGAAAGGAGCAAGTTTCCCAACTTCTGTTTTTGTTGGGGACTATTTGCGTTGCTTTTTCAAGATGAGGTTCTTGGTGGGCTGCGTTCCTCCCCCAAACAGCCATGGGGTGTTGACATCTCTGTAGCAGCTCCCATCTCCTGCAAGGGTGCCAGGGATCTGCGTGGGAGCGTAGGAGCTCATTTGATGTGCAGGATATGGCAATGAAGGAAAACATTCCCAAGCACTTCTTATTGCACTTCAGGGAACGTGTTTGATCTGTAAATATAACTAATGGCGCGCTTCTTTCTTTTCATGTAGGCAGAGAGCAGGCTGACACCCCTGCACATCGGGTGGTGGCTTTGAACACTGCAAGTGGGAGTCAGGACACAGAAGCTGGGTTGATGTTGTCTGTCACGAGCAGTTCTTTGCCCCGGGGATGTTAATTGTGACAGATGCACCCGAATTACACAGCAGCTGCAGTCCCTGTGCCGGTCACCCAGGTGGGACCCAACTCAGCAGCTCCTCCAGAGACGGACGGAGTAATTTAAGGGGAGATTTAAATTAGATATTAGGAAGAAATTCTTTGCTGTGAGGGTGGTGAGGCACTGGAACAGGTTGCCCAGAGAAGCTGGGGCTGCCCCATCCCTGGAGGGGTTCAAGGCCAGATTGGACGGGGGTTTGAGCAACCTGGTCTGGTGGGACGTGTCCCTGCCCAGGGCAGGGGATTGGAACTGGATGATTTTTAAGGTCCCTTCCAACCCAAACCGTTCTATGATTATATGATAATGAAATCAGATGGAGAGTTTTTCCCTCCCAGGCACAGGAACATGAAATCCTGCTTTTAAACAGCTGATGCTCCTGGCTGTGGCCAGCTGAGTCACTCCCAGGCATGACAGGCAGTGGTGGCCACCCTGCTCTGCTCTGCAAGGCTTTCCAAGCATTAACCTAGGCCAGCAGCGTGGGTCCACCCCGGTGTTCCTGGGCACCGCTGGGTTGGCAGCGGGGTGTAGCCTGAGCCATGTGTTTGTGGTGCAAGGACAAGTTCAGTGGGTTGCTCTGCAACTGCAGCCAGGAAATGTGTGCCCGGACTCTTCCTGTAGAGCGAGGAAAAAAAAACCCGAACAACAGCATCTAGTGAAAATTTTAGGCACTGATATTTTTCCTCTGAGTTCTGAGCTGGATTGTCTTTCTCCCTGTGATAATTCCTTTCCTGGCTCGGGCTCCCGGTGTCTGTGCTCGCTTCAGGTTTAACACCGTCCTGAGTAACCACGGTGAAGGTCAGCGTGTCAGCCCTGTGGTCGAGCATAATAAACTATTAGGACATCACATGTGCCGAGCTCTGAAGCATCTCACTCTGAAAGAGAACTCAGAAGTTACTGACTCATCAAGAAGGTTACGTTTTGATGATGATGCCAGCCTGAGGGACTGTGTCACGAGGCTGGGCTTTTTCCCCCTTTTGTGTCCATCTCAGCAACTGCAGAGTGGATCCTCTGACACTGTAAGCTCATGCCCGCTGGCTGGGCAGCAGCATTGTGGCTGGTTTTTAGCAGAAGGACAGGTTCTTCTCCTAAGGTACCGGCTGTGAATGAGGGGAGAGGGCCCTCAGCTTGCAGGCAGAGCACAAATGCATCCTCTCCCTTCCTCTGTGGGATGAGCTATGCTGTGTGTGCCTCCCTGTACGCCTGATTTGTTTCCTCCTGCATTACCCCTGCCGTGCCAAGAGCTCTGGTGTCGGCCGGGCGCTTCTGAGGTTCTTTGGTTCATTTTCAGACGGTTTTTAAATGGCTTAGCAGTGGTCAAGTGCCCCCGCGTGCTTTGCAGTGAGTGCAGGGTCTGAACCACAAGCACAAGGAACTCTTCTAAATTTTACAAACCAAACCATTCTGTGCTTTCCACATGGCAATGGAAGGGTGAGCGTGGAGCCTCCAGGACCTGTCCCCCCAGCGCTGCTCCCAGCAGGACCAGCTGAGAGCCGAGCAGGGTGCTGCTCCCACAGCTGGGAGGTGATGAGTGGTACTGTGGGAACATCTCCCAGCTAATTCCCAGGTAGTTCCCAGGTACAGTGGGGCAATCAGATCATTCCCTGCAGGAATCTGCGTAGGCAGGTGTTGGCCCAGCCTTGTTTTACAGCCTGCCGGAAAACCAAGACTTTTGCAGTGCTCCTCATTTCGGTGCTCTGAGTGTTCTTCTGGTGAGAGAGGTTTTCTTCCCTGCTACAAATTCAGCCCCTTCCCATGTGGTTCTTCAATGGGCAGAGAGAAGGGCTGAATGTTCCCTCTTGGTGGTAACCCTGTTGGTGTGGGGAGAGTCAACTACGCCTACCTACTATCTTTTTGTTCCCCAGGCTAAATAAACCTTATTGTTTCAGTTCGTTCAAGGAAAAGTTTCATGTTATTTTTTTTTGTAGTTGGACTCCCCGAAAAGTGTGGATCAATAAGATATTTCTGTTTAATTTTTAACATTTTGGGTAGTGGTGTCAACATCTGTGAACTTTTCTACACCTGCTGCCTTTCCTTCCTAGGTACACGGACTTTGTGCTTTGTGTCGCTGAACGTAATCTTTATGATTCTGGGCTGGTTTCATTTCACAGGCTTGTCTTGGTCCTAGAAAGCACCTGCAGCTCTTCCCAGCTCAGGCAGAGGTACTTGGCCCGTTCTGGCGCTGTCAGTGATGGTCCAGGCAGGACAGAGCCCATCCTGCTGTGGTCCCTGGTACCAGCGGCTGCTCCTTCCCCTTGTTTGCCCTTTCTCTGCCACCTGCCTTACCTGCTTTGCAGTACAATTCCTAATGAAAGCTAATTAACATTGCCTTCCTTTCCCAGGGTGTTATCTCCTTCATTATTCCGGGCAGGAGGCCCTTTTCTGCCAAAAGGGGCCACCTCTTCTCTACTTTCAGCAAACCTTTAGACAGCGATGCTGGGGTTGCTGCCAGATTCGGGTACCCCGAGGTGTGTCCCATACCCCAGTGCCACATCCCAGTTCCACTGACCAGCCTCTTCTTTTCTTTACAGCCGAGTCCTTTAAGGAGTTTGCAGAGCTGCTCCACGAGGTAGAGCTGGAGAGGTCCATGATGGTAAGATGATCTGAACTGTTCTCTGGTAATCACTACCTCGTCGCAGTGTTTAAATCCTAAATCACGGCCAAACGGCACCATGTACCTTGGTGTGAAGCTTCCTATGGGAAGGAAGCTGGGAGCACCAGGACATTACCCAGAAAAGTTGTGGATGCCCCATCCCTCGAGGTGTTCAAGGCCAGGTTGGATGGGTCTTTGAGCAACCTGCTCTAGTTGGAGGTGTCCCTGCCCATAGCAGGGGGGTTAGAACTCGATGATCCCTTCCAACCCAAACCATTCTATGGTTGTGCTTTTCACCATGTCTGGTCCACGGTGCCATCACAGGGTGCCCTGAGCAGCCAAGGGGAGGTGCTGGGCAGGAAGGGGGAGAGGTTGTCCCCACGCAGTGTCCGACACCTCTCCTCATATCAGGCAGTCATGGAGCCCCAGGACCCTGCCATCTGCGGCCAGTTTGCTCTGTAGAGCCAGGTGTGCCTGAGCTGGTAACAAGCTGGTTTTGTGGCGAAACAAAGTACTAAAAAATAAGAAGCAAAGTGTATTTTTAGCTTCATTTTTGCCGGGTGCGAGCACACAGGTCCCCTGTTGTCCCTGTCCTTGCCAGCACAGCTCCCACAAGGGTGATGTGCTGCCTTCGGTCCCCCGCTGCGTTGTGCCCTCTGCCTCTCCAGAGCGAGCGTTGGCTTCCCGTTTCGCTCCTAATTCCAGGAAAAACACGAAGGTTAGGCTTGGTAGAGAGCTTTTACAGCATGCCAGGAATGTGCTGCTTGGCTCTGCTTCCCTCTGCCTCGTGCAGCAGTGGGAACCTGTGCCAGGCTGCTGCCTGGGCCAGCACCGCAGGGGTGGCTGTGCCGGCGGGACGCCACCGTCCGCTCCGAGGGTCCGCAGGCAGGCAGGGACCAGGAGGAAACCAGTAAGAGGCTGGAGGAAAGCAGCAAGATATTTCTTCATTAATTACACACGAGGTACAATGGCTCCTTTTTTTTTAGTGGGTAAGTGGGCGGAAGGGATCGTTTCGGCCATCATTTTAGGGACGCTGTCCAACTTTTCTAAATTTTTTAGGCTTTTTTTGCCCTCCGCTTGCAGGACCGGTCTCTTGACAGTAGCTCACCCAAAAGGTTTGACACTCTCACCAGGTTGAGCATTACCTGAGGGCTGCTGCTCCAGCAGGCTGGTGGCCAGGGTTTGATGGGAATAATGGAGCGTTTCAGGCAGAGGGCAGTGCCGGGAGGGTGGCAGGTTGGGAGAAACCTGACCATCATCTACAGGATGTCCCCAAAGCCTCGTGTGTCGTGACTGAGGTTTTCTGTGTATTACAGGCAGGGAAAAGTGGGTATGGATGGGTTAAATGACTGCACCTACAGCCAGAGAACAAGTTTGCAGTCAGAGGCATTAAAATCTAGGAATTCTTGGCTCCTGGCCCTGTTCAGTCTCTATTTAGGAGAAAATTAATCCGTGTCCTGTAATTAAACTGTTTCTTTCTTTGCGCTGTAGGTACAGAACGCTAGTGATCTGCTGATCAAACCTTTGGAAAACTTTCGGAAGGAGCAAATAGGGTTCACCAAGGTAAGGCTTGGTTTTTTTTGTTTTAAATTTAAACAGATGTGTCACTATGTTTGAATTCAATTTTTTCTCCTGTTTCTCTTTTGTTGTTTTGAAAAGGCAGACAATTGTTGTGTTACGTTTTGACTTCATGCTTTCAGAAACTTCCCCATTTGATGCCGGCTTTCAGCTGCTGGCAAGAGAGAGTCTGTGCTGTGACTTTTAGTCTGATTTTTCAATCATAAGAGGCTCCAAAACCTTTTCCTGAATTCTTTGGGTTCTCTTCTGGCCTAATTCCAGCTCTGTCTCCGTCCTGAGCGAGGAGGAGTGCTTGTTTCGCCCGGTGATCAGGAGATACTCCTTGTTTCTTTCTCTCTTCTCCCTTTTCTTCATTCAGTGCTATTGAGAATAAAATATTTTCCTCGGATTAGCATATGTTAGAGCAGGAGGGAGAGAGAGCAGCAGAGCCCAGCAGTTAGAGCTTGATTATAATCATAGGGCTTTTGTTATGAAATATTTAAATAAGGCATCTAATGAGCCTTTCAGATGGACCAAACCTTTAAAGAAACAAGTTATAAAAAGCAAATCCTGCACATGTTGAGCAGAAAAAGATTATTTTTCCCTTGTCTGCTATCAAGAAATCCAGGTTCCACGTTACTCGGCGGCAGCTTGAAATGGGCCTGGCTCTGAACCAGCTCAGAAATGGAGATGTTTTGGAGAACACTTGGGGCTTGGATTCAGCCCAGCCCATCTGGAGTCTTTGACGTTTAATAAATACAGGATTTGAGAAACGATACTTGATCACCATCCTGCCCTTCAGAATCCCCCTGCACGACTGTGTGTGTAGAATGCTGCTCCGGGAAGTCGTGGCAGCGTGAGCGTGGTGAAAGCAGTGGCCATGGCCATTGGTCCTGGGCTAGTAGGGCAAGCTCTGCCTGCGTTTCCTCGCCGGGCACAGGGGTAGAGTCTCCTCACCTCCTCGCCAGTGGGTTTTCCAGCAGGCCTCTGTGTTACAAGCACGTGGACGTGCCCAGGGCTGAAAGAAAACTCCCTCCTGTTTGATCTGTCTGCATGAACAATAGGGCCAGCACAGATATAGAAAAGAGTCATGGGGAAGGAGTCATGGGGACAAGGTCAAGCTTATTTTCCCCTCTGTGTTTATGGAACACTTAAGTCAAGAGTGGAGCAGTCTGCAAATGTTAAGATGACAGGATTAAAGTGTCCTTCAGGCTGTTTTCTTCTTGAGTGGCCTTTCAGGTGTGTAAGGATTACTTAGTCTATGGTCCGGAGAGCTGTGCCACCTCCCACTGGGGGTCACATACCCTGCCTCTGGCTCCAGAGCTGGCCGGTGCCTGGTGACAGGCATGTGTCTCGGCACGGTTGGTCCTGTAGCCCCGGCAGCTGGAGGTTCTGAGTGCTGGCATGGGTTCACCTGGGAGCTTACGGCCCTTCCTTGGTGAGAAGAGGGCTCTGCCAGGGCCCAGCAGAAGTGCTGGCACGTAGGAGCTTGCAGGGGAGCAAATTGCACCCCACCATGACTGCGGGTGCCCCCACACTGAGAGGGGTACACGGGAAGGTAACGCTTTCTCCACCACTGCCCTGCAGCCTTGAGGGGGTGTGAGTTTTGGAGCGAGCCCCAGCCCGCTCCAGAGCCTTGCCCTCACCTCCGATGCTTCCCTGACTTCCCTGTGTTACACCACTGGCCCCGTTCCCACTGGGCTGCATCCTCTGGGTATCTCCTCGGGCACAAAGCCTTCCTTCACTTGCCGGCCCGCAGAGCTCCTCCGGGTCATTCCATCCCCCGGCAGAAGGCGTGAAATACAAATGAGGGCTCCTCACAACGGCGCTCTGTCCTGTCCCTCTCCCTTTCTGCTGCGCCTCCACTGGCTGGCATCCCCCGAGTAGATCCTTCCTCATTTACACCAGGGGGAGAGAGGCTGGGACCAGGCTGTGGCACAGCCCAGAGACATGACACAGAGAATTTGTGCCCTCTGCTTCGTTTCCCATATTTTGGCAGAGTCGCCTCCTGTGAGATGTTTTCTGTTCTGTTTGCGAGATGCTGAAGCCAGATAGGAAGAGGCTTTGAATTGGGTCTTTGTGATGACTCTGGCTGGAGAGCAGCCAGTCGGTCTGACTAAGACATCTGAGTCTGCATTAACCCGTTTTCCCGGGGATGAATGGAGTCTCCTCGGTCAGATGGCATCCTCATGTGCAGGGGAGCCCCCCGGGGTGTCACTAGGACCCGCCGTAGCTGCCCCCCTCCAGCCACCTTCCCCTGCTAGCCTCAGACCCATGGGTTCATCGCTCATGGCTTGTTACTAAATCTTTGTTTAGCCGTAAAGAGGAAAAGCAGAGGATCAGGGGTCTCCTGAGCTGACCCATTTCTCAGCCCTGGCCACGGAACCTTATTCTGCTCGAAAGCTGTAGAGGGAGAGTTTGTGGCTGGGGGTGCAGCACTGATTTGGGGAGTGTGTAAAGGAACCAGGGTAGTTGAGGGCACGGATGGTATCAGGGAGGCACAGGCATCACTTCAGGGAGAGAGTGCGTGGGGTGGTCTATTTTTTTTTCATTTCACATTAGATTGTATTCACAGAGGCTACGCTGTGGGCTCGGTCCACCCAGGCCATCAACTCGTAGTGTGTGGGGTGGTGGAGTTCTTGATTTACAGAATTACAGAATCTTCGTGGTTGGAAGGGACCTTTTGCAGGGGAAGGAGAGGGAATTAGAAGGATGTGCTCACCGCGAATGGGAATGTGAAGTAGGACTGCTCGCGGCCTGACTCCCCGAATGAGCACAGTGTTAATTAGCCCTCCTGTTAATTAACAGTTCCTCTCGATCCGCAGCGCTGTGCGGCAGAGTGATGGGTGTGTGCTACAGCAGATGCAGAGCTGCGGCAGCCCAGGAAAATCTCTCCTCGCCCTCTCACAGGACAGACCCCTTTGGCACAGGGGGGCTGGAGCTGAGCTTGGGGTGCTGCCATGGGACCCTCGGACACGGGGGGTGCCTGTCTCTCACTCCCTGTCCTGCCAGGAACCTCCCAGGAAAAGCCCTTGGCTTTCAGCTCACACCCTGCAGGCAAGCTCTCTTCTGGGAGTGGGTTACTTTCTTTAAGAGCCTTGCTGCCATCATTAAGTTTAGGAGGATTTGAATAGGAAAGGTTTCATTCCAATTCCAATTGGAAGGAGACAATTTTTTTTATAAAAAAAACCAACAACACAACCCAAAACAAAGAGGAAAACACAAAGCAAAACAAAATGAAAAAAAGTCAAGAGGGGAAAAACTTGTTTGGACTCATTGTAAGCTGCTGGAGGAATGTTTACTACTGTTGTCGTTTAACCCCAGCCAGCAACTAGAACCACGCAGCCATTCACTCCTCCCCACGTAAGGTAGGAAGAAGAGGGAGAAAAAGGGGAAAAAAAAGCTCATGGGTTGAGACAAAGACAATTTAATACAGCAGTAACGGAAGAGAAAATAATAATGATGGTAAAAGAATATCCAAAATAAGTGATTTATTGCTCACCACAATACAATTGCTCACCACCCGATGATGGCTTGCCCATCCCATCCCCAGCAGTGATTGCAGATCCCTGCTCCCCAGCCAACCCCCATTTCTATACCGAGCATGACACCTATGGTCTGGAGTATCCCTTTGGCCATTTTGTCCTGTCTCTGCACCCTCTCAGCTCTGGTGGGAATGAATGAGCTTCTCCTGCTCATTTCTGGTTAAAGCAGCATCTTCTGAAGCTTAGAGAGCGAAGCTTTCAAAGAGAGCACCCTCCTTCACTGCACAGGACTCTGCCTGCCTTTGGGTGAAATCGCCTCCGTTTCTCTTGGTGAGCAAATAAGTGAAAGTTGGGTGGCTTCTTGGACTTGGCAAATCTTAATGGGAAGGTAATGCTGTCCTTTGCTGAATATTCATGAGGCACTAATTTGTGCTTGTGTTTCCAGATTGTGCTTCAGCCTGGGTGGGTTTTTTGTGTTGTTTTTTATCTTGGCTTGCTCTGCTCAGCAGCCAGCAAGCTGTTAGAAGCCTTGGCTTGCCAGTCAGGAGGGATTTGTAGTTCATCCTTCTGCTTTTCAGTTATATGTTAATTAGCCAGAGTGGGAAGTGATTGGCAAGTCCCCTTCTAGTGGCCAAAAATGCCGTTCTGTTCTGCTTTCCGCATGGCAGCAGCTGTCCTGCAGGAGTGAGCCCTGCTCCACACACCAATGTCCATCTCAGCCATCGTTCCTCATCCCCCTGATCCCTAGGGAGAGCCTGGTGCTTGGCACCCCTGGCACGGCCACGTGCCCCTGCCCACCCATGGGTGCTGGTGGAGGAGGAGATGCTCCCTGAAGGAGTTACTGTCTTGCCTCTGAGCTCCTGCTGCAGAAAAAGCTCTTCCATTGCTCCCCCAGAGCTTCTTGTTTCTTGTCCCTCTGGCACAGGATGGGCTGTGTCTTCCTGCAGGGCACTGCCCACGCGAGCTGGTGGCAGAGCTTCTGCGCGGGTCCCAGCTTGTGGTCTCCTTGTGGCCACAGGCTTGTGGTCCAGCAGCTGCCTGAAGAGGCACCACAGCCACCCACAGCCTGTGGTTTCCCTGTGGGTTCGTGGTCCTGTGGCCACCTGCACAGGCACCACAGCCACCCACAGTGACGTTTGCCTCTCCTGGGGACAAGATGCTCATCTCAGTGGGAGCCATGGGCTCCCAGGCTGCTGCATCCAGAGGCATATCCCCCCGCCCATGGTGCCCAGCCGTGGTGGCAGCAGGTTCTGGTGGGCAGCAGCTCCCTGCCCCCTTGCCCTGCTCTTTCCTACAGCTCCTGGGGCAGACAAGCAGCCACCCAGCTGGGCGGCAGAGTGTGGGAGAAGCTGGTCCCTGCTCTGGGCTGGAGCGTGGCTGCCGTCCCTCGTGGCCACTCCACCAGGGTGGGGACGGCTGAGTCACCCTATGTGTGCTCGTCCAGAGGCAGGACAGGATGCCTGGAGTGATGTCCTGAGTGCTGGAGCATCCTTCAGCCCCTCTCCTGCTGTGCCTTCAGCTGCTCGCCTGTGGTTTCCCCCTCGTCTGTGGGACAGAGCGGGGCTGGCACCATCTCAGAGACCAGCTCTGTGTGCCACCTCCATGGGGGACAGCTGAGCTCTTGCTGCTCGGGCTCGGAGCTGTCTTCTCATCACTGGGACGTTTTGGGACCTGCTGCCGGTGTGGCCATCCTCTCTGAGACTCAAGAAGCCAGCAGCAAGGAGAGGTGCCATCTGCGACCCGTCAGCCACCAGTGCTCTCTGTCCAGCTGAGTTTTACTGCACTTCTGTGGCCTTGGGGTTTGGTGACTCCTCGTTAGAGAAATGAAAACAGGCCTTGGTTCCTGGCTGCCTCAGACATGGTATCTCATGGCCCAGGCAGACAATGCAGAAGTGTGACCTTACAGACATGGTAATCGCCGCTTCCCAAATGCTTTTGCTTCTCGGGCTTTGGATTTATTTATCAGGGGTGGTGTTAGTCACGAGGGTGGTGTTTTGTTTTGACAGTCCTTCCTGGCATCGGCTCCGCAGCTGCAGCGCTGCTGAAATTCGCTTTCGCCCTGGAAGGACTCTGTTCCTCTGGATTTGATGGCTGGATCTCTTTTTATTCGGAAGCCTGAATTTGCAAACGCGGCGTTGCAGTATCCCTGATACTGCAGAGGGTGGTACCAGAAGATATACTTCTCTTCAGGGGTCTTGTGGTTACAGGGTCTCCGTAGGGCAGTAGGTGTAATTCCTGGGGTAAAAAGGTTGGCTGGTCTAAGCCTGCCCTGCTCCAGAAGGTTAAATATAAGCAGGGATATTTGAGTTGGTGCCTCTGCAGGCGTTACTGCGTTTTTCCATGGTAATTGTGCTTTCACACGGGATTAGAGAAACAGGACTCTCTGGTGGGGTGAGAAATCCTTTTCCTAGGAAGGCAGCTGGCAGTAACGCTTGTCCGCCCTTTTTCTGAGGAGCCTCTAAGGAACTGGTGTCCACCAACACGAACCTGAGTGCCTTCTCCAGTAAAGGCCAAGATGGCCTGTTAAATGGGAGAGCCTTTGCCTTTCTCTGACAGATGCTTCCCATGATGGGTAACGCGGGGACCTGTGCAAGCTTCATGTGCTCCAACAACCAACCTACGAGTGTCCCCCTGTGGGGACCCACCAGAAAATAACCTTTCTTCTTCCAGAGGGAATACGGCGGTAGCCGCTACGTGTGAGATGCTGAGAAGAAAACAGAAGGTTAGGTGGAGGCTAACTGTGCTCAGCCAAAGTGCCAGTTTGGGGAGTCCCCAGGCATGGGGGACCATGGATGGTCTGCGCAAGTGGAATGGGGAAGCAAAACTTCACGGCCGGAGAACTGACTAAAGAAAGAGAAAGGACTTTGTTTAGGAAACGCAGCTTCAAACTCAGAGGTCGCTGCTGAATTCGTGAGGGTAATAACTAACAGCCACCAGTCTGGCAGGGTCCATCTGCTCTGTTTTGGGGTGGCATTCGTGTTGGCTTATTCCTGAATTTCTGAATAGGGGCGAGAGAACAGGATTTCAGGGCTTTTAGAAGATCGTTCTTGAAAGATACCACGAATTCCACAGGAGGTGGGAATTTTCAAACTCTGCTTTCCACTTTCTTGAGCTTTCAAATGCTAGACAGAGGATATATTGCATCATATACATACCCTGTAGTATATATACATTAGTCTTCAGCTACTTGGACCTGACACTGAGGCTGCTTCCAGGCAGGAATTTTCTTATTTTAGTAATTTAACTGCCTCTCAGCAATCACTGATGGCTCAGTTATCACCCGATGTGGGTATTTGTCAACCTGGCTTCTACTCATGGTTGTTTCTTGATTGCCACAGTCGTCTGTGGTTTCACAGTTATTTTAAGGCATAAACAAACAGCCTGGTCCTCAGCTCAGCTTCTCCCTGTGTTCTCTCTGGGTTTCATTCTCAAGTGTCTCCTTTTGCTCTCTTTATAGACATTTCCCCTTTCAGGTTTACCGGTGCCAACAACTCTTTTTGTTACAGTGCTTCCTTCACAAAGTCTTTTTTTCTTAACAAATCAGTCCACGCTTCGTGTTTGCATGCCTGTGGTAGTGTTTGAGATGTACAGTAAGTCAATAAGAACCAGCCCATCCGCAAAGGACCTCCAAGAGGTGAAATTCTTCACATTGTGCATTATAAAACAGCTGTGTTTGAGGCCGTGTGTTCCCCTGGGCTGCATTTGGGCTGGGCACTACGCAGTATAACTTGTGTAAGCTTTGCCTGCAAGGTTTGTCATCTCTCTTTCCACCACTGTTTATAATAAAGAGACAATGACTTCCCTTCCACATTGTTGCATGTTCTTATTTGGAAAATGCCAATACCTTGTTATGCTTCAACTCTTCCACCTACAGGAAAGAAAGAAGAAGTTTGAGAAGGATGGTGAGAAGTTTTATTCTATGCTGGATCGCCATTTGCATTTGTCTTCCAAAAAGAAGGAATCCCAGTTACAGGAGGTGGGTGTGGACTTTTCTTCAGCTGGGTCCAAAATCAACACCACCAGCTACTCTAGATCTTAAAAAAGGAGGAGGGAAATCATCCCTTTCAGTAACCAGTTGAAAATGACAAGCAATTAAATCTATCTAAAGCCTATTCACATGGATGAGACCAGGGATATCGAGGTGGTAGCTCACCATAAAGTGCCAAGCAGCAACGGTGGCTTTAAGCATTGCCATCTCATTCTCACCCTTATAATAGAGGGCAGTGGCCAGTTACGCTAGCACAGCTGGGGATTGGCCACCCTTTGAACTGGTTTGGGGAACTAATCTGGCTGAAAAACAACTGGTTATTTTTATTTTTGCCAGCCTAGTTTCCTGCCTTTCTCCTGGGGTTTGCAGGGCTAATTGTGGCAGCAAGCCCAAGGTGGCAGTGAGCAGCGAGCAGAAGAGGGATGGTGCTCCTTCGAGCTGATGCTGCCACCAAACATGTTGCAACACGAATGGAAAGCCCCAGCTGTTCCAGCCCACATCAGAGTAGTTGGATAGAATCAGATCTGTCCAGCCAGTTGTCAGATCAACCTACGGGCATCTTTGCAAGGCAAAATCTCTGCAAGCTGCAGGAACGTGGCAAACCACGCTGTTCTACCTGGTGCTGCAGCTCTGGAATTGCTGGTTTCATGTCGCAGCAGGAGTCAGGGGAGAGGATCATGACAGTGGCCTTGTCCTCACTATTGCAGGGGCTGGGGGTGGAGAAGGAGCTTATGCTAAAATAAGAAATATGCTTCTGGAAAGCCTTCTCCTTGCAGAGAAGAGTGAGGTTCTGGATCCATAAATGAAAGAGCGCTAGAAAAGGCCAGACCTGAGAAGAGTGGCCAGCATTCCAGTCTTCTGGTTCCATGCAAAGTGTTGAAAACCTGGGTGGGACACCTTTGGCAGGCTTTTTCTTAAGTGAGGGCAAAACTACTTGTGGGTTGACAGACAAATGCTAGGCAAATATTGTCAAGCTAGATGTGATGGATTTATTTCTTTCACCTCTCCCTCTTTCTTCCAGGCTGACCTTCAGGTTGACAAAGAGAGACACAATTTCTTTGAGTCCTCCCTCGAGTATGTGTACCAGATCCAGGAAGTACAAGAAAGCAAGAAATTCAGTATTGTTGAACCGGTAGGAGCTTCCTTTTCTTTCAGGCCTCTTTGTTTGATGTTCAGATATGCTGACTTGCTAACAGTGGGAGGGAAGAATGAGTTACCAGGTTGGATTCGGTCCTGGGGAGTCTTGTGATGGAGCAGGAGTTAACATTGCACACTCAGATTGCTGCAACTTAACAGCTTTCGTGGTGTTTTCTGGAGCACCGTGAAGCCATAAACTTGTTTCTCATGTCTGTAAGTCGATTCTGAGGAACAGGCTAGATGCTGCGGGTAGCTAGAGATCTTGTTATGGATTATCTTGGACACGTCGTGCTTGATAAATATTAGCTGTGTTCAGAGGGAGAGAGTTGTTATCTGGTCTCCCTACCTGCCACGGCACAGGCTGCAGTGGGACCAGCTCGTGGTTGTGCACAGGAACCCTGCCCTGGGTGGGTGGATTTGTCCTGGAAGCAGATGCCGTTGAGCGTGGGATCGTGTAGGTCTCATGGACAAGCAATCTGCAGATCTGCTTGTGTTCTCCCAGCAGGGTCTTTCATTTCGGGTGTGTTTTATTAAGACACATGCGTGGGTGGTAGACCTGGGCTTTAGGGACGTTGTGGTGGATAAGTCATACCAAGGTTTGCATCACTCCAAAATTGTAAAAAAAAAAAAAAAATCAATTTATATATGTAATTTTTGAAACTGAACTTCTTGCCTATCTTTCCTCTGATAAGAAATATAGAAGGGAAGTTTAATCCGTGTCCTTTCACTCCTTTGCAGGTGCTGGCTTTTCTCCACAGCCTCTTTACTTACAACAACCTGACAGTTGAGCTCACGCAGGATTTCCTCCCTTATAAACAGCAGCTTCAGCTCAGCCTCCAGAATGTGAGTTCCTGCCCAGCTGAAGTATTTTTTGCATGTGACTTCTATTCTCATTTGTATTTAAACGCCTCTGGTGGCAAGGCTTTTCCACGCAAAACTGTCCGTGTTTACATTGTGGGAGGTGCAGATAAAGTTATTTCCTTCTCAGTTCACACATATTTTCTCCTGTCCTGCACAAGAGAGTCTGCAGGTGTTATTATAGTGTTTTTCTCTGGCCAGAAGGAGTTATTTCCAGTGTATAATTTAACTTTGTGCATAAACAAGCTGGAGAATTTCTTCAGAAATGAGATCAAAATTGTACATGTCTTCTAAAAAGCCCTCCAATTTTGATCTTAGTGGTATCGGCTCACTACATGCTTTGGTAGCTGGCTAAATATACTCGTGGACTAAAATATCTGCGTCCTGTTTCTTTTATCCTCAGTATTTCATGGCTGGCCCACACTCCCGTGGAACAACAGCCATAAATCTGTGCCAAGCTGAGTTTGCTGCTGGCTCATTAATTGGTCTAAGTGGTGTTCTGTAGAAACGCCTTGATTTTGTAGCCTGTGTTGATGTGACACTTTAAAAATTCTTTCACGCCAAGCAGCGTAGCGTGATCTTTTGAGGAATCAACACCCTAGTTCTGTAGAAGAATACGCCTGTTACTTAGACAATGGTGCAAAGAGGAGTTCAGGTACTTCCTTCTGCTCCACCTAGCCTTAAAATGTGCTAAGTTTCTTCCATTGAAAGAACAAGTGTCCTCCCAGTTATGACTCCTCAACACCGTTGATATGTTAAACCTTGTCTCTTCAATCATCTCTAGGAGTCCACCTGTTCTTTTAGCTGGAATTTTCAGGTGAATTTGTGGCTTCCAGATTTTATACATTGAGGACCAATTCTTTTCTGCCAGAACACCTAAAGTTTCAGCAGGAATATCTGAAGTTTTCTCTTTGCTTGTGTTCCAACGTGCTTCTTTTTTGTTTTCTCTTAACAGACAAGGAATCACTTCTCTAGCACGCGGGAGGAGCTGGAAGACCTGAAGAAGAGGATGAAGGAAGCTCCCCTGACCTGCAAGCTACCTGGGCAGCCGACCATTGAGGGCTATCTGTACACTCAGGAGAAATGTAATGGCTTTTATAGGCACCTCAATGTATTAAGGAACATGTAAGCCTGGGCTGCTGGGCTGCTTTAGCTGTGGCATCACCACGGGCTGTGCCACACAGGGCAGCACCACCTACCAGTGCCCAGGGAATCACTGGCAGCTTCAGCTGCCAGCTTTCTCCGTGGTGGCACAGAGCTTTCTCCGGGTTACATGAGTCGTGTAAGCAAGGAGCTAATTGCCCTGCGCTCAAATTAGATGAGATTTATTACTCTGTTGTAGCGCTGGAGAGACCGGAGCTCTGGCAGATTGCACCTTGGCTGTGTTTTATGAGAACGAATCTGATGTCCTGCCCAGCTTCCCTCTCGCAGCGTCTCTGAGGGCATCTGAGCACAGCTGAAGTGTTAAGAGCAGTGAGAATTAAGCTGCCAAGAGTGAAACTTGTTGTAGTTCTGTGCAGAACCAAATCAAACCAAATTCAGTCTTTTGTAAATACTTATTATAGCTTTCCATGGCCATGCAAGCATGAACACTTCGGGGACAAAAGTCAGCATGCAGAGCTGTGACCTCTAGTCTACAACTTTGTGAGCAGCTAATTTTTGGATTATATATACAAATGTATTTATACATATATTTGTATATAGATTTATCCTGCTTTTAAGAGAAAACACACAGACAGTAATTATAGACCACAAACAAATGTTGCATGTTCCTGCATACCAATGCCTGTTTGCTGCCTCTGTTTATGTTTCCCCTATAAATTGAGTATGAAGAAAGTTGCTCCTCCTGACACTGCAACTTAAAAAAAAAATTACAGAAAAAAGTATCAATTCAAGTATTTCATATAAAGGGGTTCAGGTAAGAAAACAACAAAAAGTGACAATAAATCTAGTGTGATGTAAGTAGGAACTTCAGAGTGTGTTAAAGATGCTGTTGTCTTTGCTGCCAAGTTTTCATCAACAGGGAAAAAATAGTGGTGTCTGTGTGAAACAAGCATTCAAGACACGTAGGAGCCTGCCAGTGTAGGTCTTGGCTGGACTTGGCCAAACCTGCTTGGCTTGCAACCAGAGTCCCACAAATGCCCTTTCACCAGCGGCGTTTTGGGAGGGCAATGGAGGTGGCTGCNGAACTTCCCATGTTCCAGCTTGTGCCCGTTGCCCCTCGTCCTCTCACTGGAAACCACTGAAAAGAGTCCAGCTCCATCATCCTTCAACCCACCCTTTAGATACTTGTGAACGTAGATAAGGTCTCCCCTCAGCCTTCTCTTCTCCAGGCTAAAGAGCCCCAGCTCTTTGAGCCTTTCCTCATAAGGGAGATGCTCCAATCCCTTAATCATCTTAGTTGCCCTACATTGGACTCTCTCCAGTAGTTCCCTATCTCTCTTGAACTGGGGAGCCCAGAACTGGACGCAGGATTCCAGTTGTGGCCTCCCCAGTGCAGAGTAGAGGGGGAGAATGACCTCCCTCCACCTCCTGGCCACACTCTTCCCTACGCAGCCCAGAATCTCATTGGCCCCTCTTGGCAATAAGGGCACACTGCTGGCTCACATAGGCCTCTGGCAGTGATTATGAGTACTCAAATTACTTGAGTTATTAGATGAGTGCTTCCAAAAGCAGTATTTCTCTGCCTTTGCATGTTTGCACAGTCCCTGGTTTGTGATTTTGATTCCTGTTCTCAGAACTGGTGACGTGCGAGCAGGACTGGTGCTAGGAGAGGAGGAGAGGGAAGCAGTTGCAGCTCTGAACTGTAGTAAGGCAAAGGTTTGGGGAACTGCTTCTTTCACAAAACGCTTTGTTTTTCACCAGTGAGTGATGTGTCTGGGAGTTCCCTGCAGTTCCTTGGGGTGACAGAGGAGGGGTAAGGATGCAGGCATGGATGACGGACTGTGGCTCAGAGTACAGCAATTGCGTCCAGCTGAGTCCACCCACCCTCCTCTGCCATGGAGCCACGTCCCCCAGGGACTTCCCAGTCAGGCGTGCTGTTCTCCAGTTTGTGACCTCATGGTCTGTTCTTTGGCAGCCCTCTGCACGCTGCAGCAATAAAATAAAATGTATTTTTTGGAAGCTCTTGGCAGAGACCTTGGCAAAGGAATGTCCAAAACATTGACTGGAGAGATGTATTGTCATCTATGCCGTAAACATACCTAGTAAGGCCAATTAATGCAGGGTAGGGGCTTGCAAAAATGTAAATTAGTCCTCTTCACACACTCTTGCAGTCTGGTAGTCTGCACCTTCAGGTCACAGCCGGCCACACAGCTTCAAATGCCACAATTACAAGGAGTGCTCTTAAAACCCCCAAACAACCAGCACACACAATAAACGCAGCCAGGAGATAATCATCACGGCGTGTAAGCTGGATGTAATCTTGGAGGAGGCTCTCCTGGCCACCAGGCTGTCCTGGATCTGCTTGATCTGCTTCTGCTGGAAGTCTTGCAGATGCGGTGGTGGTGACGGTCAGGGTGATGAACACGTTCCAGGTTTGCACACTCAACCCGAGGGTCTGGTTGGATGTAAGGTCTCTTGAGTGTCTCTTCAGAGCTCCTACAGAGTCGTGGAGATCTCACGACCATGTTACAAAATGACCCTGCTGTGGAATGGAGGGGCATGAAAGCAAAGGGCCAGAGCACAGCAGTGCTGGCTTCTCTTCAGAGTGCACCTCCTCTAGATTTGGTCAGTTGATGTTCCTTTTCTACAAGCTATTTTGCGTGAAGCTGTTTGAACCATGAATGCTATGGATCAGCCCTGGTAAAAATTAAGACCTAACTGTGACAGATAATAGACGAGCATGGTCCTGGCCTCAAAGACCAAGCAACTGCCTCAGGAGGTTTGTTTATAGCAGCGTTCCTGCTCTGTGGAGGCACATTGCTTGTTGCTGAGATATTTAGTGCTTGTTTGTGGGGTAGTGCCATGAAGGCTAGAACATTTAGTGGCTGAGGAGGGGAAGCCTGGCTCACAAAGCCTTTGATCTGTGTATTTGTTGATGGTAGGGAGGACCATCTGTGCTCTTGGTACCAATGCCATCAGATTGGCAGGGGCAGTACCATGCTGGGCTGTAGCCCAAGGGTGCTCAGGAACCCGAAATCTTCTCCTCTGTTTCTTTCCTCTAATCTTGGCTTTCATTTTCTCTCCTAGGGCACCTTAGACCTGACCCTGAAATCCTGTGTAAGGAGAAAGACGGACTCTATAGACAAAAGGTTCTGTTTTGACATTGAAACAAATGAAAGGTGAGATGCTTAGTACTTAAATGGCCTCCAAACAGATAAACCCTGTAAACCTGGATGAAATTGCTCTTCGCTGTTTATTAAGAACAAGTTTTGCTTCATTTTCCTGCCTGTCCCTGGGTGAACTCTGCGCAGGTCTGGGACCATCACGCTGCAGGCTCTCTCGGAAGCCAATCGAAGGCTGTGGATGGAAGCCATGGACGGGAAGGAGCCGGTAAGTGCTCAGGGAGCTGCTGCATGGCTGTGAATTTGCTGCCGAGCAGTGTCCTCTGCTGGCAGGTCCTGGGGAAGAGCAGTGACACAGGCTCTGGCAGGTTCCTTGTTACATCTGGTGTTTCCCTGCTGGGGCTTACCCGTAATTCAGGGCGTCAGTTCAACCATTCACAGCAGAAATGGGATTTCACGGTGTTCTACTGGTGGCACACCTTGCAATGGAGATTTTATTTTTCCCTCTTTAAAGCTCTGGTGGGTTCTCTAGTGGTTGCTGGTGCTGAGGTGGGACTGGGAGCTGGGACAAGGGACAGGAGCACCCTCCGTAGCAGACTTCTCCTCATTTAAACAGGAAAGGACAGGGGATGGTGTGGAGGGTCAGTGTGCTCATGCTGGGCAACCACACACTTAGGGAATGTCTGGGGCTCACTCAGTTTCCATGATGTGTTATTACGTATAAAGGACGACACCTGCTGTTTGTTATTACTAAAAAAATACAGGATGTATTATTGTACGGGATGAAGGAATGTCTTGACACTTGAATTTTCAAAAGCAAGCAAGCAAACAAAAACCCCACAAGCCCCGTGTGCCAGACTGTCCAGCTGCCGTTTTTACAGGGCGCTTAAAGGACAAAGTTTCCTTTCAGTTTTTGGGAGACCTCTTTCCTAGAAATAGTTGTTCTGGTGAAATGTAGAAAGTCATCAAAACCTCATTTATTGTGTAGGTAATGCTATCTTGCTTAATTATAAAAAGACATTCCTTTGGGAGATTGTCTTACTGTTTATGGGGTGATTATGGGGTGCTGCATTTTCTTTTGAAAATAAATATTGAATCACGTTGCATCATGTTGTTTTTTTTTTTTTTAATTCCTCTTCCATTCCCTCCCCTTTTTCAGATCTACCACAGTCCCATCACAAAACAGGAAGAAAGTGAGTCATTTCTGTTGTTGTTCCTCTGAGCTGTCGAAGCTGTCTGGAGGTCAGGGAGTGTATTTCCTTGCAGATACACTTGTCCTCGATTTCTGCTGAATAGGCTGTGTATTCCCTCCGTGGCAGCAGTGTAACTTCTTCCCTTTCCATCACAGTGTCTGATACTGAGGCCAGATAAGACATTTGCAAACGGTAAAAGTTACCGGTGGTAACGTGCAGTTTTTATTTAGCAAGAATTAGCGGGATGCGGAGTTCAATTTGCACCTCTAAACCCCAAAATAAGGGAGGGGGGGAAAAAAAGATCAGTGAGAGGTTTTGAGGGCGTTTCCCTTAGCAAAGATTATAAGAGGAAAATAAGAGGTGGCATTTAGTTCCCTGGAGCTCCCATCCCATCACCTTGTCCTGTGTCCCCCCCGTTCACACGGGGGCACCCTACCCACCGCCCCTGCACCCCCGGGACGTGCTGCTGCCCCTTCTCTTTCCCCTTTCTCAGACCATTGCTGCAGTGGCTGAGTTTGCTGCCCTGGAAAACTCTGGGGCTTTGTTAGCGGGGTGAAAACTTACATTCTGTATCTCAGAGCTTTAATTAGCTGACTTTAATGAGCGCAGGGGTAGCATTGTCAGAGGCATAAGCACGAAACCTGTTGTTTGACTTGTGTTTGCGTTATGTGCCTGGAAAGAATGTGATTCAGTGTTTCACAAAAGTAAATACGCTCTATTTTTAATAGATGAGAGTTAGAACGACTTCAAGTCATATCATCCCACTCAGTATCCAGTACCGAGCGGATCTGTGCTTAAGGGTGTCTTAACTCCTGTGTTAGAACTAAGATATGCCTGAGCTTCTCATCGCTGTTGCTCAGAGAAGAGTGAATCATTATAAACAACTTGCTGAAAATACAGTGATTTCAGAGGATTCGCCAGCATGGCCTGTGCTGTGCCAGGAGTTGATGTGTCCTGTGGCTGTTTTTTTCCAGTAAAAATGTTGGTTTAAGTTAAAAAGATAAACACAAATCCACATACCTCCATTCCCCCCAGATGACCCAAACCCCAAAAATTCTAAACCAACAACAGCGTGGTCACTTAGGAGAAATTCAATATAAATGTTTGCACTGAACAGAAAGATATTTTACATTATAACTTGGACGATCCTTCCAGATATCCCGGAAAACTTGGCAGAAGTAGTAGTGTGATAACAGAAGTTGAAATACGTGTATAGAAAAAAAATGTTCTGACTTTCTACCTGCTTCATGATGCCTGCAAAACGGGCACAGAGATAGTCTGTGGTTAATTGGCTGGAACAAAAACCCCTGTTCTGCTTTACTCAGCATATCAAGCTGTATTGTTTTTGCTTTTTAATCTAGTCAAGCAGATAAGCAGAAATTACACGATCCTCTGATGTGGAAGAGCTTTAACTACAGATTTTGCTGTGCTCTGGAAATGATTAATCAACTCCTTATCAGACACAGATTCAAATGTGGCAGGACTCTGATTTACACTTTTATTATTGAAGACAGACAGGGGGGAGGGAGCAAGGCCGCAGCTCAAAATAAATTCAAGTAAAAATGGAGAACATATGGAACTAATAATTCCTTGTCAGGATTTAGAGGATGCCTGTGTTTTCGTGGGGGGATGTACACGGTGCGGATGCACGTGTGCTGCCGGCAGCTCTGTGTGCCGAGCGGGGACTGGGAATGGGGCCTTCCCAGTAGTTTTCCCTGGTGGTGCTCTGGCAGCTAATCCTGCTTCTCCTGTTCGAAACAGTGGAGCTGAACGAGGTCGGCTTCAAGTTTGTACGGAAGTGCATCAACGCCGTGGAAACGAAAGGTAAGGAGCTCGCCCTGGCATCAGGAGGTGCCGCCGTCCTGGCGCTGCTTCCCGGGGCCTTGAATTGTGTTGTATTTTCTGTGGTCTGGTGCTGTTAGTCACTGCAACGAGACTTTGGCTTTTAAGTGAAGAACACACGTCAGAGGAGTAGAAATCCTGCATTGTTTGCAATGATGTCGTTATCCCATATTTGGTTAGCATTGAATTTCCACCTTTCTGTTGTTCTCATTCATCGGTTTCTCATCTTTGGCTCTGAGAAGACCCATGGTTAGGCAGAAGGAGAACAGTTCTGGAAGTTTCTCTGAACTGGGGGGGACAGAGCAGGCGTTAACTGGGGTACAGAGTTGTTCCGACCCATTTTGTTAAAAGCAGCAGGACAGAAGCAGGTCTGGTCTTTCACGGAATGTACCAGCGTATATTGCCAGGGTGGGCTATGGGATGATGATAAATCACTCCGGAACAGCTGGATCCCACAGCTGTGGCGGGGAAAGGTGACTGGTTTCCTTTCCAGAACCTTTGGGAGATGTGGCTGCAGCGAAGCTGTGCCAAAATGGGAAGGAGCAGGGTTAAAGAGACCCTCCAGGCAAATACAGCAGTTCTGTCTTTCCTAACATTGGCTAATATTTTCCAAAAATCTGCTTAAATACGTTTGCCTTCTGTCACAATTTGAACCAATGAATGTGAAAGCAGTGCTCCCCAGAAGCGGTGTATTTAGGCAGGTAGGGTTTGCCAGCTCAAGCGTGTATTCTGCACGTTGGCTGTTCTCCCCTCCCGTGACACCATCCCGGCACAAAGTACATGGACGTGCTGGTGGCCACCACGGGCAAGCGGAGCTCCTGCCCGCAGCCCCCACAGCCTGGTGGCAGCTGCCCCTTGCTGGGGGACAGCCCGGGATGTTGGGGGGGGACAGAGCCTGGGTGGTTCCTGGAGCAGAAGCATTTCTGCGGAGCCAGCACCCGGCAGCCGGGAGAGGGGTTCCACTAGATGGGGCTTTTGGACTTCCCACCAACTGGGGAAGACCTTTGGCTAACGCTCTTTGGCTTTCTCCTGTTTAGGGATTACTACGGAGGGCATCTACCGGACGGTGGGCAGCAATATTCAGGTGCAGAAGTTGCTGAACGCCTTTTTTGGTAAGAATTAATCATTCCACCCAGCTGGGTTGAGCTGCTTTTGTATTGTTTAAGGGGGACGGAGAGGATCAGGTTTCACAGTGAGAAATGTCAAGTGTGGTTTTTGGTCCCCGTAGCCCCTCCGAGGCACATCTTCCCCTTCTGTTCCAGGCTTTTTTCTGTGCCCCACTCTCGTGCCTCTCCCTTTAAACTGCATTTATTTGTTGGTGGTGCAACCTGCATTTTAAGTCAAGGGAGCAGCAGCGAAATAAAGCGAGGTGGTGACCCTGGAGCAGTGGGGACAAGCCTTCTCCCATCATGCGCTAAATATATTCAGGCATTTTGGAGTCACGTGCTGGGGACATGTTCCTGCCACGGTCCCGGGATGCGGGACATGGGCCAAGGAGAGATGAGCCCTCACCCCTTCCTCCACTGCCCGCAGCGCCGCTGCCAGGGAATTCACCCACCCGATGCTGTTCATGGGAAGGTGTCTTGTTCCTCAGGTCTAGCACGGCCATCTCCTAAACCAGCCCCCGCAGAGGAGCTCAGAGAAACCCTTTCCCTCTGTGGGGTATCATAGAGAGCTATACTGGGAAGGTGGTCTCCACAGGGGAACTGTTACCCTGGTTTAAGGTTTTCACCCGTAAGGACTGGGATAATTCACTGTATGCAATTGTATAAGTTAAGTCAATGTATGGGGCTCAGAGCAACTTGGTCTAGTTGGAAGTGTCCCTGCCCATGGCAGGGGGATTGAGACAAGATCATAGAATCATCTAGGTTGGAAGGGACCTTCAAGGTCATCTAGTCCAACCATCAACCCAACTCTCACCAAAAAAACCCCAAAAAAACCAACAACAACCGAAACCATCACTAAACCATGGCCCCCAGCACTATGTCAACCCATCTTTTGAACACCTCTAGGGATGGTGCCTCAACCACTTCCCTGGGCAGCCCATTCCAATGCTTGATAACCTTTTCAGCGTAAAAATTTTTCCTAATATCCAACCTGAACCTCCCCTGGCATAACTTGAGGGCATTTCCTCTTGTCCTGTCGCCTGTGACTTGGGAGAAGAGACCGACCCTCACCTCTCTACACCCTCCTTTCGGGTAGTTGTAGAGAGCAATAAGGTCTCCCCTCAGCCATCCTTAAAGATGATCTTTAAGGTCCCTTCCAACCCAGACCATTCTATGATTCTATGCATTTCTGCTGTCCCGTGGCACACGTGGGCCAGGGCAGGCTGTGAGCCCCCAAGGTTGGTGCCCCACATACACAAACACCGAGTTCTTCTCGCCGTCCCTGCCCAAGCGACTGGAGCTCGGGGCAGAAAATACATTTACATTGATACCCGCGTGCCTCGGGCTCATACCAGCTCCCTGCACAGACATCTGATATTAATGTAGTATTCACAGGCTTTTACTATTGTTTTTTTTTTTCTATTGTTTACCATTGCCTTTACTATTGTTGTTGTTTATTAAGAAGGGTGGTTTGTGCTGAGGTATAGCTGTACCCAATTCCCATGGAGCCACGACTTCGGACAGCTATCCAGTTACACTTGCCTGGTGACTAATCACTTAGCTAAGTTTTTATTGCTTCTTGATTTGTCACCCTCCCTGTGAGTAGCTCTGTGGTTTTCTCATCTGAACCCCAGCACTGAGTGGCTTTTCATTTTATTTATATGCCTCGGTCTGGTTGACCCACTGTGTACAAAATCACAATGGAAAGTCGAACAACACAGGCATTAACTGCTGCAGAAGGATTTCATTCTGAGCTTCAGTAAGGAGATAGATTTTAACTGGGTTTTTTTGGTCTCTATTTCTTTTTTTTAATAAGTCATACAGTTTATTTCTTTAGTCCAGATGGCCCCCATCCTTTACTTCGTCGTACCACAGAAATGATGTGGTTGTTGGGTGATGGTAGGCAGGAGCAAAATGTACTTCCACGCTGCTGTGCCTCCTCCTCTGAGCTCCCTCTTCCCTGTGCAGCAAGAGGGAATGTTTCTGGAACAGCCTTCAGGGGAGTAGCTGTGAAGGAGGGATTGGAACTGGACATTTAGATTACTTTGGATATCAGAAAGCTTGTCTTGGATCCGTTGAAATGTGTTGGTTTTGCCAGTCTTGGCTGTGCTGGGAAGAAAAACAAAGCGTAGAGAATAGACACTCACTAACTTTTCACCACTGCTTAAATATTACCTTTTGCTTTTTCCTTTGTCCCTAGTTAGCACTGCTCCTCAGCCTTTCCAAAGTGCTGGTGCTGGTACTGTTCTGCTTTTCCCAGTCTTGAGAATCACCAGCTTTCTTCTTCATGTGCTGCTGTAGCACCATTTGTCTTGAGAGAATACCCTCCCTGAGAGTGTGCTGTTTATTAACACCCTCAAAATGGACCTTCATTCAAAGCCATTTTGTTCTTCCTCCAGATCCAAAGTGTCCAGGGGATGTGGATCTCCAAAGTGGCGATTGGGACATCAAGACGATTACCAGCTCACTGAAATTTTATCTCAGGTAGCACTGAAGTTTTATCTCGGGTAGCACTGAGGTTTTATCTCGGGTAACACTGCAGGTCACACGTGCCCCAATGGGCAAAGGAGCTCGGGGCTGATCCAGGGGAAAAACAGAGTGAACTGCCAGATGTTAACATCTGGCTTTTAGAAAGGGCAAAGTATTTACAAAGGCTTTGGGAAGAGGAATGGATTTTTAAATTTTGTATTATTTTCTGAGCAATATGCCTGTTGTAGAAACCCCACATCCCATGGGGAAAGCTGTTTAAATAATACTGGCTAGGGGGGGAGATGCCACTGGGAGCTGGTGGTGCTGGAGGGAAGCAGATTTTGCCCGTCGCTGCTTCAAAATCAGTTGCAAGTGGGTCAGGCTGCCCTGCCAGAGCTCAGTTTTCTTTCTGGTTATTGCAGGAACCTGTCTGAACCCGTCATGACCTACAAGCTCCACAAAGAGTTGGTCCTGGCTGCCAGTAAGTCCCACAGCTGCCCTGCTGCTTGTCCCCAGTCCTGCCCTCCCCGGCCAGCGTACATCAAAATCACTCGACAGAGCTCTGCCAGCCCAACACCAGGGTGTCCAGCCACTTCTCCCTGTAGAAAGAGGAGTGACCCTCTCTTTTGAGTGCTTAATTGTGCAAGGGAGGTAGTGGTATTTCTTCCCCTCTTTTGTTTGCTGTTGCAGTGCTCTTCCCTGTAACAGTTTCATGCTATAGAGAGCCCAGGGATGTCAGCTAACCTGCAGTCAGCACAAGTATCCCAAAAGAATCATTTCTCAATCCTATTAATGTATTTATTTTAAAACCTGTGGGGGAAGGGGGTGTGCTGTTGCCACGCAGATAGATAGGTGCTCCCTTTAAGTAGTGAAATTTGTCCTGGGATGTTGAATCCAGAGTGTCTACCAATACATGAAAGACATTTTAATGCTGCAGCTCTTGGGACGGAGCCACAGACGGTATTAACGGAGATTAGCCAAGTAACATGGGAACACGGACAGGGAATCACTGGTGCTAAACCAGCCAGTCCTCGGCTGTCCTCTTGTTATGGCCATTTCAAATAAACTGTAATTATTCTAATCTGGCTGCATCCTCGGAGCGTGTTGAGAGGCAGCATGCTGAGATGGAGGCTGGAGGGACACAGGGAGCTGGTCTTCTCTCTCAGCATGCGAGTACTGGCATTTGGAAATTTATGGCACACTCAGAAACGTTTTGGCTTGAAGCATCCTTCCCATCCCCATGTCCCCATTGAAGTCAACAGGAGGGTAAGAGAGCGCCCGCCTCTCCTCGCTTTGGACCTCCAGAGAATTAATAACACTTCTTCTTACTTGGCAAGGAAAATTTTCCACCACCTACTGATCGTGCTCAAGCCTAAGATTTATTAGTTTCAGAACTGGTTAAACCAATGATGTCTGGGTATGTGCAAAACCATAATCCCTTCCCTACCCTCCCTCAGAAGCTTGCACCATTAAGCTTCCCAGCTACCAAGATCCCACACTATTCTTTTCACACCGAGTATTTTATTGTTCCTTGATTATTTATGCTTCTGAGGGTGACCTCTTTGGGTCAGGGACTCCATTTTTTTTTCCCCTGCAGGACGTTTTACCACCTTGTTGGGTGTTAGAGCTGTCTGGGCTGATAAGATACCCAGCAGAGAGGCCGTGTGTTCCCCAGGTGTGCTGCTGTGCGGGGCGAGGGTGCGAAGGGCAGTATACAGGATACAGCCCAGCCTGTATCCCCGACCCTGCTCAGAGGCTGAGCGTGGCTCTAAGCTCCCTTTCAAGCTTCATTTCTCCCTCTTTCCACTTCATTTTCTTTCTCACGATGATTACCCTGTTGCTATGTAATCTCACTTCCCTTCTGCTTCCCATCGCCGGGTTTGGCCAGGCAGCCCTACGTGGCAGTAGGAAAGGCTCCCACAGGTTTTTTTTGGCTTTATCTTGCTCTGATGTATTTCCTTTGAAAGCGGTGGGCACAAACTTCTCTTTCTGCTACTTCTCTTTCCAGAATCTGAGAACCTGGATTACAGGCTGGGAGCCATTCACGCTCTGGTCTATAAACTACCTGACAAGAACAGAGAGATGTTAGAGCTCCTCATACAACACCTCGTCAAGTAAGCAGATGTTTTTCTCTAAAGCCAAAGTAAGGGGAGTAATGGAAGCAGCAGAACAAGCTTTTGTTTTGTTTCAAGCTTGCATCCACTGCAGTGCCCCTAGGAATTTATGTCTGTACTACATAAATGGTATGATTATCCTTGTTACCCACTGCATTAAGTGATGCTTCTCTTTCTAATTGCCACTTTCATCCCCTTTCTGACAAGCATCAAGCAGGAAAGAATTGTAAAATGAAAATATCTGCTGACAGCAGAGCTATAAGTTGTCACCTCGCACTCCAGTTAGCAAGAATGTTAGGTCTGGGGTTTGGGAACGGCTGTAGGACCTGTGCCCATGGGCTGAATATGAAGCATGCTTTGGTTTTACCTCCAGCTCTATGGATTCAATGTTCTGAGCCCTTAGAGCAGCACGAAGGCTCGAGCGTGTCAGTCTCTGCCCTCCTACAGGCCTGTTGGGTGCTTGGTGGCCCTGAGCAGCACTGTTCCACGTGCTTCCTCCAGTGAGCCACTGAAAAAGCCTGTTACAGGGTGATAGTGGCACCAGCACTGCATTGGGAAACGGGTGTTTTCCTACCTCCTTGTCACACCGAAAGCAAAGGCTCAGTGGGGAAGCTCTGCCCTCTCCACCCCAGGGAGGAGCAGAGATGCAGAAGGGAGAGAGGCTCGTGACGAGCCATGCTGAAGCTCAAAAGCAAGGGAGCAGCCTGTGTGTGGGTCAGGAAGGATCAGGGCTTGCAGAAGCAACGGCTTTTGTGTGACAGGGCTTGCTCTGGACCTTTGGAGAAGTCGTTTTCAAAACCGGGCTGTTGCAGAAATAAGCAGGGCTGATCTGTCATTGTCACTCCCCACCACTCGACGGTGAGGGCTTGGCCCTTGGGGCCATGTGCCCCCTTTGGGGCAGGGAGGGCTGCTTGGGGATCCTGCTGCCGTCCACTTCCAGCCTTTCATGCACGTGTTTGTGTGGTTTTTAGAAACCTTTTTGCCTAAATGGCATTGCTGAGAGTATCTGGTGTGCGGTCCATTGAAGCCAACGCTGTACTTGTGGTCATTCTATTTATTCCTTGAAGTGTTTACGCTTAAATTCCATTCCCTTTTCCTCTCACGCTGACAGACACCTCTTTACCACCAGAGCTACGGGGCAAACCCAGAATTCATCACATCTCAGCTTCAGGGTCTCTCTCCCCTGGTCCACTCCTGGAAACAGGTGGTGACCTCCCTTGGTGGTTAATACTTCACGTTCCTCCAGGGCTTGAAGGCTGCTGGGCAGAACAAGCTCTGTTCTGTGAAAATGGTGGTTCTTTCAGAGAGAAGACACTGTGTAGAGATTTATTGAAAACCTCCAAAGCATGCTCCCTATATTCAGTCCTCCTCCTTCAAAGAGAGAGGAAAAATTAAAGCGAAAATTCAGTTCTGGATGAAGAGGATATTCCAATTTAAATGATTCCTTTTGTGTCTGTGTTGCACAGATGACTTTTGATTGCAGAGTTAAAAGAGGAGCTAGGAGTGGGAAGGGATCAAATAAAAATGCTGTCAGTGTGTTGCTCTCCCAGACAGTTGTCCTGGCCAAACGTGCTTGTCATAGCTAGAGACATGTTTTATTTCTGGTAGGGTTGGGAAACAAATCCTGCTGAAACAAAATGCAGAAAATTGAATGACTGATTCTCACTGTGTCCTTTTCTATTGCTTGGAATAAGATCTGTTAGGAAAAAAAAACAAACAAAAAAACCACAAACCAAACCAAAACCTTATTCCTTGTTTCTTTCCTGCCCGCAGCATATGTGAGCACAGCCGAGAGAATCTGATGTCACCGTCTAACATGGGGGTGATATTTGGCCCTACCCTCATGCGTGCACAGGAGGACACCGTGGCAGCGATGATGAACATCAAGTTCCAAAACATAGTGGTTGAGATCCTCATCGAGCACTTTGGGAAGGTACAGGTGGTCGCCCCAGGAGCACCTCCACGCAGCTTCTGGCTGCTCCATCATGTTCATGCAAACTGTTGCTGTGGCAACGATTTAGAGCTCTGGCTCCTTTTCCCAGAGTCTCTTTAGGGGCTGGGATATTTTTTTTATATAATATGCTGTTCTGAAATGCTTCAGAAGGAAACAAAAAGTGTAGCAGATACGTTACTCACCGTTGCCTTTAGCTAGTTACGAAGGAAACCCTGAGCCAAGGGATTTTTGCTTTCTTTTTAAATAAGAGGAATATTTATTGCAAAAAACCAACTGTTCTATGCTTGGACATTGCAGGAATTTAAGCTTTCCTTTGCTGAAGGCAGGAGCTGGACCAGAGCGTAACTGGTTTCAGCGGGCACAGTCCAAGATGATACAAGTATTCATAGAGGGGAAAAAAACCAAACCCAAAGCAGACAAAAAAAAACCAAAGCAGGATTGAAAGGTTGATGAAAATAATTCATGTGTGGATATAATCTGTTCAGACCCAGGTGTAGGGATGGCGTGGGCAAGTCTGGGGAGGGGGAGCTGTCGGAGAAGACCTCGGCTGCAGAAGACCTTGGAGCAATGCACCCCAGTGAGGCTCCAGCACCATTTGCCTTTCATGGGGCCTCGCTGAGTGTTTTTGTGTGAAAGCATTGATCCTAACTGCACAGTCTGGATCAGTCTGCTGTGGTGGGGGCTGCAGATTCACCTGGAGACAACAGCTTTTCATCATGTGACACTTTGTCTCCTGGTGGAAAGCAGAATATTCCGGTGCCTTCCGTATTAGCGCTTTCTCCGCACGGAATCTGATATAATGGCTGAGGGTTTTCAGGGTGGCTGGAGGATGATAGATTAAGAACTTGAGCATTCAGATCAGTGTCCCATGGACCAGATCGCTTCCCTAAGAACTGTGTTAGGTTCAAAGGAGTGGGTTTGGTCCTTCAGCTCTTCAGAATCCTTTACACACAGAGCGTCCAAACAGTCTCTCATGTCTTAGAGGTAGGGAAGGTTTGAAGCCATCCTTTAAAGGATGTTGTTTGCTGTGAGGAAGACGGGGCAGCGCTCCCAGCAGACAGAGCAGCACACAGGCAGAGGTGAAGCTCTCTTTTTGGGAAAGGAAGAGGAGGCTGAAGCTAACAGAGCAAGATGCTTGAGGACATAGACTGGGAGCAACCAAACGGGGACCAGATGGGTGGCGTGGGAGTCAGTTGTGGTGCCAAGGACAGGAACCAGAGAAACGAGATAAAAGAGCTCAGAGAGGCTTTGGGGTATCCACACAAGAAGCTCATGAAAATCACATGGCAGTTTCTTTGTAGGTCTCTGCGAACGCTTTTAATAAGTTCCCACAGCAAAACAGTGAATCATTTGTGTGTTGGGATCCTTACACAACCTGGTCCAGAAGCGAGCCTCTGTCCTCCCCTCTTGAACAGCCTGTGGTGCAGACTGAGTCAACACAGGACTTACATTGCCGCCTCTAAGAGCTGGAATTAAATCTTTAATTAAAAGCCAGACATCTCTTTGCTTGCTTTTAATTTCTTCAGGTTAAGGTTAAGTTATTAACATTTATTAGATTGAGCTTGTAAGTTCGGCATCGGCGATGAAGGTGTCTTCAGCTCACACATGAGCAAACATCTGAATGAGTCTGGAGGAAGAGAGGGATAAGGTTTATATAGTGCGATATGAAGAATCTAAAGGACAAAGTAACTATTTGTGAGGACTTTGTGGATAATTACTGTTTCCACAGCTTATATTTCCGTGCCATGGTTAAATTAAATAAGTTGATGGCTCTGGAAACACCTTCTTCATTGTACAAACCTTCTAAATATGAGGGTCTGTCAATATCTTTGTACCTTCAAGTTGTTTAACTTGGAATTTCATTTAGAAGGCAGAAGCAAAGCAGAGGCTGCACCCACATCTTAAAGAGAGTAGTTTGTGGTGGGTTTTAGCATGGTTGAAAAGCATCTCATGAAAACAGCATTCTGCATAAGCATCCAAGGAGAACTTAACTTTTTTTTTTTTCTTTAAGAAAAAAAAATTGAACACTTGTCAATATGTAGGAATGAGGTTGATGTTTCCCAAAAATTGTCCTGCTGCGGGTAAACCTTTGCTATTTTAATAATACTTGAGCTGCTGCTTTTAAATCACGGGCTGTTAATGTCAGAGCAAATTCCTCTGAATCCAGGCAGGGAGAAAACATCAGGCTTTGAGTTCTGGAGTGGAGAAAATGTGCTGCCCTGCACAGGGCAAAGCTCCCCTTGGCATTAGGCATCAGCAGCCGGTGCCGTGGTGGGTGCTACCTGGTCTTTGAGATCAAGAAGGTTAAAGTTGGGGCATGTGTTTCTCTCTCATCGCCCATCTTGTTTTCCCAGAACTGCTCTTTGTCTGGGAGAAGAAAGAACACACTTTTGGTTTAAATTACAAAAATGGCGCCTTTAATCAAATCAGAATGTTAATTTATTCATGTAACAATTTTTCTGGGTGACATGACATGATAAAATTGTTCTTCCATAACAAAGCTTGCACTGAGGGTGCGGTGACCCTGCTCGTTGGTGGGTCTCTCACCAGCTCTTGTCCTCTGGGGCTTGATCCATCTCATCTGCTGCCGGCAGCTGGGAAGGGACCACCTCCACGTTCTCCCAGGACAGGCAGCTCAGCCCATGCCACCCTGTCCATAGTAACTCACTCTTTAAAGCCTGATAGAGATTCAATTAATATCCATGGGAAAAACACAAGAGCAGTTGGTTTTGGTCCTTAATGTGATATTTCAGATGGTCAGGAGACCGCCCAGAAGCTTAATTATTTTCAGCTCATAAAAAAAAGCATTGACATAAATAAGAACCTCTAAATTAAACCAAACCAAGTAGGTGCCATATGACCAGTGAGAGAAGGAGATAAAACTCTTTAGTGGCATTGTTTTTATGCCAGTATTTCATCCAAGATAATTTCATACTGCCACACACTTCATTGTAAGCCAAGAGCTGGAGGGGTTTTTAGCATTAAATCTCAAACAATGCGGTGGTTTGTTCGGGTGCTTACTGTAGATTGTATCACCTCGCTGGGGTGGAAAACTTGATATTTCTCAGAAGCTGTCAGCTTCAAAGCTTTCTTCATCTGCTCCAGGGTAATTTGCTTCAAAATGCTACACATTTTGTCTCTATTTGTGATTTCGCTGCATTAATTAGTTTGGTGCTACGGTGGGTGTGCAAGGTGCAGAGCAGGCAGCCTGGCTGTAGCAGAGCTCACGGCAGGACACGTCTCTAGAACCATAACTAAAGCATCCCCCCTGCTCCAGCCCCTCTCTAACCCTGGCAACCAGGGCTTTCCTGGGTGCTGCCGACCTTCAGAGCGGCTGGTGGGCACCGTGCTGTCCCTCTCCTGGAGAGGCTGGAGGAGCTGGGGTCGCAGGACTGGAGCAAACGGCTGCCAGGCTCTCATGGGCTGCGGCTGGTTGAGGTGGTTTGGAGCAGCCCTGGCTTTTCCAGCCCTCCTGGGTCAGTCAGAGGTGACTCGGGCCACAGATGGTTCCACAGAATCACAGAATGACATGGGGTTGGAAGGGACTTCTGGAGGTCATCTAGTCCATCCCCCTGCCAGAGCAGGTCCACCCAGAGCAGGTTGCACAGGAACATGTAGGCAGGGTTTAAATGTCTCCAGAGATGGAGACTCCACCACCTCCCTGGGCAGCCTCTTCCAGGGCTCTGCCACCCTCAAAGTAAAGAAGTTACTCCTCGTGTTTAGATGGAACTTCTTATGTTCAAGTTTGTGCCCGTTACCTCTTGTCCTGTCCCTGGGCACCGCGGAAAAAAGACTGGCCCCATCCTCTTGACCCCCACCCTTAAAGTATTTGTAGACATTTCTGTGCCTGCTGGAGAGCAGGGAGGAGCAGGGCAGCCCTTGGCAAAGGTGATGGGGTGGCCACGTGCCACGCGTGCCTTCTACCTCCATACTCTGTTGTGAGGAGCCTTTTAATGACACCAGGGTTAACGAGGCGAGCCTCTGGGGGTGTCATTTGTCCTGATGAGACAGGAGGGTCATTTAACCATGTCTGCCTTTACAGATCTACTCTGGACCCCCAGAAGACACTACGCCTCCCCCGGTGCCTCCTCCCAGGGTGGCTGCCCGGCGGCACAAACCCATCACCATTTCCAAACGTCCTCTGAGGGAAAGACCCGTCTTCTTCGGTGCTTCTGTGGAAGAAAGTGGAGGTCAGTTCAGCTGCTCACTGATGCCTTACCTGCCTCTCACCCCTCCTGTTTCTTTTAACACCTCTCCAGGAGCAGTGGAGATAACATTAGCAGGATTGCGTTTCCCAGGCTGTGAACATGAGTGAGTTCTGTTGTTTGGTGGGAAAGGAAAGTGAAAAAACCCTCACGTGTAGGTTGCATCATCTCACAACTCAAACTCCGTCAGGATTTCTTTTTTTTCTGTCCCTTGCAGTGTTCTCCTTGAGCTAAACTGAGGCTGGTTCTCACCGATGAGAAGCCCAGTGGAAAGTGCGGCTTCGGAGGCAAAATTGCAAAGTGATGGAAATAAGACCGAGGAGCAGAGTTGGTGGGATGGGAGCTGTGGGCCTGGGCTGGGGGTGGCCTCGTGCTGCTGGAGTCTTGTCCCACCAGAGCACATCAGTCCCCAGAGGGTCTGCAGGGCTGGCTCAGCCCCCGGCGATTTTAAATCCAGAGCGAGAACACTGAAGCACAGTGATAGTATTTTTAGACCGAGTACAACTCTGCTGTTAGATTCATTTGATTGTAAGGAAATGTTAAGGCCCTTATTATCATGTTGAAAGGCACATCAGTGTAAAATCATGTTTCTCTGCGCCCGATTTGCTCTAATTGGCGTGGCAAGCTGTGCCCTGCATCACATCATCACCGCAAGAGATGAAAAGTCTTTTTTCTCTGTTACAGTTTTCAGAGCTTTGATGATGTTTTAGGCTTAATACTCCGAGTGTACTTTTTAGCACTGGTAAAACAAGATTGACTCAAATTGCTGTTTAAAATCACAAGACTGCTCATGTAGTTTTAGATGGCCTTGCATTTAAATGTTTCTCTGTGCTGGGAGCAGAAGCATTAGCGTTTGACTGCCCCAAGGCTGCAGGGTACAACCAGCTCCCTAGCGGTGCTTCTGCATCCTGCGCCTGGGTCTCCAGCGCAGCAAGAGGGATGAGAGGAATTATTTTTGGAGGCACATAAAAGCATGGTACAAAGCTCCTCGTGAGTGAGAGCACTGGAAATGTGAAAGAAACCCATAAGTATATTCAGTCTGCTTTATTTCTCAGCGTTTGCGTGAGCCACTCGCTGTTTGTGTTCTGCTGAGGGTGGGTGAGGGTCGGTCTGTCCCCCACCGCGTGTTTGTCCCTCGGTACCACAGGAGCTGTGCAGCTCGGGGGGGAGAGCTCTGCGCTGCCGTGGGGCAGAGACCGCCACCCCTCTGTACCCCCTAACCCTATGGCTCTCTGTCCCCTTGTCTCCACAGCAGCCTGGCACGGCCAGACCCCCAACGGCAGCAACAGCATCGTCACGGAGGCCCCCAAGCCCCTGCACCGCAGCCGCCTGCCCGCACCCCGGCTCGGGGGGGACGATCCAGGGCGTCCCCCCACCGAGGGCCGGCCGGACCCACGCGCCGAGGTGGAGGTGGGGAAGCTGGTGGCCAGGCTGCAGGATGGAGGGACGAAGCCGGCCACCACCAAAGCTGCCAACGGGGTGGTGACCAGCCCTGCCCTGAGGACCTCCACGCTGCAGGCCAGGAGACCGGCTCCCCGGCCAGGGATTTATGGCAGAGAGGGTGAGCGTGTGCCCAGGACCGTGGCTCGTCCCGGGGTCCCAGCCAAAGCCAGGCAGAAGGAGGGCCATTCTCCCAGGGAGAGCTCGGGGTGCTCGAGCCAGCCCTTCCCTCTGTGCATCATCTGTGATTTTGTGATCTGTGATCATGCATCGGGATGGCTGGAGCGGGTGGTGGGCTTCTCGCCTTGAGTCCTCTTGGTGTAGCTCAGCAAGAGGGGATGGGAGACCAGAACAGCGTGAGATGTGGGCACAGGCCCACAACCCTTAAAGAAGGACTCTTC
This sequence comes from Tringa tobata, assembly GCA_033628505.1. Lineage (NCBI taxonomy): Eukaryota > Metazoa > Chordata > Aves > Charadriiformes > Scolopacidae > Tringa > Tringa tobata. The sequence continues at coordinate 588,445 of JAHREE010000243.1, read as the reverse complement.
ATGAGGGAGTGTAGTGATAGGATGAGGGGTAATGGTTTTAGACTGAAAGAGGGGAGGTTTAGATTAGATATTAGGAAGAAATTCTTTCCCATGAGGGTGGTGAGGCACTGGAACAGGTTGCCCAGAGAAGCTGTGGTTGCCCCATCCCTGGAGGGGTTCAAGGCCAGGCTGGATGGGGCTTTGAGCAACCTCCTGTGTGGTAGCTTTCTGCAGGGTGGTGACCCTCCACATATGCAGAGCTCAGCCTAGCTCAGTGCACCCGTGAAATTCAGGCTTGAGTAACAATATAAAGTATATTAAACCCAAAGCAATTTGTACCCAGTCTAAAGCTGTAAGCTCCCTGCATTGTCAACGCTCTCTGCAGCAGAGATGAGGAGAATGGCAAAAGTCACTTTCACATTTTAATTTCTGATCTTTTTATCTGTCACGCCATCTGTGACAGGTTCTGGACCGAGGCTTTACTGGAAACATTTCTTTCAACAGTTCAGCCGTTGGTGTTAGGTATAAATAATGATTATTATTTGTGTTCTAATAAGCTTTCTACTGAAACTTAATTAGTTTGGGGCCAGCTCTGAGCTGACATTGTCCGTTTTGGTGGAGGAAGGCAGGTGGGCGTTTGAGTCTCTGCGTGTCTGTAGACGTTCTCCAGCTTCTCCTCTGCACTTTCCAGTGCTTTTCAGATGCTGTCATACCCTGACAGCCTCGAGTCCAGTATTTAGAAAATAAAAACCAGGCTGCATTCTTGATAAACGACTCCCATGTGCAACGGAGAGATAGAAGAAAGGCCCAGACAGGTAGCACAAACATTGAATTCATCTGACTGACACTGCTGGCTTAATTTAAATTTGTCGCATAAGCAGGAGGTGGGAATCTGCTTTTGGAAGAGCAAGATAGCGTTTAGAGTTGGCTTATGCATCAGCTGCATTTAGTGCTTCCGAGGTTTATGGTTTTGCATTATTACATACAGCGTGCTGACAGCAGGTCCTGGAGACACAGCGTAATAAAAGTGGCTGTGGTGATCCTTGGACACGTGTATACAGAAGAAGACTGAAGTAGTAATAAAGTTATATTACGTCTGTGTTGATACTTGCAAGTCAGTGCTAGAAACGCTGCTTTGAGCTTTCATGTGCACAGTTTGGGGATAATTTTGAAAAAAAAAGGAGAAACAAAGAAGTATTGGCTGAAGGATTAGAAAACGGGGCTTTTACTGAGAAATTCAAGTTATACAGCTTACCGAGGAGAAAAATTAGGATCAGAATTTAAAAATGCAAATATGGAAGAGGATTGGTTAAGGACCAGTGTTTGAGCTGGTACACCAGGGTATAATGAAGCTCAGTAACTAAGGGGTTTACAAAGCCTCGGTTAAGTGGTTGCAGCAATTAATTATCTTACCAAATGGAAAAAACATCTTTGACTTATTTCTAATGAGAAGCAGGACTCGTTAGGCATGGAAATGTCTAAATTGAAACAGCAGGAACCCAGCTCTTATGATGGTGTTGAGCCATATAAATGGCCAGATGAGGAGATCGCAGGGATTGCTGTCCTGTGGAAGTGCACCCTGGAGGTCTGGGCGCTGGAGGGAAGGTGTGGGGTCACCAGGGGTGTCAGGTAAAGTCTGACACTCATTCCTTATTCACTTAACCCTTGAAAGTCTTCAAGGGTTAAGTGAATAACGAGGTGGGATGGATCTTGGGGAAGAAAAGCAGCCAAGGCAGGAACTCCTGCAAGCAGAGCAGAAAGCCAGGGGATAGGGACAAGCAGTGCCACTGTCTGAGGTAAAAGTTTTTTAAGAAAACTCGTCATTCCCAGGCAATGTCATCTTTGCAGTCAGCAACTATAGCAAGTTTGTGGTCGCAGGGTCCAGCATCAGCCCCTCTTTCTAGTGCCAGGAAGGCTGTGCTAGGGCAGGCAGAATGGGAACTGCCTTCTCCTGGGACTCTGTCCCTAAATTCTGGTAGGTGGCCACTATCAAAGAGAGGGTGTTGGTGCAGACAGACAGACAGACGGAACTAAGCCCACTAACGTGTATAGTGCCTCTTCATAAACATCTAGCCCTCCACCAAAGCTTTGCACTCAATGTTTGCAATCCTCAACCTTGCAGGCGAGTACGACGGTGTCCCTAAGCCACGAGCCCATGGCGATAAACCCGTGATAATGCGTCCCCCCGTGAGACCTCCGGACCCACCCTGCAGGACTCCTGTCCCTCCGAAACTGGAGCAGAGGCCAGATCTGATAGCAGGGACAGCAGAAGAGATGCCTTCATCCGTGTAAGTCGGCAGCCCTCGGCGGGCACGTGGTACCCAGGATGGGGAGCTCACCGGCACCCGGGGGCTTGGGGAGCATGCGGGGGGACGAGGTCCATCTAGGCAGCAAGAGGAGGAGCTGGGGTCACCTGCTAGGAATTTTGGAGGAGGAGGGGGAGAAATGCCATGTTGGTTTCCAGTGGTAGACAATGACTGGAGCCTGTGGGTGTCCCCTTCGATCCCAGTGCGTGGGTTTGAACGTGATGCTAGAAAAGCCATGCAGAGGGCACAGCCTGGGAGGGGAGCGTGGTCATAGCAAAGGCAAACACATGCTGGAAAAACAAAGCTCTGAACCTTTTCAAGTACAGCCCTGGGGCTGAGCTTTGTCCTATCACCTTCTCTGCTCTTTTTTGTGTCAGTGAAGCTGGAGAGCCCCTCCCTGCCTGGCTCTGGGCAAGCCTTAAATGAGACGCTTCCTGGGGAAGGACAAGATCCAGCTTGGATCTCTCTTAGGGAAATTGGATGGAGTTCAGCTTCATCATCAGATTTCTTTCAGATCTTAAAGAAGCAGAAACCCTCTCTCTTTCAACGGGAATTAAAGGAAAAAGGGTGACTAAATACACAGGGATCTCAGCCCAGCGTCCAGGCCCGGTTGGTGGGGAGGCTCTAACCTGGGTGCTGCTGTGGTGCTGCAAAGATGTGCGTTTTGTTCCCCTGCCATCTGAGCAGGACAGCACCCCAAGTCTGTGCTAACACCCCTCATCCCATGCTCGGCCGCTGTGCTGCAGCCCTGGGGTGTGTGGGGTCCACCCCCGGGGACTCACCTTGCCCGTAGTGACACGAGGTGCTAAACTGAAGTGCCTCTGTACTGTGGAAACCACACAGCCCACCAGTGATAGTGTCCAGAGCAGTCCTGGTGGAAGTTCCTGCCACGGGAGAGCTCTCAGTTCACTCTGTGCTGGCCCCCACTGTCTGTGGAGACACCCCCCCCAATAAATCTGCCCTGTGCAGCTGGTCCAAGTCCTGCATTTTCACTCCTTAGTCCAGCAAAGGTGCCGTGAGGTTCAGCTCTGCACCTGTGGGACAGGAACAGACCTTTCCTTTGCTCTCCTGTGTCACTTCTTTGAACTTTTCTTTCCATAAGGACAGTTGGAAGCTAAATATGAAGAACCTAAAAACTGCAGGAGAGGCCTTAAGAAGTGATGGAGGGAAGTTTGTAAACCAGAAGGTAGGATTATAAGGAAGAGCACGGAAATAAGCAGTCTAGTTAAAAGTGATCAGGGCTGCCTGACCAGGGCAGTGTGAGGGCAGAGGGGAATAGAGCTGGCAGCACGAGGAGCTGCCTCAGCAGAAAAGACATCGTTAGAAGGTGATCATCTTCAGTGTCTGCTAATGCTACTGTTCTTTTCCCTAGCACAGGTGAGATCTAATTAGCAAATTGCCTTATCGGATAACTGGAGTGACCTCTCTTGTTCTCTTTGCAGAGTGGCCTCTAGGACAAAGTTCTTTGAGACAGCTTCCCGAAGAACAAGCAAGTAAGCCTGGCACTGGGAAGTTGGCATTTAAATGTGTAGGGTGCTCCCTCTGAAGCAGAGTGAGTCACCTCAGGAAGCCCCAGCCCTGACCTCTTCTTGCTTCTCATACTTGTGGGCACAAGATGGGTCTCAGCTAAAGTGCTGGAGCTAAATAAAGAGCACAAAGTGTAATATGTGAGTCCAGATACAGACTTGATAAGTTAAATATACATCTGCTGAGTAATAAACATACCTACAGATTCCTTTTATCGTGGGTGTTAATCTCAGCCAGCATAGTGCACGTTGTACTTGCTTCTCAGCTTCTGCAAAGAGCAGAGGTAGGATCTTGGGAGGGATGAGGAAGGCTGGTTAGGTCGCAGCGGATGATCAGAGGTGGGAGACTGGAGGGCTGATGGTCCTACACAGGATGTACATGCAGACATTGCTCCAACACAGAGAGGGACAGTGTGACGGGGTGACATCCTGGGCACCGAAGCCTTCGGGCTAGGCTGGGATGGCAAGGGCTTTGAATTGCAAGCGTTGTGGCAGCAGATTTCATTCGTAATAGTATCTGCTCAACGAGAACAACAACCTCTGCCAAAAGTGCAAGCAGGTTTGCGTGTAAGTCTGATACATGTTGTCTGCTGGTGTTGACAGTGAGTTCACTTGTTATATTGGAAAATATATCCCTGACCTGACTGTTACTCAACCCTCTGTTTAGGTTTATGGGTCCGCATTTGAGCTTGCTTATTGCATTAATTTTTTTTTCTGTATTCTTCTTCCTTACGTACAGTTCTTCATCACCACAAGGCAGGATCCCGGGTGATGAGAGCTGAGGCTAAAGGTACGTGTTTATGGCAATAAACCAAAAGCACCCATGTAACATAAACTCAGCATTTATGGGGTGGCGGGAGTCCAGTGCAGGCAGTGGGAATCTCAAAAGAAAGATGAGGAGAAATGTCCTTCCCGTAAGAGACCCTTGCAGAAGGAAAGATAATGACTGGAGGTGGGCTGTGCTCTCCTTTGAGGCTGTATAACAGGATGGAGTAAATTAACCTGCTCTGCCCTTCCCGAGCCTCCTCGCTGCAGCTCAGGGTACATGTGAGAGCTGCACAAACAGGGGTGCCGAGATCCGAGCTTGCTCTGGTTGTGGTTTTTCCGTCACTGATGAATTCACGCTGCTGCACAGACCATGCATGTGTTCTTCTTCCAGACTTTGTAACCACCTCAGCCCAGCTAAACCCAGGAGATTTTCTGCGCTGGTGAAACGACGTGTTACAGCTAAGACTTTCCCAGTTCCAGTGCCCCTGGAGAGCAGCTGTCTTACCGGACGATAATTTCAGAGCACGCTGTCACGAGTGGCTCCAGAAATTAGAGGAGAGGGAGATAACGATGGAGAGAAGACCCTACCCACACGTTTGTGTTGAACTCTTCCCGGTCCTTCCGCCACTCTGCGCAAGCTGTGGGGGATGCTGGTGTGTGCCCTGGCAGGGTGAGCACCGACGGGCTGCGGAAGGGCCAGAGGAGGACGGGAGTCACCATTTACCTGCTCACATTTGGGGAGATGCACCTTGGCAAGGGTGACCTTGGACAGACATTGGAGTCAAAACGCAAGGGGCTGACTCCCCGTGCTTGGACACAAGGGCAGAATGACTGGACTTTGGGTTGGCCCACCCCTTGCCGTAAGAAGCTCCTTCCTTTATGTTATGTTTTCTTGCTCAGTTAAGCTATAGTGTGTTTTTCAGTTTGTAGGAGAGCAGTGTGTGTTACTGGAAACACTGCTTGTGCTAAGGCAGGCAGGACAGGAATTGGGGGGGGCCATCGCACTTAGCTCTGTCTCTTCATCTTCTCCCTGGCATAAATATGCCCCTGTCCTGGAAAACCACGCTGGCAGACGTGGCTGTGCCAGGCAGCATCCCCTGCCTGTGGGTCAGCTTTCTGGACAGCCCTGGTCTTGTCAGCAGCTTCCGAGAATGCAGCTGGGAGAAGGAGGTGGCAGGCTCTCCTCCTCCTCCTCTTCGTCCTCCTCTGCCTCCTCCTCCTCCCACGTGAGCAACTCTCCCACCAGATCCCCTTCCCACAGGCCCACCAAGAAGTCTTTGTCCTGGGTTTATTCTGGTGGAGCAGCACAGATGTGGCAAGGAGCTGAAACTCACTGAATATGGGCCAAAGCCCACTATTTTTCTAAGAGGCGCCCTCATTTCTCGTTCGCTTGTTACATTAATTTCCAATCCAAGAGATGTCCATCTCTTTTCCTCAGCAGTGGCTGCGTAGATGATTCCCAGAGGAGTCTGGACAGTTTCTCCGAGCCAGGACCACCCCTAGTGCCCCTCTTAACAGTGGAGGCTTATTTGTGGGACCAGCTGACACCAGGGCTGGATCATTTACCTGTAAATAGGCGATGAGCAGCTTCCCTCCTTCCTCTCACCAGCCCAAAGGCAGCTTCCCCTGTTTCGAAGGATTTTCCTCGGGTGCTGGGAGCATTCCCAAACCGGTGACCAACCATCTCCAATAGCTGCTTCCTGGGAGCTCCCCCTTCTCCGGCGCGCTTCGTGTCCTGCCCGGCGCGGGTTTGTCGGTGGGATGCTGCCACCCGTCCTTCCCGTGCCATCTCCGGGCACTTGCCTCGTTTGTGTGTCTCACCCTCCCTGTCTGCTTTATTGCTGAATGTAATTTTGGCCTGGGCTGAGCACACACGGCGTCGTGTCAACGGTGCTTCCGCTCCCTCCGGCTTTGGCGGTGCCCCAGCCCCTGCCTCCCGCACGCCCGCTTTGAGCAGGGGCAGGTAAAAGTGGCTTTAAAAAACAAACAAACAAACAAAAAAAACCAACAACCAAAACAACAAATGAACAAAGCAAACAAAGCAGTGATATCGACACTTAGAGTGTGTCACGCACACTGGCATCTCAGGGCTTTTGAAAGCTACGGTGAGCCCTTTCTGCTGCACCTTCTCGTGAGCATCCGGGAGGTGGGAACAGCACGTCATGGTTTTCTGATCGGGGGGAGCAGGGCTGTGAGTCTGAAGGAGGGAGAAGGGTGCCCTGACCAGCCCAGAATGGCTCGATAAGAGGCTGGGGAAGCCTCTCCAGCAGCCAGGCAGTGGAGGTCCCTGGTCTTCTCCTGCCGGCAGGCACTTTGGTGGCTTTGTCACCTCTCGGGGTGGCTGTCCCAGAGGTGTGAAGCCAGGGTTTCCTCCACAGAAAGCCAACGTTTCCCAAAATGCCTTCCCCTCTCGGGGCTGTGCGTCGAGGACCCCTCAGGGCTGTTGGTTTGGGAAGCAACGAGCTTCCATGGACGTGGGTGGCTCTGGTGGTGGCACCCCCTGTGCTGTGCAGTGCACAGTCCCCGTCCCGTTGGACTCGGTGGCTGTTGCATCCCCTCCACTGCTCCTGTACAGTCCTGCGGGACAGAGCTGGGGTCCGTGGGAAGAGAGAGACCCGAGGGAGTTTGGTTTAAAAGTTTGATATTGTGAACAATGGAAGGAAGCAGTTTATTAGATACGTATTTCATTGTGTCCTTTTTAAGTCATTTGTCATATGTGTGTCTGCGCTGGTTTTCCCCTCCTCCCTGCTGAAGGCTGGGGACCAACAGTGGGGCGGTGGTGGGGTGGTTGGCCCTGCTGCCAGTGCCACTGGAGAAACACAGCTGGGAACACGGGATTCTCCCCGTGCAGCACAGCAGGGC
>JAHREE010000243.1:558772-571754 GCA_033628505.1 Tringa tobata | reverse complement strand
TTTGGCCAGACCCAACGCTCTGCAGACACTCAGAATAATTTCCTTACTGTTCTCATGCAGGCAAATACTGTGCAAGCCACACAAGGCTGGAGACCAGAGGCCAGGTAAGACCGGGAGATGCGTAGCCATGTGAAGGACTGGGTCTGTCACCCCATGACGTGTCAGACTGGCAGCTTCTGAACGTCCTGGGGAATGTTGGTGGCCAAGTTTGACGGGGGGCATTGGGGCTAACATGTTGACTCAGGTATCTGAGACAGCATTGAACCCCTGTGAACGGTGGTGGATTTTTCAGTGTCACTGAAGGGTGAATTTTGAAAATAGCATGTTCATTTCTAACTGTGATTCAAACAGAGGGACAGGACCAGATTCTCTGCAGATGACTAAGTATGACACTGCTCCACATGGGCAAGGCTTTTTGTACTGCTAAGTACATTGTGCTTCCAGCTTGCAGGGTATGGGTACATGTACCACTGCTGTGCAATTATACTCTAGGCATTGCCAGCTATTTGTGGACTGATGAGGTATGGGGTTTTTTTTTCAAGCTCTTTAGTTTGTCTCACAGTGAATAAAATCTTGACCCTGTGCAGCATTCGCATCTGTGCCTTGAATTAAGAAGTGGGCTGATAAGCAGTCTTTTTTTATTACTCGGAGAGCACGGGTCAATTTTATAAAGAAGTTCCAGCAGAATGGATTTACAACTGCTCATAAAGATACCGAAAACAACAACAAAAGGAGGAGGACACTGGCCTTTATTAGCTCCTTGCTTTGAGAAATACATTAATCAAATGAAATTCAATTTAAAAGACCCAAAGAGGCATATATGAAAGGACTAGTCAATTGACGTGTAAATGAATTAACAGTTCAGACATGTGGTTAATAGCAAACTCTGACTGTGAAAAATAGCCTATGAATGACCCAACATACAGCTTCGTCCACTGAAAAATGACCCACTTATTCCTGGCATCTTCAATAGCTAATGTTCGTCACACCGGATAACGTTTTTCATGCACATAACCAAAACGAAAGCCAAACACACGCACTGAGCAGTGTTCCAACAAATGAGAATTTTTGCCTTTATTGTACTTAGAACAACAACAGACTTTTAAGATTACAAAAAGAGCTGAACACCAAGCGTGAAGGTCTGCCCTGTGGCACAGCACAGGCTGAGGGCTTGCGTCGGACCCAAGCATGGACTAAAACAGTCAAAAAGTAAATATTTTTTAATTTCCCCTAGCGCAGTGCAATTGGCTTTGTCTTCAGCCTGGATGCCAGACAGGCTCCTCTTTTTGGTTATGAGAATAAATGTCCATCAGCCCCCTACAGTGACTTCTGAGTGATGGGCATCTCCTGGGCATCTTCCACCACATCTCGCCGGCCAAGGCAGCGGCTGTCACTGCTCCCCAGTCTCGATGACATCGTAACATTGCGGGTCTCTATTTTCCTCATTCAATGTAATCATTTCCAATTTATTTATTTTTTTTTTTAAAAAAGAGGACTCTCAACAATCCAACTAACATCCTTCTCTAGAAGCAGAATTTGGCCTCAGATGCTATTAATTTGGGCAAAACACTGCCCTTTCTGAAAGGTGACCGAAAAAGACCACCGTGCTGCAACCACGATGCAGAAAGAAAACGGTGTGAGGATGCTTTGACCTCACTGCACACCCTGCAAGGGACAGAGGTTCGTGACCGCAGCAGCAAAGTCCCACCGAGCCGGGGCGAAGGCTTTTTCCATGTCACACCGAAGGAGCTGAAAGCTTAGCCCTCGTCTTGGAACCAGGCCTAGGGAAATAACCACATTATTGTACCCAAAAGTCTTTCTGCCCCTTCCCTAGGCCACTTGTTCTTTTCCTTTTGGTAATCCTGCGGCGCTTGCTTCATGACTTCACTCAGCTGTGGTGAAACGAGCACTTGCAGAGACATTATGCTTTGATACTTCCATGAATATTAGCTGTGGGCTGCGAGTCCTCCCCAGGCAAAAAGGCACCAGCAATGAGCTTTTTTGGCTTATTACAAAGAAAATAAAATATATCAATATAGAGAACTCTTTTTATTACAGAAACATGTTAACAAATAAAAACAGCATTAAATTGCCACAGAACACAAAATACCCGGCACAGAGAGCAGCTTATTATAAATTTGCTGTGGTTTTATGTGTGGTGCAGATATTTACTTTTTGAATCACGAGAGCAGGATCCCCTGCCGTTTGAAAAGGGAATGAGCAAAAGTCCCTCCCTGCTGCCGGGGAGCGATTGAGCCAGCGAAGGTGGGAGCAGGAGGGCTGCAGCCTTCGCCGTTATCTCCTCATCATCCCTCCCCACCAGGAATAGGCTGGAGCATCCATCCCCTGGAGCCCTGCCCGGAGCCTGCAGCTTTCCAGGGGCTCTGTCGTCTTGAGAGCGGGCACCAGGACGTGATGGTGCGGAGCACGGACTCGGCCAGTCGTTAACGGTACAAGAAAGGATTTCTGTGCCTCTTAAAAGTCTACTTTGAAAGAGTTAGAAAACAGCTCCCGCTCTCTTAATTCCAGGATTCTGCCCTAAAGTGCAAGGACACTTTGTGCAGTCAACGAGGGCAGAAATAAAGGAAACTCTGTTGTCCCCCCAAGTGCAAATACTATCCCTGCCTAACCAGAATCAGCTACAAGAAAGCTGGAGAAGCAGATACCGACACCAGGAAAAATTATTAAATTAAAAGTTTCCATTAATATCGGCACATACTAACTCATCTCCTGAAGATTTTGGTTGCAATCAGAAAAGAAATTCTCTTAAAGCATTACATTAAATAGATATCTTTAGCAATATAAAATGGGGCATGCTTTTTTTTTTTTTTTAATAATACAGATATATGTTTAACATATATTTTGTTATTGAAACATTAAGGGAGAGAGATCAGTGAGTGGGGCGACAGCCGGGAGCTGGAGACAGCCTGCCTTGGCAAGTGGCTCTGCAAGGGAGGCCAGCTCTTCCCAGCGGCGCTGCCGGCCCCTCGGGCTGGGAGGCAGGTGATGCCTCGGGTACCACCTCAGCATCCCTACGGACCATGGCGATGACCCCACCGGCACCACCCAGGCCAGAGTGACAAGTGTGAAACCAGCACGTGGTGGTGAAGGGGGGGGAAAGTCTCCTGCCTGCCCTCCACAGGGACCACTCACTTGGCCTTTACCTCCCCGTGCACCGTGTGCGATGCTCGTGGCTTAACTCCACTTTTCCCTGAAGCCGAGCAAAACAGGGGCTTTCGACTTCTCTGGGAACTGCTGCCAGGCTCTCCAGAAATGGTCACGCAGTCTCACCAAGAGCCACCACCCAAGCTCTTCCTCTTGCTAAGCAAAGCTCCCCGCTGACCATGGATGGTGCTGGTGGGAGCCTGCTGGGCAAAGCTCTGCCGGTTGCTGGCCTGGGAATGCTGCCTACCCAGGCAGGCAACTGCACCACGTCATCCATCTCACATCTTCTGGCATTACACAGGATGGAGGAAGAGCTCCTCCTGTGCTAACTAAAGGCAACCTCATCTCACACCCTCTTATCTGATGGAATTGTACCCTTCCGTGCGACAATGCTGCTCCCGGGCCAACGCCAATGCGTGTGTTCCTTGTCTTCCATCTGCTGCCTCCAGCGGGATTAAGCCAGCACAAAAGCCCACACGCTTCCCAGAAAGACCAGAGCAGAGCCACTGAAACCTCAGGGGGACGTGGATATGGTTTCTGCTGTGGCTTGTGAGTCAGTGACGCCAAGTGGGTCCCCTCTCCCAGGGCTTGGCCATCCCGAGGGAAGCCTCAGGGATGGCTTCTACAGGATTATGAAGATGGTGAAATACTCTTTGCTTTATTAAAGCAAAAGCAGACAAGAAAATGCAGAAAAAAACCCACAATTTACAAAGATATATGGCAGTATCTGGACTTTGGTATTTTGAAAACCTCTTTTTTTCCCCCAGTTTCTGCAGCAGCCCATGAAAATAAGCAAAGAAACAGTGTTTACTCCCCCCCCAGCAAACAGACAAATAAGTGCTACTGATCCTGGTTCCCATCTCCTCCAGTCATCCCTCTAATAATATCATAAAAAGTCATCTTTTGAATTAAAAAAATAAAAGTTGCAGAAGCTTACTTTGGTGCTGAAGAGACGGGGAACACAACCCCAGTTGCCAAAGGCAGCCCCACTGCTCCCCTGCCCCATCGGCCCATGTGAGCTCCTGCTCCCCCCTTAAAGCAAACGCTGCTGGAGAGGCTGCACACACACGTTACACACACCTGGCAGACGACACACAGGCAGTATCCCCTTCCAAAACGTTTCTCATTCACACTATGCGCCCACCAGCAAATCAGGGTATGCAAACCCCTATGAAGTTTGATTTCTTCCCAATCTCCCAGCAGAAAAGTCCCCAGCAGGATACCTCCAATCTTATTAACTAATAAAAACTTCACTGACATGAGCTTGTGCAAAATACAAAGCTCTCCAAAGGAGCTATTCAGATTGCTCATAAACATCCTTCTGTCGATAACAGGGATTAGGGCACTACCAACCCAGAAGTTCATTGTATTCTTCTGCTAGTAGCCAGAAAATGTTCAAGAAGAGAGGAACGCACCAGTAGGAGCTTTTTACTTAGCAAATATTAGGAGATCATATCTATATTTAAAACACTTGCAGCCCTCTAAAATAAGAAAATCTATTGAGAACATCGTCCTTTTGGCTGGCATTCAGGAAGGTTATCTACAGGTTTCTGTTGCCACCTACACTAAGGGATTTCAGGAGGAAGAGCATGATCAGAACCGTATCTAGCAGGGGAAGAAAACTCATCACAAATAACTGCAAAGAGAGATCCTCCCCTTCGATAGTTTTGGGGCTTTTTTCCCCTACTCCTTCCCTTAATGAAAATCCGATGACACGATTGAAAACTGTCAGGAAAATTAAAGTGTTTGTTCTTACTGAGAGTTTGCAAAGAACCCAGACGTAGCACGAGGGCATCTGCCCGAAGAGCTGTCGGTGATGCTCAGCTTGTGAACGGTCCAAGCAGCAGAAGCACTAGCACTGTTTTCTGCACGACTCGTACGTGGCAATCACTTGGCCTGAACCTCATCGCCCTTCACTTTTAAAGCCACCTGACAAACGCCAGTAGCTGGTACCAGGCAGGGGAACACAGCGCGACGTGATGCACGTGTCTGATGGGGTTCACCTCTCCAGGCTCTGGCACTGGGTTTGCCCTTGTGGTGTCTCTGTGCCAGGGGACCACCTCAGCGCCCTGGGTGGGCACAGCTCCACCACAAGCCCCCCTCCATACCACAGTGGCAAAATCACAGCCTGCCAAGAAACTACCAGCTTGCTGTTTGCCTGCACCAGCACCAGGAGCCCTTGTAGATGTCTGTCATAAAGTCAGACCACGTTGCAGTCCCCCCCCACCAGAAGGCTGTGCCACCATACAGCGAGACCTGGAGGCAAAAGGGTTGGACAGAGAGGAGCCTGATGAAATTCAACACGGGTAAGGTCCTGCACCTAGGGAGGAATAACCCTCTGCAACACTACAGGTTGGGGGCTGACCTGCTGGAGAGAAGCTTTGTGGAAAGAAACCTGGGAGTCCTGGTGGACAACAGGATGACTGTGAGCCAGCAATGTGCCCTTGTGGCCAAGGAGGCCAATGGCATCCTGGGGTTCATCAAGAGCATGGCCAGCAGGTGGAGGGAGGTCATCCTCCCCCTCTACTCTGCCCTGGTGAAGCCCCATCTGGAGCACTGGGTCCAGTTCTGGGCTCCCCAGTTCCAGAAGGACAGGGAACTGCTGGAGAGGGTACAGCAAAGGGCTACAAAGATGATGAGGGGAATAGAACATCTCTCTTATGAGGAAAGGCTGAGGGACTTGGGTCTTTTCAGTCTGGAGAAGAGAAGACTGAGGAGGATCTGATCAATGCCTACAAATACTTAAGGGGTGGGTGTCAGGAGGATGGGGCCAGTCTTTTTTCAGTGGTGCCCAGGGACAGGACAAGGGGAAATGGGCACAAACTTGAACATAGGAAAGTTCCACATAAACATGTGGAGGAATTTCTTTACTTTGCGTGTGGCAGAGCCCTGGAAAAGGCTGCCCAGAGAGGTGGTGGAGTCTCCATCTCTGGAGACATTCAAAACCCACCTGGACACGTTCGTGTGCAACCTACTCTGGGTGGACCTGCTTTGGCAGGGGGGTTGGACTAGATGATCTCCAGAGGTCCCCTTCCAACCCTGTATCATTCTGTGATTAGCCTGGAAAAAGCCTGTATGTGCCATGCTTGACAAAAACCCCTGGCCAGGTCTTTTTGGTGGTTTTGGTGGGCTCACAGCTGTGCAGGAAGGGGGGAACTGAAATACCATGGGTAATACAGGCTTGGCCACTTTGTGGGAAGCAGAGTCCACCAAACAAACAAATCTGAATACAGGTGTCAGGTGGGCCTGCGTTTCCTTCTGAACTTGAGGTATGAAATGGAGTCAAGCCAATGCTTATGCCTGAAAAAACAACCTGCTTTTCCCAGATGTTCCTGACTGCTGGGACCCACCAGCAGCTGCAGACGGCTGCTGTTTGCTGGCTGTGGACTGAGTGCCCCCGTTTGCCAGGGCACATTTATCTGTCCTCACGGCAGAGTTGCAGCCTATCCTGCATCAGCCACGTGGCTGTACCACCACCTTGTCACCAGTGCCACCACCATGCCACCTGGAGCTGCTGGGGACAGGCGATGCACGTAGGATGGTGTCCCCCCGGGGCTGCAATCAACCACTGCAATTAGCAGAAGCGCTTGGAAGGGCAGAAGGTCTCTCCGGTGTTTCCTTTCCAACCCCCTGAACCACCATGGCAGCTCCAGCCAAGTCACCACAGCCACCTCCCGAAGGACAGCAGTAGCAGCAAGAGTCCTGGGTACGCTGGCATCCTGCACATCGGTTGGGACAACAGTCCCTTGGCCTCACAGGTCCCACAGATCCCAGCCCCGCTGCTTTGCTCCTGGGACACTTGATGCTGGCATCGGAAAGAATAGTTGGGACAAACGGGAAATACGTAGTGGAGCTGGAAACCCGGCGTCTGGGGACGCCCCGCGGGAGCAGAGCTGGTGAGAGGCTGGGCAAGGAGACTTGGGGTGCCCACGGGAGGAGGGGAGAGTGTGAGGTCTGAGGACATCAGGCACTTGTGGAGATGGGTACGGCCGTGTCGGAGGGGCAGCAGCTGCCGAGGACGGGAATGTGACTGCTGAGCGCCCGGGCGTCCACAGGGCAGACCGAGATCCAGCTTGACCGGCTGCAGGAAAAACATCCCAGATGGACAAACAGCAGTCATCCGCCATCTCTGGGGATTCCCAAAGGTCACCTATCCCTCCAGCTCTTTCGCCGACAGCCCTGTAACACTCCATCAGCAAATACCGACGCTCCTCCGTGCTGCTGGGCAGGCAGGACGGCAGCGGGGTGGTGACCGGGCAGACCCCGCAGCCCCTTTCTGTCCCAGCAGCAGTAAATTCATCAGGCTGCAAATTCGTCTCTTCCCCCAACTCTTCGCGGCTTCTCTACTGCAATATTTTAGCTCATCTGCTTCCCAGCACCATAATGCAAATAAAAAAGTCCTGGAGGAGGCCAGTAAAGTAACGCACGCTCAAACTTATAGGCTCGACCGGCTTCTTGTCTTGTTCTGTTTTTTTAAAAAAAAAACAACAAACAAACAAACAAAAAAAAACCAAACCACAAATCCAACAACTGCTGGCATTTCTCCCAATCTCCCGTGGCCTGGGCCACTGAAAGTCACGGCAGGAAACACACAAATGAGAGAGCGTAGACACAGCGCCGCTGCCACCGTGCCCCAGTCCCCTGTCCCAGCACAGCGAGCCAGCCACACGCAGGCAGAAGCCGCGGCAGGTAGTTCAGTTCAGAGGTACCTCAGGAAAAATAGAAATGTCAGGAATCCCAGCAGGTAGTCGCTTGTTACCCTCCTTCTTCTCGGACTCTGCAGAGGGGATTCCCCAAGGCACTGCAGTACAGTAGTGCAGAAATAACAGGCAGGAGATGGCTGAAATGGGGGTGGCAGAACTGGGAGGTCCCTTGCGGAAGATCACTGCGCGTGGAAGTAGATAGGCTTGACTTTTCCAGACAGGATCTTGGGAACCTGCACAGAGATGATCTCGGCCATCATTTCAGGGTAGTCCACGCTCACCATGTGTGCCTTTATCAAGAGGTCAAATGTAAACTGATGCAGATCCTTGGCAATCTGGGAAAGGAAGAAAGTTTGTTAAGCAAGAAGGCCCTGGTCAACGATTTCACCGGGAAAATACCGAGCAGATGTTAGCAGGCACAGCAGGTCAGGGCTGGCCCTGCTGTGGTGGGACCTGCTCTCTGGCCATCACTGCCTGGCTAGCAGTTACCAGATGGCAGGAAAGCACCCCGAGGATGAGCGAGGGAACTACCCTCGTATTTTGCACACAGTGTATTTTGCCATGGCCCTTCACTCTCAGACATTACTGAGTTCCACCAAAACGGGGATGTCTAAAAATGGCACTTTCTTTCTCCCGCAGAAACTTGTCTTACTGTGTGCAGATGCTGTCGAATTCACTTATTACAAATTACTTTTTGCTTGCAGACACACAACTGCATGGAGCTGAGTCCCAGAAAAGAGGAAGGGTCTAGCTCACCTTTCACCAGTACCACCTGAAGTCACAAACAGAGAATTTGTTTTCTCTGCTGTAATCAGAGAAGATTCACTGGGGACACTGAGATTTTGAGCTGTTCTGCTGGGCTGACAATGGACAAGTATCGTCTACAAAAAGCTTTTCATTGCTAAAAAATGAAGCCCATAAACCCAAGCATAAGAGTGGTCATCGTAGGGAGTGATAGACACGGGTAATTTCCACTCCCTCAGCAGAGTTAGTGGCCATCTTTCCTCTGTCACTTAATCTAGGAGCACACCACAATACTGTCCCTGCAAAGGTGTGCCAAGAGTTAAAAAACAGAATCAGTGAACAGCCCAGGTTGGAAGTGACGTCGAAAGGTCATCTGGTCCAACCTTCCCTAGGAAGAGGAGCCTGGATGAGACTAGCCAGTGCCCTATCCAACCGTATCTTGAAAACCTCCAGTGATGGGGACTATCACAACCCTGGGGAGGCTGTTCAAGTGAATGATCACTCTCACTGTAAAAAGGTTTTTCTTATATTGTTTCTTATGTGTATAGATAGACATTTTACTGTCCTCTCTTACAGGATGCACGGAGTCCAGGACCTTGGTGAGCTGGTAAAATCGCCGAGAGCAGGAGGTAGGGTTCTTCCTCTTGCAAGCGATGATACGGTCAAGTTCCTTAATGTAGTTCATTCGAAGTTCATCAAAGAGCTTCTGGTTCTTCAGGCCATCCACTGGAACTGGATGGAACACGGGAAGGAAACAGTAAGAGATGCCCAGAGAGTGGAGAGAATAAAAGGGCAAGAGGAAGGCTGGAGAAGTGGTCAGGGGAGACCTAAGAGGGAAAATCTGTTGACTAGTCCTGGTTCCACTATGGCCCTCACTCTGACCAGCTTGTTGGACTACTGTTAACCCAAGAACCCTTGTTCAGCACTGGTTATAAAAGAGAAGCAATGTAACAAACCGCAGAGCTATTTTCCTACTCAGCAGGTGATGGCTGGAGGTCCCCATGATGACAGCAGTTAGGCTGGGGAGCAACCTCCTGCCGGAGCTAAATGGAGAAATGCTGCATTGTCCATAGGTGGGACGGGCAGGCTGCAGGGCAGCTGGGTGGTGACACCCTTATGCTTGGCAGCTCATTGTCTCTGAGCAGCTCAGCTTGAAGCAGAGAGAACATCCAAAGCCAAGGAGTACATGCACATGCCCAGGGAAAGCACCAGGTCCCTCTAGGGCAATACAGCGTAGAGCAACTGGAGCCCTGTTGAGGAAAGGATGGGAGTACTTACTAATACTGAAGAAGAGTAGAGCCTTCATACAGAGAAACTCCTGGGGTGTGATCTGAAGCCACCCGAACTCCTGAGAGAGGTGCCGCATCCTGACGCATTGGCTGTACATCCTGGATTTGTGCATCCGGTACCTGGCAGGGCAAGGAGATCAGAGCCATGTGGGGTGGGGAGGACACACTGTGCCCAAGCCAGCGATCCCAGCCTCGCCTGGCACATCCCCGCTGCCAAGAACCTGGGCTCTCTCTCGGGGGATGCTGGCAGCAACAGGCCTGCATGCAGGAGAGGAACATTCTTCCCAAATGCCCGTGTGTAATCCTCTTTTGTCTGGATGTGGATGACTACCTGGGATCTACAGGGTTTGTCTGACTCTCTGCCTTCCCGAAAAATAACTGTGGTGATTCACCAAACAGGGCTACCCGCAAGAGATGCCAAGCTGAGCTCGAAGCTCTCAGAGAGAAGGTGTGGTTTTGCTTGCTGTTCTACTTACTGCTTCTAAGCTCTTCTACCTTAGTGTCAGCAAACCCTCCCCAGTTCTAAGCTGATGGTACGCCAGAGACAACCCATCAGGAACTCAGAATAAATGTTTACTTCTGTTTCTGCTGCCCTGATGGAAGTCAAACCCAAGGCCAGGTGGCGGGAAAGGGAAGAAGGACCAGGAGAGAGGTTGCAACTCTCCTTAGTGCTCCTGGAGACCGCTGCAGAGGGGAAAAGAAGGGCCCTCCTATGTTGTGTTGGCCAGCTCTGAAAGTACAATTACTCAAGCTGTACGTTTCATAAGCAAACGGGTAAGCACATTCCTTGACTTGTTCTCGTTTTTCTCACCTAGCCTGACCCCCACAGAGCACCGTACTTGACTGTTGGTATTTCGCACTTACTCATTGAAGACCAAATCTGGAGCGAAGTAAAGCATCCTGGAATTGACGTTGGTGAAAGATCTCCAGCCCATAGCAAAAACCATGAGGCCCATCCAAGAGTATTGGATTATTGACATCTGGTCATCCACATGCAGGTTGCGAAATCCTATTTAAAAAAAAAAAAAGAAAAAAAAAAAGGAGAGGGATGTTACAAATTAACGTTGGCTTCCTGCAGTTACCAGGACTGTTTTTGGGCAGGCTCCAGCCGTCCCACAGGGCTCCTGCTATGACAAGGTGTTTCGCATCCAGTGAGGTGAACAAGCCTCATCCTGCAACAAAAGCAGACAAAAAAGATCCAGCAGGATGGGATTCAGTGACTTCCAAAAGTCCCACAGGATAATGGGTCCAACCAGGGGTGGTGAGCAGGTCCAGCTCCCCGGCACCAAGCTGACCCTGCCACAGTCCTCATTTCTGGCACTAATTAAGTACCCAAACCCACTGAGTCTTACCGTGCCGTACGCTCTGCAGTCTCGGCGTAACCCCCAAAGTCTCCACTCCAAAACAATTTGCAACTACCACGTGAGACAGTATGTCAAAAGTGGGTGAAATTAATAGGCGATGAGGATTTGTTTGCTTTGCTGGGCTAACAAATAAATCAGCTGAAGGGGAGCAGGAGCCCCAGCAGCAATACAATTAACCATATCGCATTCTCCAGGCACTGAGGCAGAAACAAGCCCTCATTAACCAATTACCTCCGTTGATGCAATTCTGGCACTCAAGGAAATAAGCCAAAAAACTTCCTTTATTTTCACCCCTTTAGGACTTCACCAGATCTAAGTAAATGGATTTTAATGTATAATGCTCAGAGCCAGCAAGCAATCCTGGGGCCTCATCATGTGGTTAACAGACTGCAGTTTCTCCATTGAATACACAATGCATTTATCTAATGACTATGAAGATGAATATGAAAACCTCTGCTGAACTACAAGCTAAACAAAAATATCAATTAAATTCAAATTAGTATTCCCAGATGGTGGCTCACAGTTAAATCCCAGGCATGTTTACAACACACGCACAAACATCACCTCCAACACTACTTTTTTTTCCAGCTACTTGTAAATAGCCAAATGTAATCCGGTTTCAAGAAAATCATACGCTATTTCAATCAAATATTAAAGCAATTATAACACCTCCAGTGTATAATTATAATCCATTGAGGCAAGCATCTGTCTCTTGCTTGGGAAGCTGTCAACTGCAAATGAGCACAAGTCCTGTTTTACTGCTGACTAAACTTGCTTTTCGTTTGTACATTTTCCTTTCAGCTTTCGTGTCAGCAGATTAAAAAACCTGAAGCTTGCGTGCAAGTAGTGCCCTACCGAACCTGAAAAGGTGATTTCCAACCAGAGGGCTCTCAGCTACTGGCTGAACATGAACCTTCTGGGAGCCAGAGTGAAACTCATTAACAGCAACGCGAGTACAGACAAGGCATCTGGGCAACTCAAGGACTTCATAAAATCACTCACACTCATCACTAGGACATGGCTGACTTGGATATTCATATTTAATTACGGTCCTGCATGCTATAAAAACCTGCCCTATTTATCCAGTAAATATAGTCAGAGAAGAATTCACCGCCTAGTAAAACCTAAGCCATTCAGAGCGTCTGCTTCCTTGAATATCCTCCTGCTCCATACATTTTCCTTGTCTTTTTCCTCGCCTAGGCTTTCTGAATAGATGGGAAAAACCTGAGTCGAAGAAGAGCCATGCTGCTGGCCCCAGTAGCTGAGACTGTGTAATGAGTAGGTAGCGAGATGCTGCCAGGAACATTCCCATGCCGGCACCAGGTGCTGAGGATTAACATTTCATCAGTCTGCTACACGCTCACCCCACCCCAAGTCCATTAGGTTCAGGTTTTCCCCTTTGTAAATTGCTCTTTGAAGGAAAAACGTATCTTGTCCTCAGAGAGAATTAGCAGAAAACACTCTATTACAAAAAAGAGTAGATCAAACTGAAGGCTGACGGCCAAAACTTCTTCTGTAGTTTGAAAGAAGTTCTGAAGAAGGCTCAGCGCAGCCCTTCTGACAGGACAGTGAGGACACACACCTCAGCGTGCTCGGGCAAAGGAAAGATCACAGAATCGTAGAATGGTTTGGGTTGGAAGGGACCTTAAAGATCATCCAGTTCCAACCCCCCTGCCCTGGGCAGGGACACCTCCCACCAGACCAGGTTGCTCAAAGT
>JAHREE010000243.1:528646-543783 GCA_033628505.1 Tringa tobata | reverse complement strand
GAGTCATCAGAGATCCATTAAAAAGATGAGGTTGAATCTAACCGCTTAATGTACCAGTTTTGACAAGAGAGGCACCGATGTGGGTGCACTGATTTAACAGCTCCCCACCTCCCACACACACACATCCACAACTTCTGAAGATACTGGAGTCATAAGGAATGGCAAATTTTTAGCAGCCTGGTATCACAGACCTCACTGGTACCGTCTGCTGCTTCCCCATCGCCCTTCCAAAGAGCAGTTTTCTTTCCAGTACCCTGGGGAGCCCACGCAAGGTCCCACCGCTCCTCCCCAGTGCTGCAAAATCCCACCTGCAGCCCCCCTCACCACAAGGTCCTGGTAAAGTCCCTCGAAGGCTGGGTGTATAAACCAGCTCCTCCTCACACGGCGTGCACAGGGCTGCAAGAACGCGTTTGCACTTCTTGGAATCGTCCCCATTAAAAGCTGATCATTACACCACCCCCAGCACCTTAGCTGTAAAGACTGGAGACCTAATGGGGCAAGAGTGCGTTACCTGCAGCACGTGATGCCTTGCTAAACCCTTTTAACACCGTTCTCATCACCACCTCGTCTCATCCCCCCCCCACCTTTGCTCATTACCAGCGTTAAGGACACTTAGGCAAGCCTCAGAAGCAGCGATTACACCAATTCCCGAAGAACACAAGCACCATCCTCCCTTTCATTGAGGAGGTTGAGTAATAAACAACTTCAGCTGAAACTGGGTTACTTGGAGTTATTTTTGTGCTATGGGAAAGGAGTGCCAAGGCCGTACGCTCTCCGCTCGACCTCTTTACGTGCACGCATCCAAGAGGAACAGGCGCCCTACTTTCTCAGGCATGGGCATGGAGAGCTGCAAGGTGATGTTGCTCTCCTTCCCCTCCAGCTGCACTGCAGGATTCCTCTCTCGTGACGACCTCTGACACCGGGATGCTCCAGAGCCCATCAAAACTACCACGAGTATAAAACAGCTGGGGTTGGGACTACCTGGGAAGGCTCAAGCCCAGCCCACGGGGCCAACTTGGTCTCTGGCCGTCGGGCTGCTGTGAGCGATGCTGCTCTGGGAGCACCCCCACAACCCTCCTGCTCCCCATCGGCTCCTGCTCCTCCCCTATCTTGCCTCTCTAGTCTAAACTACAGCATTTTTTTGCAACAATAGCAGCTCAAAATCTTTAAAAAAGGTCAAGCCTCTCCTGTGAATGGCTTTAGGAAGGGAAGGCGGCACAGTGACTGCCCGAGCTCCCCAAGGACGCTCCAGGGCCAGGCACAGCTCTATCTAAATTCCTCTGCCCAGAGGAGGAACATCCACCAGCCCCAGCCCTCTCCTCTCCCCCACGCTCCGGGCAGCGTCCGGATGCACAGGCTCATCCCCCACCCCGCTGTGTCCCCCCAGGGCACCCAGGGGTACCCACGGGAGGGGAGCAGGGGGGAGGATGAGATCTGGGGACCGGGTCCAAGCCTTGCTGGATGAGGCAGCTCTTCAGCAGCATCCGCCACCTCTGGCAGGGCTGGGAAGGGACACGGAGAGGGAGAGATCTCCCACCAGCTGAATCCAGGCAGGTACCCCGGTGCCTGTGCCCCCCGGGATCACTGTGCACAAATGGGGCACACGAGAAGAGTCTGTGTGACAGCTTCACCTCCCTCCCGATGGGCTCGGGTGCATGCAAGCTTTTCAGCTGCAGTCAAGAACTCACCCCACGGTCATGGTACAGTGATTTTGCTGAAATATCGAGGGCCTGTTTCCTGGTTCACAACATAAACTCTTTGGGGCAGGAACCGATTTTCTGTTAACTGTACATGTATAGTCTGGCACTGTTTATTTTAAGCTGTCAGCCATTAACAGAAAGGGAAACAAATGGTCATGCAACGGCTGTTCCTAAGTCTGCTGCTGCTCAGCATGAGATATAAGCTGCTTGCTATTCTCGTCCTAATTCCTAGGGATGCAGAGATGCCCCGTTTAACTACTGGAGACGTCCTCATCACTACTATCCCCAGCTGTGGATAAGGTTTGTGAAAGGAATCCGAGACCTGGGAGAGGTCGCTGCCCCGGTGAAGCCAACCGTCCTGAACCATCTGTGACTGTGCCCTCTGCTTGACACCACAGATGTGCACCTCGGGAAGTCCCCTCTCCTTCCCTGCCACCCCAGACACGGATGTAGGTGAGAAGCGAAACTACAAAGGTACTCAGCACCCCTCTGCTATGTCAGACCAGCACAGGAATCCCAGGAGACCAGAACTCTGCAACCAAGGGTCCTGCACGCTGCTGTAGATGTCCCCTTATACGCTGCTGTCCCACTGTCCCCTTCACTGGGAGCATCCCCACTGGCTCCAGGTCCCTCCTGTGCCACCTCACGCCAGGCAGAAAGACACTTCTGCCACCAGCGAGTCCTCCTGCTCATCACCTGCAAGGAGCATCGGGAGCAGAGGCAGTAAGGGAACAGCAGTTCTCCTGCCTCGACTGAAAACACAGATTTACAGAGAAAGATTAGTTGCTCAGTCCAGAGAAGTTATTTAACTAAAAGCCTGTTGTCACATGAATTATTGTGCTTAGAGAAGCTTTCCCTTCCAGAAAGCAAAGTAATCTATGCAAACATCTGGAGTAAGATTTATGATTGTGAATATGAAAACCCCTTAAATGCCTTTTGGAAGAGAGAGATATCCTCGTATTTCAGGGCATAAACCAAATTATAACAGCTGGGGGATAAGGCCAAGCTTTCTGAGAAAGCAAATCCCCCAGGGTCTCTAACCACAGGGTTTCTGGTGCTCTTCTGTCAAAACAACTAAGCCATTATTAATAAACTATCTTTGCAAATTCATTTTCTTAAGAGTCACCTGTATTTACCAGAAGGTTAAAATAAACAAAAGGAAAGCATCCAGCCCCAGTGACAGAGTCTGGGCTCCAGCACCAGTTCCAGTTCTTTCTCAGGGCAGTGACTCCGACAGCCCAGGGTGGCCGGGAAGGAGGGCTGGCTGTGGGAAGAGCAAGGGGGAAGCTGTCCAGGGAACCTGGAATCATGGTCTGCAAGTGAAAACAAGAGCCAGCCAGAGAAACACCAGCATGGAAGTTACAGATGTTGGTGAATTAAGAGCATGGACAGGTGACAGCTCCATACAGGAGACAATCCAGCAAGCAAAAAAGTTTTATTGGAGTCACAGAATGGTTTGGGTTGGAAGGGACCTTAAAGATCATCCAGTTCCAACCCCCTGCGATGGGCAGAGGCACCTCCCACTAGACCACGTTGCTCAAAGCCCCGTTTCAACATGGCCTTCAACAGGGATGGGGCATCTACAGCTTCTCTGGCCAACCTGTTCCAGTGTCTCACCCTCACAGGAAACAAATTTCTTTCTAGTATCTAATCTAAATCTCCCTTCTTTCCGTTTAAAACCATTACCCCTCACATCTTATGGCTCCACTCCCTGATCAAGAGTCCCTCCCCACCTCTCCTGTAGTCCCTTTATGCACTGAAAGGGGCTCTAAGGTCTCCCTGGAGCCTTCTCTTCTCCGGGCTGAACCTCCCAACTCTTTCAGCCTGTCCTCATAGCAGAGGTGCTCCATCCTTCTGAGCATCTTTGTGGCCCAGTTGCTCAGCCTTCCAGCATCAAGACAAACCCATAACGTTTTAACTCCTGAGCCTCCTTGAAGTCAAACCGTCTGCTTCAGCTTCCAACCAGCGCCATGGCTGACACTTCACTGACAGCTTGCTGGAGCCCAAGCTGAAGCCATGAGCAGCTGCCTGTCTGTGGCACAGCACAGAGAGCTGCCACCCCTCCAGGTGCCAACAGACCAGGTCACCCACTGAGAAGCACTGGGAGGACCTGGTCTGTGGGCACCAAGAGGAGAGAGGAGCAATCCCACCTGGCAGGGGGACACACAGGAGACGGACATCAGGCTGTGCCAAGAGGGCCTGAGCTTTCCAAGGGCTGGTTATTCCACCTTCTGCTCTTCCCATGGATTTTTAAGGCCAATAATACCCATCAGATAGTGAGAAACCCACCACTGCATCAGGAGTATCATGGTGCTGCAGCACCGCAGAAGTCTTTTGCAGACACGACTCTTTTGCATAGCGACGGATCAGCCACGGGAAGGAAAAGAAAGAACTTTAAAATACAGTGATGGTCTTGGAAAACAGTTAACTTTAACTTGTTGTCATCTTGAAAACTGGCAAGAAACTGTTGAGTTGGCCCAGAGACATTTCTCCGGTGCGAGGCTAATCCCCGGGAGGTCGGGACATAGAACAATTATCCATATAGGAGAGCGACTGAAAGGGAATTGGGACAGACTGCACAGCAGTCTGGCTGTTAGCCCAAGAGGAAATTTGCCAAATACTGTGATATTTTTTTCATTTAGCTCTCTGCTATTTAAAGGCAGCCCCATCAGGAACATGGGCTAAAGCATCCCAGCCCTGCACTGCCAGGAACACTGCAGCGAGGGGGCTCTGAACTGGCCAAGATGGCCACCAGATCTCCTGCAATCTTGGAGGGATGAGGAAGTTCTACCATTTTTCAGAGATGGATTGCAGGGGACACAAAGACATTCCTGCAGGGGATGGTACATCAGAAACACCTGAACTGCCAATTGATCTAGAAGGCTGCCGTGTTTGAAGCCCTTTCCTGTTTCAGGGACAACTGTGGTACCATGAGGACCAAACCCTGATGTCTTCAACTCATCTGAGTGACCCTAACTGTACAAAGTGGTGACTTGCCTACGCATGTCAAGAAAAGCTAAATCTCTGCTGAGGTGGATGCACTTTTTCGTTACCAAACCTTTGTTATTGTAGGAGAAAGAGGAATTAGATGGAGGAGTCCTCCTCCTTTGCAGGCTGCAAGCGTGTCTGGCAGCAGAACTTCTCACCAGGGCGGCGAGCCCCAACCCTCTGGATCCCTCAGTGTTCAAACACTGAACAGGGTGAGGGAGAGACAAATGCCCAGTTTAATTACAAAAACGAGGCTGGCCATCTTGCAAGTGAAGAAGTCCACATCACAGCCGAAGAATCTGCAGGCTGTATTTTAGAGCTTGCCTATATATATCCTGGACATGTCAAGATAGTCTATAAATTGAGAGAGCTGACAGAAAGAGATCAGGAAAACATTCATGCCTTTTCTGTTAACTCTCCCAGCATCTTTCTGGAAGAACTAATTGGACTTGAGCTTGAAAAAACCCTCACATCTGTCAAACATTTTATCACAGCAGGAATGATCTGCTCTACTGGAATCCCTCAGCTTGTTTTGAAAGGGAAGAGGAATCAATATTGAAACTTGTTTTTTTTTAAAAAATCTTTTCCCTTTCTAATCCCATAGAAGCTTTCATCAATATACGTGAATTACTGTCAAATTAGTTCAATATTATATTAGGAAAGAATATGATAAAAGAAAAACTACATGTCTAGCTATTCTCCACTCCCTCTGAGGAGATCTGTTTGTGCTGCTCTTCAGTTCCCAGTCCATTGCTTCTTTGACCCACTGGAGGCTGTTGGTTTACACCAGTAACAGGATGGCAACAGAGGCAGAAGAAAAGCTTTCTTTTCTCATCGGGGAAGCTTTCTGATCTGCTGTTGTAGAAAGTCTCCAAAGATGACCTAAGGGTTTCAGAGATGCATTTTATGGACTTTAAAGCATGAGAACACGCTGAAATATCAGCTTGCAATATTGCTCCTCAACTCTGAAAGAGGAAAGGTCTGCTGGAAATTCACCAAGAGTTAGGCTATAAATCACCAGCTAACACTACCCTGCATTCAATATTTATAAAGGACTCTGATTTACTGTCTCTTCCCCAAAATAAAGACTCTGTCCATGTACCTGAGGGTGACATAAGGTGAAACCTCACGCTCAGGCAGGTCCCCCCCACCGCTGCTGCTCCTCACTGCAGACACAGTTCACTCCATGGTCTCACCCAGGGGAAAGGCAAAGAGCTGCTGCTGCTGCCTGATCCTAATGCAACCAAACACTTCTAATCCTCGGCGATACCTCGAGGCTTAACTGCTAAGAGGCATAAATACGATTTAAATTAATGATCTAACCCAATCAAGAGGGGGAAACAACACCAGAGCATATGATTAAGAGCAGCACAAGGAGCTCAGCTGCCCCTTCTCCAGCAGGACATCCCACAGCCCCCATCTGCTAGACGGAGCCCACCCTGGTGTAAAAGGAGGAGCACCGCTCTGGGACTCTCCTGCTGACACTGGGTATTTCAACAGCACTTTATCTAACAGAGAGAGCCAAGACTCCACTTACTATAAATCAACAATAACTTGCTGACTTAAACAAGCATCTGTTATTTACTCTGGCTGCACAAGCCAATCCATCTGGCCGTACACAGAATTAGTGTATAGCAAAGAGACATATCTGTAAATGATTTACTTGGGGAAATTATGCCAAACTTATTATCTATTAATATTATT
The DNA here is from genome assembly GCA_033628505.1 of Tringa tobata. Lineage (NCBI taxonomy): Eukaryota > Metazoa > Chordata > Aves > Charadriiformes > Scolopacidae > Tringa > Tringa tobata. Next base: position 537,391 of record JAHREE010000243.1, on the reverse strand, counting down.
TGACTGTCTTATTATGGCAACAGGATGCTGTTGTCCTCTATGGCACAGCCCTGACTCTTCCCTGAAGCAGCGCTGGCAAGTTCACTCCTGGCACGCACGATGAATGAGGGAAAATGTGACTCCGAAAATGCACAGGATAATGCTACAATCAACCTAGAAGCAGTGCTCTGACAACAGCAGGTGAGTACCCACTGGTTTGGGACCTCCACTCAGCAGAGAGGTGACGTAAGGCACAGGAGGAGAAGGGCACGGCGAGACAAGCAAGAGACAGAAGCCTCCATCCCTGTGTCACTGGCCACCACTGGGAACTGCAGTGCTTCCTGCTCCCAGAGATCACAGAATGGTTCAGGTTGGAAGGGACCTTAAAGATCACCCAGTTCCAACCCCTTGGACACCAAGGGCAGAGCATGGATCTTGCTGGACAGACAGTTCTGCTGTTTTGCAGGTATTCAGAGAAGTGACCCTCTGAAAGGGATGCAGGAGAGGAAAAGCATCCCCTAAATTTGGAGTTGTGGGTCTGAGATCTCAGGAGGGATGATGGGAACTTAAAGCACCCTTGACAGTCAAGAGGAGAAGCAAACACTGACTGCTCCAGTGTCACACCAGGTCACTAAGATAAGCAGGCACTGAAAAGGACTCTTTTGCGAACTGGTTTGACTACTTTTTGAGGGCAATCTGTCATGTGGAATGACAAACATAGGACAAAGAAATCAATTTATCCTTGAATCTTCTCCTTTACTAGTTTAAGAGACCTTAGAAACCCACCACACTTTGTCCCCACCACTCCTGCATCAGACCCCGAGGCTTGGCAGGCTCCCCAAAGCAAGGCTGTTTAACATCTTTCAACAAGAAGAAAGCATATCATGATGCTGCAAATGCCTCCAGCACTTATATGTTAATGACTTGACTGCTGATAAGAGAACTTGTGTCAATATATCTTTGACTCTTAAGCTACTTTGGTAGAGAAAGCCAATACTTGGAGGTGGGAGTGATTTTCCTTCCCCTCTCTGTACGTATTACCTTCAGCCGCTCGTTTGAAGAAGACTTTGCAGCTACCACAAGTGAGGGCTCCGTAGTGGCACCCAGATGCTTCGTCTCCACAGATCAGGCAAGTCTTCTGAGGTGGAAAGTAATAGTCAATGGGCAAGACATGTTCATGGCCAGGCTCCAACCTGCAGCGTAAAAGAGAAAGAGAAGAAGGGAAAGGGTCAGCAGATGAGGTCAGGGTGAGCTACGGGTGAGCTCAGCGGATGGCGCTTGGGAGAACTTTCATGGCAAAACCCAAATTTCGGTGATGGAACAAGCCAAGCATTGATTAGAAAGGAGGCAAGAGATGACTAAGCCAAACCTCGCTTTGACCATGCCGAAGACTGTGCTGGGGTGCTCCTCCTGACATTCCCCCTAAGTACAATGTGTGACAGAGTACAGGCACGGTGACAGCAAAGCCTAGAAAGAGAAGATGACTGGGACTGGCTGTTGGCAGTTTTCATGTAATTTTGCCTTCAGTAGTGAGGCTTGAACATCAAGAAAGGACTCTGCATGCTCATTAAGCTATGTGATTCCACTCCACTAAAGTCATTCCTCTGTCACTTCACTACAGATTAATTTATCCTTTTGATTTTTAATTTCAACAAATTAGTTTTTCCTAAGCTACCAAACTCCCTTAAACTACTATTTCCCTTTTTTTCTCTTACTTATTTTCTACCCATCCCCTCTGTCAACACCCAGCCATGGCTGCACTGAACTTTCTTCCAGGATGCCTTGCTCATCCACATGACCACTAAAACCAGCCAGAGGCCCCCGGTGAAAACATAAAGCATCTGCTGCGAAATGTGTCCAAGTAGACTCCTGTTTATACCCACCCCATGACTAAAGGCACTGTCTCTGTGTCTCCCAGCCACGGAGGGTACATTGGGAGAGTGTCACCAAGGTCCCTGCCCTCGGATGGCCCCATGGGCAGAGCACTGTGCTGCCAACCACCGAATGGTGAAAATAAACCCCGGAGCCAAAAATAAAAGTGGCAAAGGGTCTGTCAAATAATAATTACGATTAAATGATGGAAGAGGGGTCAGTGTGGATTACAGAGCTTCACATTTTCCGCTCTCCAGCTCAGCAGTTTGAACAACACGTTTAAGATTTTCAGGCTAGAAACAAGGTTTGGGGACAGAAACCAGGGGCAGAGCACGGACTCCCATGGGGACCTGGGCCATCTTTGCTTCTTGTTGCTCCCCCCAGCCCCCAGTTTTAACACAACTTCTTCCAAGTTCTGCTGGGGAAGCAGGAGAAGCCTCCTGCAGCCCTGGCAGAAGCCAAGCAGGTGCCAAGGCCAGCGAGAGGACTGTGGTGGTCCACCACCACCACCCCTTCTACTGCTCCCTGGCCAGCACAGCCCATAGGGTGCTGACAACGTGGGGCTGGACCCCCATGAGCTGGAACCCTGGGGGAGGACTTGTGCCAACCGGCCACATCAACCACAGCATCAGGACACTCCAAGAGCCAGCCCTCATATCCGACCACGTGTTCCTTACACTTCTCTCCATGCCCAAATCCTTTTCTCCTGGCTTGTACCCATCCTGCCACCTCACTCCTGACATGTTCCCACACACTTGCTTGATCAGATCTAGGAAGAAGCTGCTTTTTTGGATGGCAGCACGAGAGGTAATTATCAGAACTGCAAGCCAACGCATGCCCAGGCAGAATGGGGAGCAATAGCATGGTAAGTTACTTGCTAAAACAGGCTTTTTTTGTCAAAACACTGGATGAGGCAATTAGCTTCTAACAGCCAGCAGGTCACTGCAACTTTTTGGTCAAAATTAGGTCTGCTTTTGGTTTCTGAGGTTGTTTGAATGCTTGCAGGTGAGCTCTTAGATATCAAATTATATTAAGAGCGAATGTGACAATGCCAGGACTTCTGGAAAAAGTCTTTATGCTCCGAAAAGCCCCAGTTGGACCCACACTGTGAACAAACCCAAAATCCATGGAAACAGAGAAGAGCCCTGGGAGAGATGGCAGGCAGAACCCACGCCATGTATCTTCTGAAAAGCCTCGCAACTTTTAGAAGAAGGGGTCAAACGCCAACACAGACCCGGGGGGCAAGGGAACGCCGTCCTGCTTCTCAGCCCCTCCGCCCCCAACTGCCACCCGTGGCAGCTCTGCCCGCCAGGGCACAGCACAAGCAAGGGGACATCTCACACGCCGAAAGAGCAGCAGGTTTAATTAAGGAAAGATATGCGTGTTGGTGTTAATCAGCAGCTTTTCCCCTGGGGTTTCCATCCCTGCGGTGAGTTAGGATGCTCGGCGCCGCTGGCCCCCGCTTGCCGGGCTGAGGCTGCAGTGGGCACCGGGGCAATCGGCCGGTCCCCCCCGTGGTCCCCCCACCTCTCCCATCCCTCACGGGGAGATCCCGCAACCTGCACTGGCACAGGCAGCAGTGCCACAGACACGGGGATTAAAACTACTTATGGTGGGAAGAGCTTAAAGAGCAATCGCCTTTGAGGAGAACTGTGGCAAGGACAATGACGCACTCGTGTAGGGGCAGCTGCCTGCTAATCACCTTTCACTCAGCTCTTTAATTCTGGTAATAAGAGTAGCTTCTTTAGCCCAGACTATCCATTCCCTTTTGGTTTCACGGAATTGTCAGAGCTGGAAGGCACCTTCTAGAGATCACCCAGTCCAACTCCCCTGCTAAAGCAGGATTGCCCAGGGCACATCACTCAGGACTGCATCAAGGCAGGTCTTGAAAATCTCCAGAGAAGGGGACTCCACACCCTCCCTGGGCAGCCTCTTCCAGGGCTCTGGCACCCTCACCAGAAAGAGGTTTTTTCTCATATTTGAATGGAACTTCCCATGTTCCAGCTTGTGCCCGTTGCCCCTCGTCCTGTCACTGGGAACCACTGAAAAGAGTCCGGCTCCATCCTCCTTCAACCCACCCTTTAGGTACTTGTCAACGTAGGTAAGGTCTCCCCTCAGCCTTCTCTTCTCCAGGCTAAAGAGCCTCAGCTCTCTCAGCCTTTCCTCATCAGGGAGATGCTCCAATCCCTCAATCATCTTAGTTTCCCTACGCTGGACTCTCTCCAGTAGTTCCCCGTCCCTCTTGAACTGGGGAGCCCAGAACTGGACGCAGGATTCCAGTTGTGGCTTCACCAGTGCAGAGCAGAGGGGGAGAATGACCTCCCTCGACCTGCTGGCCACACTCTTCCCTACACAGCCCAGGATTCCATTGGCCCTCTTGGCAATAAGGGCACACTACTGGCTCGTGGAAAGTTTGCTATCCACCAGGACCCCCAGATCCTTCTCCTCAGTAGTGTTTTTCAGAAGATCCACCCCTATCCTATATTGGTGCCTGGGGTTCTTCCTCCCCAGGTGCAGGACCCTACATTTGCCTATGTACACCCTACAACCTACCTCATGAGGTTCTTCTCTGCCCAGCTCTCCAGCCTGTCCAGGTCACACTGGATGGTGGCACAGCCCTCTGGAGCGTTGGCCAGCCCTCCCAGTTTGGTATCATCAGCAAACTTGCTGAGGATACACTCTGTCCCCAAGTTTGCTTCCCAAGAAACATAGATTACACTGAGGAGACAGAGGGTTTCAAATGAGAAGAAGTGTTTCCTCAAGAACAGACGAGGAACCAATATTTGGCTGGTTTAAATCATACCATGGGCTGAAAAATACCCGCAGGTGCAGACTGGACTCCAGAGACTGTCGCTGCTGTTACGTGAACAACTACCTGGGATGCTTAATTTCAACCAAAGATCAACGCTGTGACCCGAGTACCAGCACAATTTGCCTTTCACACAGGTCGGGGCTCTTTGCTGAAGAATGGCTGCCTTTTCTAAGCCCCTCACACCTTGACAGCAAAGAGTGAAATGGGACAGTTATTTGAGGAGATCAAAGCCCAGGCTCACCTCTCTCCTCTGATCTTGCTGTCAGTTGTGTCCTTCAAGAAGGCTGCTATCTTCTATTCCTCACATGAGAGCTATGCAGATCCTACCTAAATTGTAGGTTAATAACTGGAGCAGCAATTTTATCCTCTCTTCTTAAGGCAAGAAACATTTTGAGTGATTTCTAATCTTTTTAGCCGCACCAATCAGAATCAGTGATTCATCTGTAGATGCTGCTCAACCACCCGTCCCTGACAATCTCAATTTCCAAGGCTGTTCTTGAATTACCCATTAAATGGAGGAGACACAGTTGGCTGCAACATACCTGCCATAGTTAGGTCCTGATGCAACAGGCATCTCCCTGCCTCCCCTCCCAGCATCACACCAGTCCTCCCAGTGCAACTCCACTGTCCCATCCCCAGCAGCACCCCAGGGCACCCCCCTGTTTCCCCCACACCACGTCTGCACAAACCCCTAAGGCTACACAGCCTCAGCACTCACTTCGAGGTGCTAGTCAGAGCAGGCACTACTAAGAAATAACCAGCAGCAGATATAAAAGCTTTGCTAAAAATGTCTTATTTACCCAGCAATTTCTCAGATTCCAGCAGTACCAGACCTTTCCTCTAATGACCCGTTACCCTTTTTTTTCCTCCTCTCTATGCAATCAGAAATGTGAAAAGGGCTAATTTATGTTTTTCCATAAGGCCTTCCATACTGTGCTTTCCTTGCTCTTTGCACTATGTATTTCTGATTGGAAACGAGCAAAAGTGACTCTCCCAGCAGCAGCTGCTGTGACGAGAGAAGCAGGACCCCCAGAAGATGTCAGGGTATTTTTGAGGCTTAATTATTCAAAGCTGCTAAGTAGGTGAGCAATTTTAAACAGCTTTTTAAATAGCGGTTCCTGCAGGAGAAGAGTTGTGCAAGCAGAAATATGCCTTTGTGTACCTCTATGTGTGGCATCTGCCTATGAAGGGTGCTGAGCAGAGCATCCCAGAGCTCCTGGGGGGTCTCCCCACAAACCCCCCTGTGCTCAGCCAGTCTCACCCCCCTGCCACCCACTTAGGGATGGCAATCAGAGGGAGCTGGCAGACCCTGAGGGTTAATCCCGGCTGTAAGACAGGCTCATCCTGGGTCTAATCCTCCTGCCTTCGGGGTTTGCACAAGGGAACATCCCTTGGGAGCTGATGTTTTGGCAGCTGGGGAGCAGCTCAGCTCCAGGCCTGGCAGCACCAACACCATTTCCAGCTCTCTCCTGCACCTCTGTTACCGACAGCCACTGTCCACAGAGCAGAAGGATTTGCCCAGGAATGCCCTTGAGTTTAAAAAAGATGCTAATTTGCCTTTTCTTTTTTATTTTAGAGGGAAAATGGTAAGAAAAAGGTACAACTGAAAATGTGGGCAACTCGGCATGAGCTGTGATAATGGTACCTTTAACGATCTATTTTCCAGTTTCCAAGAGACCTTTTGAAGGCATTCTCAAAATATGTAGGTAATAACACTGCAATGAGCCAAAAAAGATGGCTTGCGGAGGCTGCAAGGGTGTGTGGACTGGCAGCAGAGCCCTAGACAACCCACCTACGGAGGGGTCCCAGCCACCAGCAGTGTTTTAAGCTCCTTGGCCCCTGCGGAAGGGACCGGAGGGGTGGCTCGGGAGCAGCATCACCACGGGCTGCCCAAAGCATCCCTCCCAGCGGAAGTTTTCACTCCGTTGGTCCCTGCTGATACAGCCAGCACGTTGGGGAGGGCTCCCGAATGCGTGACCACAGTTTGCAGGATATATGGCAAGTGTCACACCGCCTCAGAAACCCAAAGCAGGGCGATAGCGCGGCGCGGGCAGACACAACTGGTGCAGCCCGTGACGTCGGGCAGAGATTCCAGCCCTGGCACACAGCTTGAAGGCCAAGGTCAGGGCTGGTCACAAAGGAGGGGGGAGAGAAAAAACAACCTCAGTATCTCTCTTACGGCTGCAGGAAGGATTTCACTGCCGTTTCAGAAGGGTTCTTTAAGGAAAGGAATAGAATCTATCGAGCTCTTGCCACGTGCGAATATTTCTGTAGAGTAGGAATTATAGTTTTACAGTGCAAGCACTTGTTTGTCAATAGCTGATTTCACCCAACAGCCCAGATTTCATAACACACCCAGAAACCCAAGGGCAATCACGAATAAGAGAAAAGTCAACCACTTCTCATAACCCACAAAGAAAGCTTCCGTCTCAGCAAGAGACGGCACACACTCCCCAGAAGGAGCCCAGGCACAACTTCCTCCTGCCCAAGACTTCTGACTCCAAAGACGGACCACGAAAGAGTACATTTCCTGCTTTATCTGCATGGCTTCTGTAGCCCATGCCTACCTGCTCCAATAAGATTAATTCATTAAGCAATTCACCGTGCTAATATAACACGGTGCGAATTCCCTACGCTCCCTCTGTTTCCCATCAGTCTGACACAACTGAACAAACACAATTCCCACCTCCTTCACTCTTAAACTGGACCGCATCTGGCGTGTTAAAATTACTCTGTTGGTTCCAGCAGAACAACCCACCGGACTGGAGCGAAAGGCGGCCCCGTTGTTCCCTGCACGGCTGTGCCCCGAGGGCTGGCACAGCCTCCTCGTGCCACCAGCTCACCGGGTGAACCGCTCGGTGTCGGGCTTGGAACCCGCCCCAGGATTTAGCTGCCATGTCCAGAAACACGTCTGCTAAAGCACAACGGGGTGGATTTGCAAACGCAGGGACTCAGCTGGGCTGGCCTCCGGAGAATCCCTAACCGGGATTTGGTCGCCCACTCACGGCGGCTGCCGTGCATCCCAGCACATCCCAGCTCATCCCGGCACCACCAGCCATCAGCTGGGAATCCCCAGAGCAGAGCACACACTTGGGGAAAGCAGCTGGTGGTTTTGCACCTTTACCACGCTCCGTCTGAAAATCTGCCTGGCCATAATGCTCCAGAAGATGCTGAGCCGTGAACCGAATAAGCTCTTGGACACAAACTCGGATGACACAGAACCTTGCCCAGTCATTGCAAGTACTGCCATTTCCGAGATACTGTGATGTTATCAGTAGTAAATGCTGCCTTTAAAACGGCATCATCTGTGCATGATGTTTTCAAACGCAGTATTAAAAAGAACTGGCTTCCCGTCAACGGAGCTGCGTGGCCCCTGCCTGCACAGAGGTCTGTGACTCCCACCCAGGTGGCAAGACCCACGTTTAGCCAAGAGCAGGACTGTCTATTTCAGGCACGAGTCTCGTGTCCTCTTGCACACCCCCGTTTCACCGTCCCTGGCTTCAGCCAGAGCTGAACTGAATCTTCAGACCACAGCCACTGAGCTGCCCTGAGTCAGATAACGAGGCTTGCACGGGAACTTTAAAGCATCCCATCTGTTAAAATGCTTTGAGCAGCTTAATCTATAAACATGCAGCCTTGTACACTCAATTTATTTCCTTTTTTCTAAATAGCCTTGAATATGTTTCTAAACTGACCATGCCTTGTTTTCATGTATGACTGCTGGAGGCGGAGAGGCGAGATAGTATCTCGGGGAGAGCAGAGCACGGCGCACAGTGTGAACAACAGGGACGTGTCCGTGGTAAACACATATGGGAACTTGATCTTCATTGGATTTAAATAAACATTAGCAGATGACAAGAGGTTTTTCCAAACATCCCTCGAGGTGAGGGCAGGCAGAACTAGCACGCCCTCAGCAGAAGGTCCTCCCACCAGCAGCTCCCAGGAGCAGCAGCGTGGGGCTCTCCAGCAGAGAGGGCAGCAGCAGCTCAGAGGCTGCCTCCCATCCCTGGGAGGGAGGGGGGGCACAAATAGCTTCAACAAGCCCAGATGCACAAAACCATTTGCAAATCTCCCAAATTAAT
>JAHREE010000243.1:507327-518646 GCA_033628505.1 Tringa tobata | reverse complement strand
TCCAGCAAAACCAGGGGCTTGTCCATTGCTCTTCACTGGGGACTGTTATTTATTTATTACGGTGTGCTTCATTCCACTTTTTGATTGCACAGAAAAGTCACCAGCTCGGGGTGTAATCCAGCCTGTGTGGATACCTGAGATGCCCAGAGCAGTGCAGCATCCAATTCCTGCCCCAGTGGGATGGGTGCCGGCTGTCTGGAGAAAGGGCAGCAGCTATAAATACCTGTAGAGCTGGGCTATATTTTAAAGATGATTTCTGCTACTGCAAAAATCATTTAATCTCCGGTCTGTCCCAACAAACCATTCTTACCTCTTCTGAGGACATGTCAGCATTTGACTTAAGTTTGTTCTCATTATTTAAAAAGGCCTCCCCAGACCGGGGGCTGGGGAGTTTCAAACCACAGAGGAGCGTGGGTGACCTTGCTCTTTCTGGCTTCTGCTCAGATTGTATGAAACAGGAAAAAAGCCGCAGTAGGAGAACAAGCCAGAGCCCAGCCTGCCCTCCCTGCCTGTCCCCTCTGTCCCTGCCCGCCACCCGTGCAGGCACCCGGGGAGCGCGGAGGCTCCTGCCCGGGTCCCCTGAGGTGAGATGCTGCACTCCTCTAACCCCTCTCCTGCAAACACTGTCCTGGAGCCTGGGAGTCAGATGGGGTCAGACATCCCTGAGGGCACCACTCGGGTCTGCTAAAGTAAATGGGACTATTGGACAGGGCGTAAAGTCCAGTGCAGGCGTCCGCTTCTGCGGGACTCTCTCCCAAAACAGCTCAAACCCCAGCCTGGCTCCCCCCCCAGAGCCCAGCTCCAATGGCTGCTCGTATGCTTTGAGGGACTGCTGCCAAAGCCACCAGCTCATGACAAACCTCACCTCCCTCCATCTACAGAAAAGGAATGATACCTATTCTGCACCGTTGCCTGGAGGCTAAACGAACTGCCGCTCCTAAGTGCTTCAGAAGCAAAGTGCCATAAAAGCACAAAGTACTATTACTGGTAGTATTTTCATTCCTGTTACAGGATACACTGAACTTCACTTTTAAAAAACAGTCAGGAGAAGAATCGGGGTCATACTCGTTATTTCTGAAGCAGAATCAGACACAAACAGGGGTTGGAAGAGTGGGCTACACTGCCTCTGCCAGGTGGGTGAGGCATCTCGCTGCGGGGCTCTCCCGGGGCAGCTCCTCCTTCACTTTGTCCCAAAACCCAGAGCTGGGAGAAGGTTGGACCCGGATGAGATGCACAGGCAGGTCAGCGGAGAAGACAGAGACAGCAGTGGATAGAACGAAAGGGAATATGGATGAAGAACCTCCGTCACAAGTCTTTGCCATGACAACTAGGTCAGTTCCTTTTTAGTTTAATGAGCTTACTCATCCCAGTATTATTGTTTAAAAATGAAGCCAGTTCTGGTCCCCACAGTGCACAGGGACCATCCATACCAGCAGCCTGCCTGAGTTAAAAATCCTAAAGTGACCGAAGTGCTTTCTTCCACCGCAGGAAAACAAACAGAGCCTGGCTTCTCCACAGTCTCCAGCACCAGGTCACGGCCGGACGAGGTCACTCCAGCTCAAAAGCCAGGAATGCTCATTCACACAGATGTGGCCATCAAACCATCTATCTCCACGCAGCCATCGATACTCCTTCGATTCCCTCCAAGGGAGATATTCCTCACCTTTCACTTGCTGAGGAGGGATTGCTCCGTTACTCCCCCAGGGAGGCTGTGGCACGGTGGCTCTGGCACGGCTGTGCCCAACCGCCCGTGGCCACCTAGGGCCAGCCGAGCTGGTCACAGCCCTCAGGCTTTTTTCAAATTACAACAGCACTGTGACAGACTCACTAATCTAAACAAACCCTGCTCTCCTCGGCTGAAGAGTAATTGACTCTGTATCTTGATAGCAGAACAGATTACGGCATCCGGCCACCCCGCAGCGACAGCCGGGAAAGCCGGTGACACCGACTGACAGAGCACGCCACCCCGGCCAAAGGAGGATAAAAGGATAAAATAGCCATTCATCATATTCTGGTTTCCCTTTGGGTCTCCCCTGTTGTCACAACCAGCATCTCAAAACGCCGAGAATCGCTGAAATGGAAAACGACCGACATCTCTACGTTTTTTTCCCTTCCCCTGCATCAATACTGCTGTGTGTTCTGTAAAGCCCAAGTCCTAAAACACCTCCCTCCCAAAAGATAGATGTTTTCACCCGGTCAAGAGCAGCTCGCCTGCCCCACCAGACTCCAGTTTGCCCAGTTGCCAGCTTCCTCAAGCTCCAGATGTAACTCCCTCTGCATAAACTGCGGGCAGAGGATGAACTCCTCCCACGGCCCCAGCCTCGGCTCCTGGGATTTCCTCCGGGATCACAAGATGTCACAGGGATCCTTTGCTGTCAGCACACGAGCACAGTAATGGATGAGGCTCCCTGCCTCCCTCGGGTCAGCAGGACATCACTGCTGCCAGCAGCGCCGTCAGCCACACAGGGACACCGCACCTTCTGCCACGGGCTCTCCTTTCAGAATTTATACTTTCTGCTGCACAGTGCAGATCTGAAGTTCACACAACAACTTCTTTTACCAGCTTTAGCTTTTCCAAGCAACTACTGTCACCAACCAGACTTGACTTCCTACCCCTGGATCCCAAAACTCTTCACCAAAGGAAGGTTCGTCACTTTGCAACCACAGCCGAGGAGACTGAGCCCTCCAGACATCCAAGCAGAGGACACCCACCCTCCTCATTTAGGTGACAACTCAAAATCTAATATTTGCTTCTCACTCCCACAAATAAATGAGCATATTTACTCAGCTTTATGTCACAGGACCCATCTATGCAAAAGATCTGAACCTACAAGAAAATGAAGGTGCTTTTGTGTATCAGGTAGAAGTTCTTTGTGTCCTCCTGCTGTTCATATTCAATGTCAAATCCTAAGTTACACTTTCTGCTAATTAATTTAAAGCTCTGATGCAGAGCAAAACAAGCTTCTGCAAGGACCTGTATGTGTGCCAATACCTGATGCACAGGGTACCTCCTGTGGTACCCAGGGAGTGGGACACCGTGGCCACCAGGGCTCCCCTGGGCTGCCAAGAGAAGCAGGGAGGGTACCTGCACGTGCAACACGGTGCTCCGTAGGGTGCAGCACAAGCACAGCATCCTGCATCCAACAACCAAACCCCACGGAGCCACTTGCCAGGCCCAGTACAGACCAAGGTACCAGCTGGTCTGCCCTCACAGCCGAGGATGAGAGGGAAAGGGAGCAGGACCCAGATTCACGGACTCCCATCTGAGGTGAGCTGTAGCAGGATGAGACAGGGACATCCCACGGGTGAATGCTGGATCTCAGCGTTGGTGGGGCAGCATCCTAACCCCCGGGAGTGCAACCCCTCAGCACTCACCACATCCTACCAGTATACTTAAAAGTAAGGCATCCGTTGATGTCCTCAAGACTTCTTCAAAGAACACTAACGAGAGCCAGACAGTGGTCCTGTGGCCTCCCCCTACTCATCACTTGCTGGACCATAAAGCCTGGGCTATAGAGAAGGACTCTGAGCAGGTTACTGCTCCCTCTAAATCCATGCTGCTGCGTATGCTTCCCAGGCAGATTTGTATCTTCTAGGTGTTCCCTGCTGGTATCCGTGCCAGCCTGTGCAGGAGGAAGAGAAGACCCAGCTGATGCAGAGATTCACAAAAGACACTGCCAGATGTTTTCTATGGCCACAGCTTTCCGGGCAGAAGCCAGTGAGGTTCACTCTGTAGCTTTGTCTTGATCCCTGGTAGCAACGAGAAGTTGCAATACCGCAGTTTGATTTGCAATCCAACAACCGTGACAAGTTGGCAGAGGCAGGACAGCATGTCTGCATTGGCCAAGTATTAAGATAGAACATGTCTGTATCCATCTCTTATTTATTTACCAGGCATAAATGCTCCACTAAAAAGGGAGACAGGACATCTGCCTCCTGTGCACGCTGTCTCCCAGCTCTCTCGAGTTAAAAAAAGAGCTGGAAAGGATCCGGTACCCACGCAGAAAACTGTGTCTTTGCTGCATTCCCATGAATACGGTTCACCCAAGGTGAGAAGAGATGACTTCTGGCAAATGCTAAGAACAAAGAAAGGTGCCCATGCCCTCTGCACCAGGTCATCAATTCGACGTGGCATCAATGAGCAGTCTCTTCCCAGCTGACACGAGTTGGCTGGTCTGTTGCAGATGACTTTAGAGCTCCCGCTTTGTGTCGGTTTCTAGTGCAGATGTCCCTCTTGGCAGAAAACATTCTTCAGAAAAAGAAAATTCACTCTAAATTGCAAAAAAATATTGAAATAAACTGAACAGGAGGATGAAAAGACCATGTCTCATAAGCCCAGCAGGCAGTGAGGTTCATCTGAAGCTTCTTGCTTAGCGCTGCCTTCTGGCTTATGATGCTGAACTGTTTTTTTCCACTTGCAAAGGCATTCAAGACTGCTCACGTCCTGAAAATCCAACAGGGGAATGCAGGGGGAGTACAGCAAACAGGTAAAGCTGATACCTCTAAAGGCATGTAAATCACCTTGCAATATACCAAACACTAAAATCTTCCTTTAAAAGCTCACGTGTATGCAGAGGTGTGAGGTTTATTGAGCTATTATGTCAAGATGTCCGTGAGCTGCTAATGGCAAAGAAGGGGTTTGAGGAACTGCGTGACAAGGGCCAAGGGCTGTTTGGAACCTCTACAAACATCTGCAATGCAGTGAGTTCACAGATGACACTCATGAGTTACTGCACACCAGCTGAGTTGCATCACACTCGCTGGGTCCTGTTGCCCAGGAGCATCTCCTCTCTCAACCCATCCTAGCCATGGTGGGCTCCCATCTTCTGCCTCGGGGAACGTGGAGCCTGGCAGCTCCCAGGGCTGTGGGCTGAGCCCCACACAGCAGGGGGACAGTCCCAGACAACTCCACGAGCCCCCCCTGGGAGAACCTCATTGGGAAAGATGCTCCCCAGGCCTCGTGCTGAATGTCTGTGCAAGGGGGAAACCTCATTTTCATAGACTCATAGAATGTTCTGGGTTGGAAGGAACCTTAAAGATCTTCCAGTTCCAAACCTCCACCTCTCAGTAGACCAGGTTGCTCAAAGCCTTATCCAGCCTGGCCTTCAACATCTTCAGGATTGGGGCTTCCACAGCTTCTCTGGGCAACCTGGGCTAGTGTCTCAACACCCTCACAGGAAAGAATTCCTTCCTAGTATCTAATCTAAATCTACCTTCCTCTGGGTTAAAACTACTACCCCTCATCCTATGGCTACACTCCCTCACAAAGAGTCCCTCCCCATCTCTCCTGGAGCTCCTTTAGGGACTGGAAGGGGCTCTAAGGTCTCCCCAGAGACTTCTCTTCTCCAGACTGAACACCCCCAACTCTCAGCCTGTCCTCACAGCAGAGGTGCCCCTTGCCTCTGAGCATCTTTGTGGCCTCTTCTGGACCAGCTCCAACAGGTCCATGTCCTTATGTTGGGGGCCCCAGAGCTGGACGCAGTTCTCCAGGTAGGGTCTCTCCAGAGCAGAGGAAAGAGGGAGCATCACCTCCTTCAGCTGCTGACGGGAGGTGCTTTTCAGTATATTTCCAATGTTCAACTGCCAGAGTCCCACAACCCCAGCAAACATCTTTGGGATCTACCAGAGCAGCACAAAGAAAGAAACGTTTTTTACTAGAAGTAGTAGAAAGTCTCCCACAGAATAGTTTTCTTTCAGCAAACGCTCATTTGATAAATTAAAAAAAAAAAAAATGTTCCACGGGTTGCTAAAACAATACCATTTTTTTCTTTTATATTTAACTTTGTAATTTTAGCCTACAATCACAAGCGGAAAGTATCCATTTCAAGCTGAAGAGCCAACCAAAGCAGCCCAGTGGACAGCCACCAGCCAGCGAGCCAAGTACAGCCTCAAAGCCAATTACAACAACAAATGCCACCACAGAAATGGCAAATTAGGACAGCCATTTTAAAATCAGTCATTTATAAAATATGAATGAAGCTCAGTGCTAAGACAAAAATGCAATTAAAATGAATGACAGAGAAATACAAAGAAACTGAACTACCTCTTTCTGTTACAAATTACTTTTCACTCTGTGAAATGAAACGGCTTTCACCACACCAAAACAAAATGTTCCCAACATGACTGAAAAAACTCCCAATATTTTAAGAACTTTTGCAATTTCTTCCTGCAACGAATGGCAGCATTTCCAGCTTCCTTCCCAGTGCACCAGCACGACTTTTTTCTACCCCCACGCACAGATTGGCTTCTGATCAGCTCCAGTTGTCACGGTGCTTTTCCCCTTGGACTCCCCATCTGAGATTCGCCCTGGAAGCGCTGCCTGCCTTTATCTTTCATTCGCCTGAGAGATGCAACTCAAAGGTGCCACCTTGGCAAGGGACACAGAGAGAACCGTTGTGTCCTGCCTGGAGCTAAGGGTGGCCTTGGAGGCTCCTCGGAGCGGAGGCCAGGGGAGTTGAGCATCGCCCGGAGGGGCTGCCCGGGCCAGGGATGGCATTCGGCATCCACCGCCTGGCTACACTGTTTCTGCCTTAATTCTTGCCGGGACTGTCCCACGCCTTCCTCAATCTGAAGCAAGGGGCCAGAGGCAGAGATTTCCAGGAATCGCCGGCTCCGTGCCATGGGGACAGGGCAGCAGCAGTGCTCTGCTCCCAACAGGAGGGCCCATAAACCTGCCCGAGGCTCCCGGGCTCCTTGGCACGGCCCCTGCCCCGTCCAGGTCTCTCCCACGCCACGATGCTCTCGGCAGCATGGTGACAGATGGTCACCGAGCGTGACCACACTGCCAGGTGCCCGCTGGCAAGAGTGCCATCCTCCTGGAGGCAAGTCCTAAGGGAGGGGGTGATGCTGCACCAGCGGACGATGTCCATCCCCATCGAGGGGACCTGATGCCCGTCCCCACAGCCTCCCAAGAAGGAAAAGTGGGTGGAAAGGCACAGCTGATTTTCCTTCAGATGCAGCAACACGCAAAGCCACAGGTTCCCACAAAGGCTACGGAACACACTTTCTCTCTCTCATTCACAATCAGTATTTTGAAGTACGTCGTCCTTTTGGCCTCAGAAAAAGCACCAAATGACTCCCCCTTTTTAACTAGCTCTCCGTGGCTGAAATGAGGTTGGAAAAGCAACGGGTTGTGCTACAGACCGGCAGAGCCCAGCTAGCGTCTGTGTAACAAATAGATACCAGTGAATACCACAAACAGGAGAAAAAATGTAAAAGCAGTACAAGTAGAAGAGCTACCATGGACAAATCTTTTACTGCTTCCTGCCCACCAGTCCTCGGAAATACAGGATGGAGTAAACAAAATGCCTGTATAACTCAAACCCACCAATACCCTCACAGCTTTTTATGCATTATTTCTCTGGTAAAATTTTCTGAATTCTCAGCCGCTGTTTTCTATGCCAAGAGTCTTGTGGAGTGCATCCTCGCTGCAACCAGCACTTAAGAGAAACTGGGGACATGGGGGAAGTAATCACTGTTGGTATTGAGCATGAGACTCTGGAGCCGGTTTTCAGAGGCTGCAAGAGCTCAGAAATTCAAGACACGGAGAGAAGAGAATGGGAAAGCACACGGGGGGGGAATGTCTGCCCTTGAGGAGTCTTACAATGAATGAGTGAAAAAGGAAATAGATATTTTGCGTGGTAAGAGCAGACAGGCAGGTCCCACACAAACACACCGTGCGTGTATGCCCTCCATAGCCGTCCCTTAACAAGGCGACACATCTCCCCTTCCCAGTGGGGAGGGAGAGAGGGAGAGCTGGAGAGTGGGAGAGTCATAAGACAAGGAGGGACAGAGGAGGGAGGGGGAAAGAAGGAGACCATCTTATGGTACTTGGTGTATGCTGTGGAAACACTGGGAAAACTCCAGAATCAAAATCAACTGAGTGGAAGGAGCAAGTTGGAAAATAAAGAACATTGGAAACAGTTATTTTTCCTTCATCCATTGCCAGGGACATAAATCCCAATTTAATGGCACAGGAGAGGGCTGTGCCAGCCCCTCGGGCAGAGCTCTTCCCCACCTCCAGCACTGCTGCTCCCGCAAGGACAAACCTGAGGGAGGACTGAGACCACTAACACTTTTCCAATGCCCACGGGCTCAGCCAGTGTGTTAACACAAGGACCACAATCTTTCCAGTTCTCACAGCCAGACTCTCTGCGTTACACCACCAGGATTCCAGCTCCCAGAGCAGATTTCAACGTGCACCCCACATCAAAGTCTTTAGAAAGGGCCACTTGCTGCCCTCACACCACTGCGGGACAGGTCTAGGTGACTCGATGTGTACTGATAATCTCATTTATCAATGTAAATGAAAACTAACTCATGGGAAAGACTAAATAAATCAGCATCCTCGAAAGGAAACAAAAGCAAGTCAATCAGCTAACCGTGGAAGAGAAGGAACGAGCTTTGGCTCGCACACCGCAATCCTTCAGAGAGCAACTCCCAGGAGCGAGGAAAAGGAACTGCAACCACTGTGTCCCGGCACCGGGTGACCCAGTGGCCACACCAGCCACGGGAGAAGCCATCAGTGCCCATCTCTGCTGCTCCCCCCGGGTCGCGAGGGGTTTGCTGCACCCGCTGTTCGGCTGCCAGAATAAGGCTGCGAACATCCCAGCCGCTCCAGTTACCCTGCCCCAGCGTATCACTTGTTTCACAACCCTAACTCAAGCCAGGACAGATGCCACAGCCTGGTAGCGTGCCAGTTTGCTTTTAAACATGTCCCGAGTTCTCCAAACCAGGCACAGCACTGGTGCAGGACGGGCGCTTCGTGCCGTGTTTATAACAGCTTTCTCCTGCCTGTCAGTAGGGAACCTCTGAGAGTGGCTTTTAATTAACGCCGTATCCTGGGGAAAGCTCAGCTCCCATCCCTCCCCAGCTTCGCACAGGGCTTCTGCTTCTTTCCCCTCCGTGTTTAGGCGTTGGAAAGGCAGCCCTGTTGGCACAGGCTGGCAGCTGCCCTGCCCCGTGCTCCAGAAGCCACTCGTGACTCAGCCGTGCTCCATGTGCATCCCATTCCGCACGGAAAAGCGGAGCGCTGGTTTGGCAGCCAGGGACAAAACTTGGCTGCAGAAGACCTCAGCACACAGTTACAAACCCCAGGGATCTACAGGCTTCGAACCAGGGGCCAGATCCCATGAGCGCTGAAGCCGGGGATCCCGTCACTCAAGGGCCACAAGGGTCTGGGGTCCCCTCTTCCATCCCGGGCTCCCCCTTTGACTGCGAGAAGCCCGAGGGCTCGCAGTGACTGAAGACAGCTTGGCAAGCACCTACACGAATCCAGGATACTTTTCAGGTGTGTCCTAGGAAAGATTTCTCCTACTGTAAACTTGCCGGGATCTCTGTCGCAACTTGGAGAATTAATTGCTAATTTAAGGCACAGTCACTCCCAGTGAATAACAGTGATGCGAACTGGCCTGGCACAACATGAAAACACAGATGACCGTGATTTAAGCGTACACCACCGAACTCACTGCTACCCACGACTTGCCTAAAATCTGGAAGTGATCAGGAAAAAACATGGAACCTGGGTTTCCAAACAAGATCTGATAAGAGATCAACCCTATCACCTACTAAATGAAAGAGACAAGAAACGGGTGTTTCCTGGGGAAGATGCAGTGCTCTGTAACAGCATTCGTTTGCCCCACAACGACTCACACCTATGCAGAAACCTCAGAACACCATGCCCAAAGTCTCCCAAAAAGAGGAAAACCTCAGGTGCACCTCAGAAGGAGGACTTGATTCCAGCCGAGAGCACTGGTAATAGGAGCGTAAGCTTAAAGAATTGAAAGGTGATGAGAAAGAAAACTTTTTTTTTATGCTTTCTCTTCTGCTTTTATCGGGAGCCATCAATGACGTTCCCAGCCACCCGCGGTTCACAATCCATGGATCTGTACCAGCAGTTGTGTACCACGACGCTGGCCAGAGGGACAGGCTTCAGAATGAGCATTCTTCCACGCACGGCTTGTCTTCAAAAGAAATATTTACATAATACTGCCTTTCGCCTGTACAGAGAGGCCATACGGACAACAGCAGACAGGAGGGTCATCCCCTTCGCAGGGGCTTTTAAGTCTCACCGGTGAGGAGCTGAGGGTCCCCCAGGTGTCTCCTGGGGAAGGGGACACCAGAGCAGAGCCCAGGTGGGCACCGGGACAGACGGTGGCCGGGAGCGAGGGCTGCCCGGAGAACGGCCTCCTGCTCCTTCTCTCATCTGCCAGTGTAATAACCCGCCCTTGATCTTCTTATCTGACTCTTATCTCCTCCAGTAGGTAGAAATTACTACAGGTATTATCTGCAAGCGGTATCACAATTACATAGCTGGTCACAAAAAGATTATATAGCCATTATGCCAGGCGATGCATAAACACATGGCGTGGGCCCAAGCTGATTACAACCGAGCCAGAGAAAGGAATCTGCAGGTAGGTGTAACTGGCGAACACAGGGATGCCAAAGAGGTAGCAAGAGTAATAGCAAATGCCACTTAAGAAAACATCTGAAACACCACGGACAGTTAAGATTTTTCTGAGCCAGTTACCTCCCAAATCATCCCCTTTATTTCCACGGCCTCCGTAACAGCTCCTTCTTTGGTTCCATTTTAGCTTAAGCCACCTGCACCACTCACCCGGTGCTGTGTTTTGGGCTTACAAGTCGTTTTGACATGGTAACCTTGGATTTATTCTGCCAGTGCTGCGTCTCGCTCTCAAAAGAGATTATTTAGTCACCTCAACAACTGCTGGTAATAATTAGGCAACAACAAGAGCACAAAGATAAACAGCTACGAGTCCCCAGTGTAACAAAAGCTTGGATTAATTTGCTAATTCTATGTAATCATTACTGGCACAATCAGGTACACAGTATCAAAAGCTTTAAATTAAATCAAAGTGTGTTAATGCCTATTTTCTTTACTCTGCAATGTTCCAGTGCCTCTAAACCCAGACCAATATCCCCCTGCTCCGCACACACCAAGGGGCCGGCAGCGGTTACGGATTTTCGGGGTCACTGCTCCCTCTGAGCATCCGTCCCATGGCTTTAGAGATAAACTCTCCCCCTAGGAACCCCAAAACCCAAATCGATAGGAGTTTATACAAAGGGAAAATGTAAACAACTCCCAGGAAATATTAAGAAACTGTTCATGCTTTAGTGTCATATATAAAGGAGGAGCTGGGGGGTGTCTTTAACTTCAAAAATATGGATCTACACCTGACCCAGGCTGCACCAGAGCAGAGCTGGGGTTTTGAAGAGAGGTTCGCCTCGGAGGGAAGAGATGCAGCCCCGTTAGCACAAAGCAGGACGGTTCAAAAAGGGAAAGAACTAGGAGCAACACAC
>JAHREE010000243.1:426696-502755 GCA_033628505.1 Tringa tobata | reverse complement strand
TGGCGGGGCCGGGGCTGCTGATGCCTCTGGTGCCCCCCCCGCCGCCCCGGGATGGCTCCCCTCCCTCCGCGGCTCGTAAGGCGTGGAGTGCGCACAGCTGGGCGGAATTCAGCGGAAAAATCCGCTCTTTTCCGTTGTGCGCTGGAGCGGTGGGTGGTTGAAGGCTTCCTCCGGCCGGGCTTGGCCCAGGGGGTCTAACTCAGCCCCCGGGCACCTTCCACCCGGGGGAACCGGGCACCCTCTCCTCGCCAAATGGGAGAGTTTGTTCCCAACCTCCCTCTGCTCCATTACTCCTTGCAATAATCCCCGCTCGCCACCAGCGAGAAATCAGCGGGTCCGTGCATCTTGTGCCTACATGGCACCGAAGGTTAAAAAAACCCCAGCAGATAGCAGATATAATTAGTGTAGGACCTACCGTAAACAAGACTTGAGCTCCCCTTACTGGCCCGGTAATAACAGTTTTAAAGCAACTTCTAGTAAGCGCCATTCCCAGGCAGCCTGGTAATGGAATCATACTCATTTGAGATAGGTTTAAATAAGCCCATTAATTTCAACCCCTTCGGAGACAAAAGGGGGAAAAAAGTAATAATTTGCTGCAAATGGAGAAGTGGAGCCAGTCGGGAAAAGGGAGAATCGTGTCCAGTCTTTTAAAAGCATTTTTACAAGCCGTGGAAGATAAAAATAGAAAACTAAGTGAAGCCAAGCAAAATTTGGCAGTGTCCGTTGTATGGCCCGAGTGGCCAGAGAACCCTGCCTCCCCTCGGGAAAGCTGCTGGAGGAGGAAAAGGGATGGTGCAGAAGGTGAGGACGGCGTCACTGCCCGCCCCACGGACCTCACCGTTCGCTGGTGCCAGTGGGGCAGGAAGGCAATGGGTAGGGGATGCTGCCCCCCCGTCCTGAGGGGCCCAGGACGGTCCCCACCTCTTCCTGGCCATGGGTGAGGAATTTAGAGAGAAAGCTTGTAGGCTTCCAGTAGGGATGAAACACCACGTTGTTTTTTAATGACAAGTAATAGAGCCTTTAAAATAATACAGAAGCACAGCAAAAACCCTAAAAGGTAAAAATAGAGGGAGATAACGTAAAATATGTGCAAAGTGCCTGTTTAAACACTGGTAGGTCTCAGCGATCCCACCTGCAGCACTGGAGATGGGCCAGGCTGAAGCTCGGTGTGGGTTCCCCTCCCTGTGTGTGGCCCAGAAGCCCCAGCCCGGTGACATGGGGACAGTCCCAGCCCTGCAGGAACAAGGAGCTGCAGCCCCAGGTAGGAGGGCAGGGACCACGACGGGAGAGGATCGGAGAGGTGTTTTGGAGGGATGCAAAGAAAACCCATAGAGATGAGAAGGACGTTTGTGTGGCCAAGCGTTAACCACGTTACGAACTGTTCTTCGCGTACCCACCTGGGGAAAAGCCTGCATAGAAGTGTCTCCTGCAGAAGTAAGGTTGTGTGCATCACTTCTCAAGGAGCTGGTATAAAGCCTTAGTTGGATTTTCTGAAAGATTAGTGCCATTAGTACCTCTTTTTTTTTCCCTCTTGGACACAGATGAGTGTATGAAGTCACTCTTCCTCCCAGCCAGGCAGTAATAATGATAGTCTAACTTCACTGCAGAGCTGCTCTGCGCTTCAGAAACGATGGCAAAAACCTAGAGGCACAAACCCAGGATTCACAACTGAATCTTGTTATGATATCCCCTGTAAATGATGCAAATCCCGCCCCCCACCCTCCATCCCAAAAAGTTAGCTGTTGCCACAGATTCCTGCAGATACCTGCCAAGTGGATGCAGATTCCAGTGGTTTTGCTCTTTGAGCCTCCCAGGAGTTGTCAAGCTTCTGGAGCGAAATATACGGACTCTGGAAAACATCAAAGGGGGGATTCTCATGATTGGCATCACGAAATGGATTGAAAAAATGTGAGGATCGGAGATGTGGTGTAATATCCCATAAGAAACAGATGGCTTTGTGTTTTAAACAAAAAGTGGATTATTCACACGTGCGGTTCTGACAAGCCAGGGAAGAACTTTGTTTGACATCACCGTTCCCACCAAGGAAGAAATGTCCCCGGTTCGAACTCATTGAAAACACCAGGAGCTGTGAAGACTTTGGTACAAGTGAGACTTTTTATGGTGAAAGAGCCTTTTCTGTCAAGGATCGGATATATTTGGGTCTTAGCATGTGTTTCCAGGCTCTCTATCTCTTGGGTTGGTGATTGTCCTGCTGCTCTCGGTGTTGTCCTGGCCCCTCCTGTCCCCGCAACATCTGCGGGTGGATTTTCCCACAAGCTGGAGTTTGCTGCCGGGCTTTGGGAGATGCTAATCACAACAGATGCGCGTAAAGGAAGACTGCAAAATGGTTTATGTTCTTCTCAGTTTACAGAGCCAACTCTTTAGTTTTGACTGATTGTCTATGTGGTTAAGAAGTATTATTTTAAAAGCAATTTTGTGATTAGATCTCCGTGTAAATTTCAAGAAATCATTTCTCTTTTCTTTTTTCTTTTTTTCTTTTTTTTTTTCTTCTAAAAATATTTCCTGAAAAGGCATCTTGTGAGCATTTTGTTTTCCTGGTATTCTCATGTTTCTTTTAAAAATTATTAAATGTTAATGGCTTTTCTGGGTGTGTATGTATCTGGCTGCGCATGCTATTTTTTAAAGATTTCATGTGCTTTAATTTTTATACCTAATTGATGAAGAAATACCTGTACTGATTTTTCAGAGAGTGTTTTACTCGCAGTTACTTTCTTACAAATATTAAAATGTAGCTTTCTTTAAGTGTCTCAAAGTTCTTTTACTGGTTGCATTAAAGCTGAGTTAAATCATTTCCATAAAAATCACCCTCTACAGTTTAGAAGTCAATCACAATCTCAGCTTACATCTTGAATTCCGAGCACTATATACTGAAGACAGTAAAATAGGCATTGTCTATGGAGAGACCAGGCAAAACCTGGGCAAATGTGTATTTTTCTTGTATGCAAGCGAAGCTGTAGTTTTGATTATGAAATTGGTGAAAAAATGAGCAGCGGTATGAGCCTGCTCATGTCTCAGAAAAGCGCCTTTCTCGTAAATGTGTCTGTGCTTTTTCTTCAGGAGGGAGTTGAAGAACGTGTTACGGATTGTTTGCCTGGACCTTCCACCCGCCTGTCGGAGGCTGAGGTAAAGTATTCATGCATTTTATTGCATTTTATTGCTAAAACGTTAAGGCAGGCTGGAAGTAATCTCTTTCACTTTCCTGCCCTACAAACACCGAAGCATTCTTTCCTAACATTCCACTGGTACTTGGGTTTATTCATTAAATGTGAGCGTAATTATAATTATTATAATACATTATTTTCTGTTATGTCAAAATAACATTAAAATCAGCAATCGGGGGTGGGCATCCAATCTAAAATCCGCAGTTTAAATCAGATAAATATGTTTGGAGAAGCGTAGAGACGTATCGACTGTTTCGACAGAGTGAAGCCCAGTGTCACCTGGTCGGTGGCACCGTCCCCGTGGCTCCCCGGGGGCTACCAGCACAGGGCCCTGCCTCTCTCTGCATCTCCCCTCAGTCACTGGTTTTTCCTGGCAAGGGATAATGCATCGTTTAGAAGAAAAATTAGCCGCGAGTGAAAATAGATTCTTTTTTTCACGGACCAATTTCATTCAAACCGAGGTGCATGTGGCTTTTATTATAAAATAATGACTCACGATAAAATCCAGCACTTATCTGAATATTTTGCAGCATATGTTCCTTCAGGTTATGGGGGCTTCGTGCTGAGCGAAGACGGGGAAAGGAAAGGAGGGGGGGATGCAGTAACAGCAGGTTGTTGCTAACCCAGGTTATCCCAGCGGCTGCGGGAGGCGGCGGCGGCTTCGGTGGGTGAACGGGCAGCGAGGAGGTGGGTGCCTGCGGGGGCCAGGGCTTCTGCAAAGCTCTTCTCTCCGTTCCAGCGGTGGAAAAGGAGCTGCTGCCTCAGTTTTTCTTTGCAATTTGGTTTTTGTTGGCTGGGTTTGGTATCCTGCACGCGAGCAGTACGTCGACGCGGTAGTACCTGGCATTCAGAGAGAGGTCAGTTTGTGTGGTGGGGCGGGGAGTGAAAAGATACAAAGAAAGATGTTTATAAAATAAAACACATAAAGTACACAAAATAATTCTAAGAGAAACACCATCACTTCCTGTATTTTACGAGTGGTTTACTGATGTAAACCAAATGCATATTGATTAATTTTTTTTTGTAAAAATAAGACCCTAGATTCATGTCTAAACTTAATATAGTTTATAAAAATATGTTAAATTAAAGATCAAAACATCATATTGTTATCTCTATTTTTTCTCAGGATCACAAAGATTATTTTTGTCATTTGCCTGGTGGAAGTCACTACACCAGCACCTAAAATTAAAGTTTATTGAAAAGTTAAACCATCGTTTTCAAGTGTCTTATGAAGGGTCAGAAGGAATTTTTCATTTTAGCTCATTCAACTGAGTCCAGTTCAGTAACTCACATGCTCAAAACTGGGAAAGGCAGGAAAACCCTTCTGTTTCTATCCTGTGGTCAAAATGGCCTGTGAATGATGAGATTTACTGCTTCTAAAATGAGGAAGGAAACAGGGACCACATACAGTTAATGCAATGTATTACATGTGGATGGCACTTTATTTAATAAAATACCTTTTGACATTTAAATAATAAAGTTTTTTCATACTCAGAATTTAATAGCATTTGCTTTAACTGTAAAAACAATCTTAAAATTCTGCATGTATTTTTTAACGAATTTTAAATGCAGCTTGATACAGCACACAAAGAAAAGAAGTAATCATACTATAATTAAGAAGTATTTCATTCACTGTTAATGTAATAAATGTTAACAAAAATCTGGAAAAAATAATGCTGAACAAGTTGCAGTTCTATTTTATCAGTATGTTTTTCTTACCTACATAGAGAATTAAAACTCTTGATATTGATTAACCTCCTGCTAGCCTGACCTGTGTGGAGAATACAAGTTATTTTGATAGCCAGTGTGTTGTACGTGTTGTACTGAATACCAAATAAAAAGCAACTGAGTGAGGTAACTGTGTGCTTTGCTGTGAAAGAAGACTTAGTTTTACCTGTTTGTTTGGGTATTTGGGATGGGAAAAGCATTAGTGAAGTGCACTATGTCCATTTTTATGATTTGCAACACCAAATAGACATTTTAATAAAGGAATCCATTTGTAAAAAAAAAAAAACCCTAGAGATATTTTTCTCTATTCTCTTAATTTAAAAAATCAGTTTACACGTATTTTATTATTTCAACTATACGTATCTTGCAAGCAGTTTCTCCATTAAAAATATTTAAAAAGAACATATTCTTCTTGCCTTGAGGTTGGGCACAGCTTAAAGATAGCCAAGAAAATGGAAGCAAAGTGTTACTTCATTTACTTCATGTTAGAAATCTTTACGGTTCCCATACAGCTGGATTTGTTAAACTTGCTCTGTAGAGACCAAGCCTATAATGAGAATCTCTTTAGCTACAAGGCAGTAATGCCCCTTACAGTGCCAAAATTAAAAAAGATTTCACGTAACCAATTACTTATGACTGATGTCAGATTAACAGACAAGTTTGCCCAAATAGAATACATGAAAATTTGACATAAAGACCTTTGGGACTTTAAGAGCAGCTCTGTGTCAGCTATATTGTATTCCTATAGCTTCTAGTTTTGTACTTTGTTTACCAATAAAAATGTCTAATATTTGCTTTCTAATGACCCTCATACACCACCAAATCATTTATGCTTTATTATAAACAACATTAAAATAAATATTTATCACTCAGATATGGCAAAAATCTGAGGGATTTTAGTTAACATCCGACCTAATATGTTTCCAATTGTCCTTCCCAAGCCCCTGTAGCTTTTTAGTGATGTTTTTAACTCATCTTTTTATAAGGATGCTGCTACCTCTTGTCAGCCAGCGCATTGGCTTTCTGTCCTTACACTGCTGCCTGTTTGGTTTCCACCAGCGGATGGCTCTTCTTGCTGGGAACCAGTTGGCGAAAGGAGCGAGAGCAGATCCTGCAAGAACAGAACGTAAAGCTATAAAATACCAATTTGTGTGTGTGCCATGGCTTCCTGATTGGCCCTTCTCAACGGGAGGGAGAAGGCACCACCTGGGCTCCAGCCCTGCCAGAGGAAGGGTCAGGACTTGCAGCGACACGTCCCTTTGTTTCTCCAAGAAAAGGTGGTGTTTGCTTCCAGAAGTGCCTTGGATGGGAACCCATGTCCTTTACCGCTGGAGCTGCCTGTGCATAAAGACACAGACAAAAGGGATTAAATACCCATTTTAATCCTGAGCTTTTAAGTATGCTTTATCCAAACCACCCGTGCATTGCCCAGTGCCTCTGTGGTTTGTAGCAACACGTGATGTACAGGGTTGGCTTCAGGCACTAGAGGAGCCCCTGGGCAGAGTCAGGGGAACAGCTGAATTATTCTGAAACTCAAATTTTCCGGTCTCTCCCCTTCTGCTGAGAACCCACCCAATCACCCTCCACATCCTCCACTCTCCTGCCACACCATCCTCTCTCCAAGGAAGGGCATCCTTCCCTCCTCCTCCCAGCACTCTGCCTCCCATGAAAAAGAAGAGAACAACTTCTCTTTCCATTTTCACGTGTTTATTTTATTTAGTGCTATCCACCTCAAGAAGACAGTTAAAACTGAGAAAAATTAATTACGTTAAATCCAAAAGCATGACAATATTTATCCTAATACTGGGCATCACTGCCCTTTAGAACCCCAGTCATGTTCACATCTTAATGACTGACCTCACTTGCCCATGGAACGTGCTTTAAGAAGAAAATGCAGGATGTTATCCAGAAAAACGTGTTACTGACAGTAAGACAAAACCCATCACAGTGTTGTAACACCACTCCAGCCGTTACTTAAGTCCTGCTGACAAACTTGATCGCCTTCTATGACAAGGTGACCTGCTTAGTGGACAAGGGAAAGGCTGTGGATGTTGTTTACCCAGCCTTTAGTAAAGCCTTTGACACCATTTCCCACAACATTCTCCTGGGTTTTCAGCCTGGAGAAAAGGAGGCTGAGGAGAGACCTTCTCGCTCTCTACGACTGCCTGAAAGGAAGGTGTAGCGAGTGGACGTTGGTCCCTTCTCCCAAGGAACAAGTAACAGGACAAGAGGAAATGGCCTCAAGTTGTGCCAGGGGAGGTTTAGATTGGATATTAGGAAAAATGTCTTCACTGAAAGGGTTGTCAAACATTGGAACAGGCTGCCCAGGGAAGTGGTTGAGTCACCATCCCTGGAGGTAGACATGGTGCTGAGGGACAGGGTTTAGTGGTGGACTCGGCACTGCTAGTTTAACGGTTGGACTTGATCCTAAAGGTCTTTTCCAACCTACATGATTCTAAGATTCTATAAACGTTTCCTACATTCTCTCTGTAGCGTGTTTCTGCATGGCTGATGCCCAAGGGGCTCTTGGCATTCTTTTCAATAATACCTACAGACTCACAAAGTTAAAAAGCTTGACTCCTCCAGCCCTTATAAGCAATTACCATTTTGAATCCTTCTCAAAAAAAAAAAACCAGTTCCCGAAATGCTGTTTTTCATTACACTACCTAAAATGCATTGGCTGATCTCTCACCCACAGCACCCATGAGGAGAAGCCTCGACAGGACCACGTGGTCACCCTCTGGGGCAGCGGGCAAGAGGAAGGTGGGGGAAAATTGCCAGTAGTGAGATGGGCAGATAGATGGATTCTCACCCTATGGAGGCAAACATCAGCCAGACACAATTACCTGCTGCTTCTGTTTGGTGTGACAGTGAAAATTGTCTTTCACTGTGACTTAATTTCATTCATCTGGAACATACACCTTCTCTTGAAAGTCAGAGGAGGTAATTCTTCAAGGCGGCTTGCCCTGTCAAGCAGCTGAATTAGATCAGGAGTTTTGTAACAGATGAAAATACTCTCTGGAGACATCATACAATTGCTCATCCCGAGAACGATCAAGGAGGCATTGACTTTTCAGAATGGGAGGAAGAGAACAGCACAGGGGTTTCCTGCAGTAACTTGATACATGCTTGTCAGGTGTTGCAGTGGAAATAATTGCACCAGGTGATTACTGATACGTGGGTAAGGTGCAGTTTGCAGCTGAGATGCAGGCTTGGCAAATTTAAAATAGATTCTCATGCTTACACAGTAGCTGGCTGGGAATTGCCTTAAAGTTAAAATTAAACACTGTGGCAAGGAAATACCAGTAACAGCAGCCTATAAAAGATGGTATTTACTGGGAGCTGGGACTGGCCTCCACTGATTGAAGGGGGGCTCCCAATATTTAAATCGGTAATCATATACAGAGCTAACTATGTGCTGCAATTGCTTGAGTAATGAAGTTGTTCGGGATGCCTTTTCTAATTGTATTAACTAGGAATCTTTATCTTATTAACCTTTCCCTTTCGTATGACTTAAACATGCTAGAATATGACTTGGCAGCAGGGTCATAGTACCTGGGTAGGTGAGAGTCCGAGTATCTCACACTGTAGGAACTTGCTCCAAGGAGATGATTGCAGGGCTATTCAGTGCAAGCACGTATATTAGAATCTGGCTCAAAATGTTCCATGCTCCGTAGATACAACAGGACAACAGCTATAAATACTCTTCAGGCCTTGCTAAAGGACAGCAAACAGTAAATTGAGGATGGTTAGTTATTCTTGAATGCAACTGTCACAGGAAATTAGACGGTTTCTTCTGCCACTCTGACCACAGACAGAAAATGTTACTGTATGCAATTTTCAGTTTCTTTCTACTATGAAGTCACACATCTTCAGCGGGTTGGTTGTGCCTGTCTACAGCATACAAAAATGCTTTTAAAACATCTCCTTTTAAACTGACTGCAAGAAATCTGTTCAAACCTTGTCTGTAAAGTTTCTATTTCAGCTTAAGCACTGAAACCATCATTCTTTTTTGACTTTGTCATCAAGATTTCAGGAAATAAGAGTTGCAATAGCCACCTCATTTCAAATAATTTAAGCCTGGGGCAGCCAATAGTAGTCCTGCTGTTAACTTTGGGGGGGGATGGAAACTATTTTCAAGTCTGTGAGGCCTCTATGCTTAAAATTCAGCATGTGTCCACCATGTGTTACTGGATCAGGCCCTTGCACAATGGGGGAAAACTTATTATCTTTTGTGAAAAGATTTGTCTATATTTCAGTGATTTGCAGCAGGGCTTGCCATAGCAGAAAACAATACTGACAAGGCGTGACAAGCATTTGCTGTTTGGGGCATAAATAACACAAACAGCACCCAGCACTGACTTGTTTGGCCTCGAGTCCTTACGTACAGGAGCTCTGTCCATCTGTCGTCCCACTCCTGTATTCACTTGCTGCACTCAGGAGATTCATCCCCTCCACCAGCACCTACCCACTGAAGCTGGTTGTGCTGCTGAAACATGGAGAGCTCTTTGGTTGAGGAGAATTATTGGGCTCTGGGTCAAGACCATGACTGTTTAAAACCGTAACTGCAGTTCTACAGGGGAAACTTGGACACGCCAATTTTTATGGGGGGAGTCTGAAGAAGAGCTTGCAAATAGTTCATCTTCCTCTGCACTTGCCCCCCCTCCATCCCAGCAGTTAAAAATACAAGATTCAAGTCTCCACAACTTTTGCTCTGTGTAACTGGCAACACTCCAGTCTGAGCAGTGGGCTGGCTGCAGATTTGATGGGCGGGCAAGAGTGTCCAACCAAAAGCAATGGAGAAAATAGGAAAAAAGGTACCATACCATGGTGCAGGCTTCCCCTGCGCTCGCCCACATACTCTCCAGGGGTCAGTTGACAGCAGGCAAGTTCATTCCCATGGCCACAGTCAGTGTTTTGCCTCTCACTGAAATTGCCAGCTAGAGCTATTGGAAAAATGTTTGAAAAAGAGGAAAAAAAGAAGCAGTTCTAATGAACGTGGTAGTTTCATTAACATTTACAGCTTAATATTACTCTAAAACACTGGATTACCAGGAAGAACTTCAAATTAGTGTCAGCCCATTAGTGGTATTTGCTGAGATATCACCCCTGGGAGGAACTGGATGGGAATTCCCATCTTCTTTCACAGAACTGCCTTTGCTGTCCCCTCCACGTCCCCTGGATACGTTGGCTATCTCCCTTTTGCTGTCACTCTTTCCGGGGGACTCTTCCCTCTCTCCTGCAGGCAATGGAGAACTGGGATGGCTCTGCCACGGAGGCAGCTGACAGGAGCAGCCGGTGGGGCCAGAATGTGCATTTCCCACCCAGCCCAGGGCAGGGTCCCTGAACACCCGAGGGGAGTGGGGAAGGAAGGAGGTAGATCGTTTGCTCAGCAGGATGCAGGGGAACTTACTTCGGGGAAACATGCACTAGTTATAAAAGCAAAGTATTTGTATTCTTAAAATGTGAAGGAAAAAATCAGTGGAAATACAGAGGAGTTAATCTTCATTCAAGGAATGTTCAGATATGCAGCCTCTAGAAATTTAATCTCGCTGATCAAGTGGGTAGAAAACTGTCAGACATCTTCTCCCCTTCTTATTCCTATGGTTTCCCCATTTGGAAGCACCAAAATGCTTTACAACCTTTTTCAAATTGAACCTCGGTGCAGATTTGGGAAGAGGGAGGCAGTGGTATCACTTATTGTCCCAGTTTCCCACCCTGGGAAATGCGGTGGCTGTGTGGCAGCGTGACCTGGTGGCCATCAGCTGGCGACTCAGTGGCACAGCTGGGAACAGAGAAGGAAAAAAGAACACTTTTTTTCTCTTTCTTGTGCTCCGACTTCAAGGTTTTTCCACATGTGGCTTTACTGCAAATAAGTCACGGTTAGAAAAGCTATCATCTGTCTGGGTATTTCATATTTCTTCTTCCTCAGTCAGTTGCAGAGACAGCTTGCTCAATAAACAGAGCAGGATTCTTCCAACTGATCGGACTGCTAGGTCAAATAAGGATAAAAAAATTCCAGCTCTCTTTTCTCCCATATTCCCCAACCCTCACTGAGAGTGAAGGAAAGCAGAATTCAAAAGCCTGCCTTTCTCTCGCTGCGTTGGCCTCTCTGCTTTCCAGAAGGCAGAGCAGAAACCTGGGCTGCCTGGCAGAGGAGGTAAACAAAATATCCTGAGAGAACAGTATGAAAAAGAACTTGTTTCCTGGCCCTCCTTCTGCTTTAGGCATCATGCAATATTTTGGAGATGACCTATTCTCAACTTGAATTTGATATGGTTTTGAATTTTATTTTCCCATTCTCTCAACAGCACATATTGAGGTAATTTGTATCTGTTTGTAAACATCTTTTTAAGGGTGAATTTTCAAGTCCCGTACAGATATTTATGAGGGGCTCTCACCGTAGGCTTAGATTTGATCTGTGGATGTCACTGAGAGTTTTGTCGTTCAGTTCAGAGAAAGTCAATTTAAATGCATGAGGAGGAAAAAAAAATAAAAGCTGATGGACTAGATTCTGTATTACTGAGCAGGCACTTTGTCTGACTTCATCAGGAGCAGCATGACATCTGATTAGGGTATGGGATGATGATGAAGAGACCTGATCCAGCAAAACACTTCAACACGTTTTCGTCTGTAAGTATATAAATAGTTCTACTGAAATCTAGGAAATACTCATGTACTTAACATTAAGTATTGACTTAAGTGCTTTGCTGGATCAGTACCAAAATAATTATTTATGAAGTGGTGTCAAATACATCAGACACCAAGAAAATACTTTTTCTGATAAAATCATTTGGCTCAAAATATCCTATGTGACTGCTCAGAATTGCAGCAAATAACATTTTTCAAATAGATAGGGGACATTCCATTAAAAATTTCTCTCTAGACTCAAGATTAACAGCTGTTCCTTTGTTTTGTTTCCTGAAAAAAAAATTCAACACCAGATGATCTTTAAGAGCACAAACCTACAGCCATTGAGAGCTGAAATGTTACCATAGTCTTGTGGAGCTTGCTGGGAGCAGAATCAATCATTTTTTGCCGTTAATCTCTACTAAAATAAGGCCAACAGCACACAGTTCAACTGCTTGGCTTCCACCCATTTGAGGCAAGTTGCAGCCATTTTCCATTAGCCAGTTGCTTACAGTATTATCTTGATTGTACTATTTCTTTTGTGCCATACCATCTATGAGGTCATTAATCTATTTTTGATATGGCTGCAGAAGACCTGCCTTATTAACATCCCATAAATGTTGAAATAATGAAGTCCTTTCCAACCACAGTAGCCTGTGTGGGAAAATTAGGGATCATTCTTGCGGTGCGCTTAAAATAATGGCAAATATTCAAAAAGAATCTAGAGCACAGACGACATCCCACTGTTGGCCTGGGGCAGAGGCAGCTTCATTAGCCAAAGGCACTTCCAGTCGTGGTGTGTGTGCGTGTGTGTGTTTGAACTTGTTACTGTTCTCACCTAATTATGACAGGGGAGCAAAGATTCAGCGGCGATGAAGGCCATTTGAGGGAAAGAAATAGGGAAGTAGGTGAGAGAGATCTTATTTGTACCTCCTCTGGGTGCTGTCGCTGAGGGCTCCACGATGTGAGGTGATGGGTTATTAGGCTCTGGAGAGCCGGGACCACAGACAGCCCCGGAGACCTCCCACCAGTCAGCACCTACAGGTGGTAACAAGGCAGCAGTCTGCAGGAAACCAGGCTTCGTTATTTCTGCCACCCACAGCTCTTCCTCATTATTTGATTGAGGCTGTTATTGTTAGATTGCCTAGTGCTACACAGAAGTAGCACATTTCTTAAAATTTGGAATATTTTGGCTACTTGTATCAATCCTGGGCTGCTAACTTTGCCTCATCTTATCGGGCAGACATGTGAGTTCCTGTGGGTGGGTTAAACAGCTTTAAAAATTGTCTTTGCAGATGGGTATAGAAAATATTTTCACTTTCATCTATTTTAATTCTGAAAGGTAAGAATGTTTTACATCTCTTGTTGCTCAGTATGTTGCATTCTTCTGATTTAGGACCATAGGGTGCTTAACTCTCCCCTGTACCTCTTCTTGATGTTCAACGCTCATGCTGCTTTTACTGAAGAAAGCCCAAACCTCACGTGCTCCTAGGAAAGGAATTGCCTGGCTCCTGTCGCTGCCTTCAGCGAGTTTTGGTCACGTTTATGGCACAGATTAGTGAGAGGATCCGTCTTTGTTCATCACTCACCCTGCATGCCTTGTCCCAGTGAGTGGGGGGGACAATGACTGAGCATCATTACCTCTCAAGAAACAAGCACTTAGGAGAAGATGAGTCTGTTCCATTCCAGGCATGTGGAATTCCAGGCATCCACCAGCCAGCCCCTGCCCAGTAGCAGCGTGAGGCCGGAGCCAGGTTGCTCAGCAACCATCAGCATCCTTACACAGAAAGCAGCAGACCTGCGCGGTGGCTTTCACATGTCTTCGTTCACACGTTTTGAAACAAATCTTGTTTTAAATACAGTACTAAGCAGATGTCTTAGGTGATACTTCTGGAGCAGTTACAATCTGAAACATTATCCTCCTCTTTGCCCAAATTGCTTGGTCCATTTGATCAAAGGCAATC
Organism: Tringa tobata; assembly: GCA_033628505.1. Classification (NCBI taxonomy): domain Eukaryota; kingdom Metazoa; phylum Chordata; class Aves; order Charadriiformes; family Scolopacidae; genus Tringa; species Tringa tobata. The sequence goes on along the minus strand of JAHREE010000243.1, from coordinate 489,251 downwards.
ATTGCAGCACTGAGAGCTTTAAGAAACTTCATTCCTAATGAAACACACATTTGTACCATTTATCGTGTTTTACACAATTGCATTTGGGGCAGAATTTGAAGTTCCTCAGGATCTGGGGAGGTAACACATGGGGTTGTAACTTCTAAGTTCCTATATGAAATCTGGTCCAAGGCAACAATGCTAACAGATCCATTTTCCCCCCTGGGAGAAGGCCACTTGTGTTGCCAGACAGGGATGACCACTTCAGGTGAGATAGCAGAGGTTGATGGAGATTCATTGGGCAAGTCCATGGGCACTTTGCTGGTGCCTTCAGAAGTCCAACATTTCATCCAGGCTTAAATAAATAGTTGATGTTATGTTGTTGCTGCTTGTTTGAATACTCTGAGGATCTCCAGGAAGCATCAAAATGTTTTCCTTTATCTGAAGTTTCTGATGTTACTGGTCTTCGTCCCATCTTAGCAGGCACAGATCTTCCTCAGTACATCTTGGAGGTCACTTTAAGTTCTTGTTTCCAACACTGCTATTTAAAGGTCCCGTAACACAGCTAAAGAATATCATAGAGGAAAAATGTGTCATGGCCCAGCTGAGAGTGTGATTGAGGGGATTAGGTTGTGTTGATCATAGTACAAGCTGCTGTGGGAAGGACATTTCCCACTGGAAACTTCAGTAAAATGACACATCTCTACCACATTGTTGCAGTACCGGTCACAAAAACTCTGATGCAATGTCCTAGAGGTATAAGACTTTGCACAATTTACTTCGTAAGTGTATTTGCACAATACACTTCGTAAGTGTATTTTCACTACTAATTGGACACTGAGGAGTCCGCTCTTTCCTCAGGTAAATACATTGTGTGACTGAAGAAGTAGTTTAACTCATTCTAGATCTTTATTAAAACTTACTCCTTTACTAACACATTTTGCCTTTTCTGAAACTCTGAATAGCAGCTCACACAGATTGGAGAACTGGAAGCAAAACCTTGCTCAGGACAGAGCTGATCACTGCTCCAGGTGCCTGGAATGCTTCTAAGAAGGAGCGGTGACTGAGGACAGCTATTCCTCTGTATCTGTAGGTATCTGTAGATCCACTGTCACAGAGCTTGATGATAACACAACCGTTAGCCAGCAAGAGACTGCAAATCTCCCAAATGTTATGACAATGTATTTAAGCTGTATGTGAGCAGAATTGATTTTTCTGATTTTTAACCTTTAGTGCCCTTATCCATCCTTCTTTCAGAAAAATCTCTGCCCAGGCAACTTGTGATCCAGACATCAGTAAGTCAGTGACCAAATACACAAACGCAAACTGCCTGGATGTTTATCTACGCGCACTGCACTGACATAACCTGCATCACTCCCCTGCCAGCCTTAAGTCATTCCTCTTGAATCTTGAGTTCTCTCTACAGTATCATCCCCATCTAGTGTCTTTTCTGAGCCACTTGCCCCCCTTAACTGAGCACAGAGCTCTTTCTGCAGGGCTTTGGAGGAATGAAGAGTCCCTTACAGAGTAAGGCAAGATTCTGAAGAGGATAGTTTCTGTTTTTTCTGTTCTTCTCCATATGTGGTTCCTTTGCTGACTAATACACACCCTGGGGTATTGAGCAGCTGCAATTGTGTTTTCCACTGCAGACCACGCAGCATCCTGGAATATAACAGGCTAGGTGGATTAGATGTGTCCTTAGGCTTGCCTTAGGTAAATCCAGGCCTGGTTGGTGTGTGCTGATTATGGGCACTTTCTGAGGAACTGCCCTGCCTCCCTGGAATAAGGAAAAAGCATGCTTGTGCAATAAATTAAAAAGAAAACTAGAATAGTGCATCCCCAAGGGAGACAGGAGAGATGAAAAGTATTTGGCAAGGGAAACCTTGCTTAGATAACGTGGAAAAGCAAGCTGTAAACAGCAAAATGGTTGTAATGCACAGGTGTGGAGGGTTGTGTCCCCCTCCACTCTTTCTTTTTTTACAGCTACTAAGCACAATGATGGGAAGAATGCCAGCTAGTCTGCAGGAGAGCTATTTACACACAGCACTGACACATCTGGGCAACAGCTATGTCAACTCTTCCTCACTCCACCCCAGCTACATTGTAAGGATGTCCCACTGAGGGTGATGTGACAGCAAAGCCCAGCACAGCTGGTCCAAACCCTCAGCTTCTTTGTGTGGGAAGTTAAAATGACAGTGGTTGTTAATTAGACTCACTTGTGATGATGAGTTTGTGGTGGGGAATCTGTTCACCAGAAATGGTACTTAGAGTCGTCTGTCTCTGCTGACCAGCACGGTGTGGTCAGTATCCCACAGGATGCACAGGTCTCACCTGCAGATTTGACAGAAGAAAAAAAGCCTGTGTTCATGCACAAAAGCAAACTGTCTCTGGGTCATCCACTGCACCGATGTGTTAGCAATCACTTGGTATGGCTAACATCTTCCTTCACGTTCCTACTGGTCTCAAGTCTTAATTTTTTAAATTTTCTGTAGCATAAGAAATACCAGAATGCAGCAGGGTACCATGGATTGAGGATCCATATCTTAAAGACTAACACTGAAATCTGCTTGTGCTGCACAGCAGATTGTGCCATCTCTAACATAGGTGATACTGAACAGAAAGAACCAAGAGATTTAAGGATGGCAAAGACCAGAGAGTTCAGGTGCAGGTCTAGATAGATCGTCATAAAAAGATGTAATCGATTTTGTCCTACTAATAAGAATACAGCATTTACTTAAAGTCACTGTATGCCTAGTTTAGTGTCTCCAAAGTGTCTCCAGTGAATCAAAATAAAGAAATCATGTTGTGCAGGAATCTGAACCGACCAGGACAAATGTAAAACACCCTTAATAGAGGTGAGAATAAATTAAAGAAAGCTCTGAGAGGCTGGATGGGTTTATGTTCATCAAGTGTTCTTCTGCAGTATAAAAGTAACATCCTGGTGGTGAAACAGGTTTTCAGTGATTTGCCTCCTACTACCTTTCAGTTAGTATTGAAAAGTTTTGGCTTACAGTACAAAAAATTGTCAGTGACATCATTACAGGGCAGTAAATCTTGGTATAAGCAGGCAGCAGAGACCTCTAGCCTTTCGGCATCCCGAGCAGTATTTCTAGAATACTGCTCCCACAGGGAAAGATGTTGTCTTTATTTCTCAGGCTTTATCTTTGCTGCTCTGATTCTAGCCTTAACCACACACATAAGGGCACACACAGACAGACACACAGATGCTGCAGTTCTTCCAGCCCCTGTGAATGACAAGAACCCAGAAAAGGAAGGAAGTGTGTGCATATGGATATGCATTACAGGAGACTGCTGGACCAGACAAAGCACTTTGCTTCCAGGTGTCTGTTTGTCAGCAGATCTCATACTGTCTGTACCGAATATGTCTAAATCTGGGGACTCAGGTAGCTCTTTCCATCTCTTTGTGTCGGGCTGTCTAGTTCAGCAACGTCTTAATCCGACAGCAGGACAAGGCTGATACTGCCAGTATTCTTTTTCCCTCGAAAGGCAGCTTGGGGGCAGGAGGCAGGAGGGAGCCCTGTCACATTTCAGACAGGTTCCTGCTCTGAACAATAAGAAAACTGCAATGCCAGGCCCTGCAGGGTACACCTGAGTGATGGATGTAGCAGGAACTATATGATTAGCAGGACTGAGCTATCAATACTTGCTCCAATACACGGTTGAGAAATATCTTACTAGGCTTTAACGTGTGAAATCTCAGGAAAGGCTTTAGCAGTCAAAACCAACCTACTCAAATTCAAGTCTTCAACACTAGATTTGTATTTGAGTGGCCACAGTCTTGTCCCATACTGGGAACAGAAGTAAGGAAAGCTGTTAGTGGTTAGCACCCTTCTCTTACTCTTTGGTGGACTGAACAGAGAACAGAAATGCTACCAAGTGGAGCGTTGGTCTGTGCCTTCCTCAACCAAAACCAGCAGTTTATTGACTTTAAAATTTTACATAATAGTAACTGGAACCGTATTGTCCAAAGCTGCCTTTTTAGAGCTGATTATTGTTAATCACGTGATATTCTGGGTACTTTCATAAGCTGTTGTTGCAAGTTCATTTGGGGAGTTTTTTTGTGCTCATAAATTATCGGCAGATGTCTCATTTTTCTGAAACATCCAGAAACTGGCAGCTTTACTAATAAATAANTTCCTTCCTCTTCATGAGTGCTGCTCACATCAGCTCATCAGGGGCATCTGTTTTCTGCTCCATTAGACAAAATCCTACTTGGAGTTAGCAAAATAAAGTAGAAAAAACAAAATGAGCAGTCTATTTCAAATTGATTGCCGCTATTCAGCTCCTGCCTCACAACTGATCTTTGACTACCTTAAATCTATACTGTCTGCTGAACATGACCTGAACTGAGCTGGTCTTCACACGGTAGCAAAAAAACAAACAAACAAACAAAATCCCAAAATCTTTTCAGCCTGGGAGAAACAGGCTTAGAAGAAATGCAAAAAGTGGATGCCTCAAGGACCACAGTAAAGCCAAGCAGGAGATTTTCTGCCTTGATGTCCATGATTCTACTACAGGAAAAGGGAAAGGCAAATGGCTGTGCAATTTCTGGCAGCCAAAGAACACAGAGAGATACTAGCAGGCTGCTCTCCCTCTTCTTGTTTTAGTGGTGGTTAGTCCTTCTTTTCCCTTTTTTGATCTTGTTACAATGCTGCATTAGGTCTGTAATCCCTCAGTGGCCTCAGTGCCTTCAGGGCATTGAGCTTTTTGTAAGAGAAGACAGCTCTGCATAGCGATCCTGGTGCAAGCAGTCCAGCTGCTGTCCTTGTACTCCACTCTACGCTCACACGTGGCAGATGCTTTCGTCTCAGGGGTGCAGGAGAGCAATCATCCTGCTGCGTGTCCAGTGGAGCTCATCAGATTCTCCAGCCCTAAAACTTAGTTGTCACAAAACTGGATTCGAGTGCAATGAGAAAATTGATCTGAGCAAACTAGAATAAGGCTGTTTTATGTACAAACAATCCTGTTAGACCTGGAAACACAAACACATTGAGTATTATTAGATCAATGAGCTGCATGACAAACAACAAGGAAATTTGAATTGGCTGGTTTTACTCTCCAGTGTAACTGATACTCAAAGAGACAACAAAGGACAGGAAGGGAAGTCTGAGAATGAGATTTTTGCATATCTTTGGGCCTTCACAATCTTTTGGGCTCTGAGGTTTGTGTAAAGTCCAAACCATCTGTACTTGTTGGTGGAATCTAGCCAGGCCTGAAGAGTCAGAGACCTGATTCAAAGAAGGAGGAATCAGAGTGTGTAACAGTGCTGCAGATAAGATTGAAGTCTTATCCATGATCTTCTGGAGAAAAAAGATTTAAGAGCTCAGAAAAACTATGAGATAAAAGAAATCAGTTGCTTTCACCAATGTGAGAACAAGTATTTAAAGACCCATTGAAAAATCCCAGTGTGTCTCAAAGATATTAATAGAGTGGGCAAATGTAATATTTCCAATTCATTTTTTTTCTCTGCAAAGAAAATCTCTTTTCAACAAACTCTCTGCTCTCATTCCAGACCTCAGTAACGAAAAGCAGAAAATCTGTATTAGCTGCTTATTGGGTAATATGGGACATGTTGCCTCCATACTGTCTTATCTATCTGTCTATCTGCAAGAAGGTGCCAGGTTCTGTCTCATGTTTACTGACTGATTGCTACCTTCATTGTGTCGACTCATTTGGCAAAGTGAAATGCAATTCCTTATTCCTTATCTGTCTTCTTCTCAGCCATGCAAGAACATTTCACATGCACTAAGTTTCTGAGAATGCTTTCAGTAATTTTTAAGGGCGGGACCTTATTCATTTTGGATGAAATGATAAGTTTGGAGAGAAAAATGGGGGATCAAGAGCTGCAGAGACTACAATATAACAGTCAATAAAACAAAAAAAAAAATTGATTAAAGAGTCACAAACACACAACAGAGAGAAGAGACCTTCCACGTCATCGCTGCCCTAACCTTAGAATGGTTAGGGTGTTGCAATCTTGAAAAAGTGGCCTTTTCAAGTAGAAAGAAAATTCCTCTTCCTCTGTGTAAGGCCACTGGCATAAAAGACAGAATTCCATCTATAAAGTTCCGCAGTCCCTCAAGCAGAGCAGCCCCTCTGCCTCTGTCAACACCACTTCTCCTGGAACCAAACTCTGGCAACAGTCGAGCTGGAACACACAAGCCCTTTCTACGGCAAAGCACCAAATTCCTGACCAGCTTCCACTTGCTCTGTAAAACAGGAGGGTCCAAGGATGTGCATGAATCCTCCCCAAACCCACTTACTCTTGCCTCTCTGTCCATGGTGTTGGGTGTCTAATTTAATAGCTTTCTGTTTTGAACTTAGGTTTTTTGTATCCTTCAGTGAGACACTGACCAGACAATCCATCATGGTGCTGACTGCTCATGCAGTACCGAGCTGCCAGAAGTCCTTCTCTCGTGACAAACCCAGCTCCTTTACCTTCTTTGGAGTTGCAAAAAGCCCTGGCAGCACTGCTGGCATTTGCTTCTTGCATCTGAGCAGGTGAAGGAAGAAAAAGGGCAAAAATTTGGTCTCTGTGACTGCTTCCTGCATTTGTTGCTCATTTGGACAACGGTTCATGGTCTATGATTCCTGTCACCAGATCTACTTCAAATGTAGCTAATGAGGCTAATAAGGCTTTGATCTTCAGTAGAGGAATGAGGAAACATAGCAATTGTAAATGAACTCAGAAATATAAAATCCTTTGGCCAGGCTTTAGCCAGACAGGTAAATAGATAGACAGACAGATAAACACACAGATAAGATTTTAGCATCGAGGGTCTTCCCACCCTTTTCTGTAAAGTGCTCCAAGATACAGATGGAAAAATGCTAAGGCAGAGATTATTTTTATTTCAGCAGAGGGGTCCTGGATGTGTGGAGTGAATCTGCAGCTAGACATGCTGTGCAGGGGGTTTCTGCATTTGTCTGAATTTCTATCCACTGAGCTAATGTAATGTGTATTTAGGTATCTGACTCTAGGCATGTAATGTATTGGAAATAATGGCTTGTTTTCCTTGAAATTTTCAGAACCACAGCTTTCTAAAGATAGAGTTTCTTGTGAAACAAACAGGAGTTAACTTTTGCAGAATTTAAATTAAATGTCTCCTGAAAGAAGTTATCAGTTTACTTGCAGTCTAATTAAGTTGCTGGGGTATAGCTGATGGAAGATTTCTTGTACTCTGATTTCTTTTTACTAAAAACAAATTAAAAGCAGGTTAGAAATATGAATTGTCTCGGTTAAATCCATTCATTTAAAGTTAAGTTCTTCTGTCTGACAGTATTCAAACTCTATAAAGATGATTTTGCATGAATGCTGTTTAAAGATGCATTACGAATACCTGGAATGCAACTCCAGTGCAGAAAATAATGATTATGTTAGGATCAACATGTAGGAAGATACTTAATTCTCTCATAAATTGCCAGTCTATATAGGCTGGTGACAGCAGGGAATGAGCGAGCACCACTGAGCCGTGACTGTGGTGGCTGCTAGAACTTCCCATCCAGAATCTGGTTGTGTCTCCTTTACAGAGGGTGGTACCCAGCTCTGCCAGTGCCCAGCACAGAACTCCAGGCTGCTCTCCCAGAGTCACTCTTCATTCTGAAAATGGCATACAAATACCTAACACCATATGCCTTAATCTTCATTTTAATTTAACCTCCTGCTGAGGTCTTATGCCCAGAATTTGCATGTGTTTTAAAGTCTCCTTTTTGTTCACAACCACTTTATATTTTTGTTTATGCTGTGTTTTCCAAAATCCAATCACTTTTGTTTCTGCTGCTGATGCCGCTGGAGAATGTTACATAGTGTTCCTTGTTCAGTCCACCTCACAGTCACAATGTGTGGGAGCAGTTCAGCAGTCAGTGTGCAGCCATGGGGAAGAAATAAGAGGGAAATCCATTTTTGCACATTGTGCTCATTAAAAACACCCCCAAACCTGCTCATTTGGGTTCCTTGAAAGAGGAGCGTTGAAAAGCCACGTTTGAATTGATCTCATCAAGCCTTCCAGAGGAAAGGTCTGCTATTGCCACGACCCTGTGGGAAAGGCAAAGCTGCTTATTAAATATAATCATAATTAAAGAGCTGGGTATAAAGAAAGATTGCCTCTTAAGTCAAACACAGGTTAGAGAGGACTTCCAAAATAAACGAAAATGGTCTCTTGATTCTCTCTAGAGTTGTGACATAATTAGGAGTCATCTGTGAGAGGTTTGGAGTCTGGTGGACTCTGCTCTGCCACTACAACGTAGTCTGGCAGAACAACACCTCAGCGCTGATGCACGTCTGTAAGGGTGTGTGCTCAGGCCAGTGCTCTTTAAGCCACTACAGGCAACTTGCATTGCTGGAGAAAAGGTAGGAAAGGGAAAAGAATAGGATTTTTCTATTTCCTCCAGCCTCTGATCTCAAACAAGGATCAAATACATGACTTAGGCTAAACAGGATCTGAGCAACTTCTTGTTTCAGAAAAATTCCAGGAAGGGTTTGCATAAACTAGCTGAAGAGTTCCTTGATCTATGGGATGGACAATTTCTGGAGAAAGTTCAAGCAGCTAAAAAAGATTACCAGCTTGGTAATGGTAATTCAGAGAAAGCCAGTTTATATTATGCAACAAGACGAGATTTCTAATGTCGAACAAACAGTTTAGACTATAATTACGAGACATTTCTCTGAGATTAGTGAACTTCAAGGCTCTAGGAATACAAGTTCAAGAACTATTAATAGCATCATGCAGTTTTGATATTTAACAAATAGTAAGTAAAATTTACATCCAAGTAGATGTACTTTTTTAACTTTCTTTTTGAAAGAAAGTTCAAGCGGATCAGCAACACTCATTTTGCCAGATTTCTGAGCCAAAGTGACTGTACAAGCAACAGCAGCACACAATATTCCTGAATTTTAGTTGGCAAAACAGGCAAAGTTGTTTGTTGCACTTGGATGTAGGACTTGGAATAGGAAAACCTGGAAAGCTGAAGCAAGAGAAGTCAACTGTCAACTGCAAACAGGTCTGAGCTGCTAGGATGCTGCAGAATGTTTTCCCATTTCTTTCTTCTGGACATGAACATTTGCACTAATTGAAGTTTGCTTGCTTTCTTATAAAAGTATCGACTGACCTGTAGGTTTTCACCTGTGAAGCCAAGTCTATGGCATCATTTGTGCCAAATCATAACGTTTGAAATTAGCTGTGGGCATTGTTTGTATGTAGTGAGATATCAGACAGGGGTAGGAGTGTGCAGTGTGTTGAAGGGGATCTCTGTGTTCTCAATCTTACTCTAAGCAATGATTCATTACTTTAATTTTAGCCTTTTTAGCAGTTTTCACTGTGAGCTTAGCTGAGCGCTAGCTATTGACAACTGACAGTCAGTGGAGCTGCTAGAAACAAGCCTAGGACATTAGCACCTGAGGTGCAGCACAGATATCTTTCCACATGCAGGCAGAATCTCTAGATTCACCCTGAATAAACTGACACTGCTGTGTTCCACCTCCTTGCCAAATTGTGTGGCCGTGATTCCTCCTCAGCTTCAAGCTCCTTCGTACGGCTCCTCCCCTGACTCAGCATGACAACGGTGTTTGTCCTGTGCCAATGTGTACAAAGACATTTTCACTGTCTATTTTGTTTTCTTTTCACCTGAACTTCTACTCAGTGATTATTTCTGACGACCATTAAGTTGATGTCAATCTTCTTTTCAGCTTTCATGTCTCCCTGAGGCATAATTAAGCTTATTCACCACCGTACAGTTTAACTTTAGATTAAAGTATCAGGCACTAGTTGCACAGTATCCTTGGAAGTCCATTTGGTAATTACCCGTCAACATTAAGAATTAATGTTGTCAATGGTGGAAGCAAATGCTCTAATGCTGTCTCTCTTTGGCAGCCTCCTGACCTATATTCAGATGTTACTCAGAAACTGGAAACGGAGTTGTTTTTCTGTACTATTCCCATTCCTTTCTCGTATCTGAACCATTCGTGTTCCTCCCACTGAACTTGCAGCAAATATTTTACAGCTTTCTCAGCTGTGGTTTGATCTCTGGCCTTTTGTAAATTTTCTGATCAGATGTATCTCTTAGCACCTTTTACATGCAAAGCAGCATGAAAATAAACCCTAATTAATGTGCAAAACTTCCTTTTAAGGTTGGTGAGATTTCTGATCCTTCACCTATCCGCAGTGAAGTCCTCTGTTTTCTCCAAGCTCATAAAAAAGTCAATGTCAGAATCAAGGTTAAAACTCAGAAATCCTTAGCTCCTGTTCCTGGGATCTGACCTTGCTCCTCCTGCAGAAAACCTCCCCATTTAGTTTACAACTGGCACATGGAATGAGCCATTCCTGCCCACAACAACCACCAGGAAACTTTAACCCCTTCCCACCGCCCCAAGGCAACGGCTGCAGGTATGCAGCAATGCTGGGTATGGACTATTCCTGCCTGAAAAGACAGGAGTTTTTCCCGAATGTCAGAGGGAGCTTTTCAGTTTAGTATGAAATGTCCTTGTTTAATTTTACATGGTCTGGAGTGAGCATTGCTTCCTTGCACAGAGAATCAGTGTAATTACCCTCCCTGTAAACAAAGAGTTTAATACACCAAGGGGAATTTACTTAACTTGGGCCATGGCAGATTTACGGTTTTTAAATGGAATGCCAGAATGTTGTTGGCACTTAGAGAATCCTGGTTTGTTATTTCATAATCACATATTAATGGTTCCCACAGCATATTGTTTTTGTCTTGCTGTTCATTTATTGCAGGTCTATTAAGCTGTCACTGCGTAGCTTCGAGGCACTGTACTATAATTCTATCCATGCCGTGATTGTACTTTCTTCTTGGACTGTTTTGATGGAGATCAGTATCAGTGCCGTGGAGAATATATAAGGAGCATGTTCTGCCCTATGAAGCAGGTACAGAAAAAGCAAAGACTGTGAATGAGCTATTGTCTGAGGAACACACTCCTTAAGAGAAGGATTAATTATCAGCAAGCCCAGGTGTTGGCTCTTGAGTGTACTTGCTGATGAACAGGATCTCATGTATCAGGACCCACCTGCACAGTTGCTCACTATTCCTGTTGGCAATTTTAGAAACCAGAGTTAAAGTAGGTCATTGATATTTAGCTCCTCTGGCAAAAAAAACCCGAACACTTGGAAACCTTTGTGTATTTCCTGTCTAGGCCAGGATTTTGCAGCTTGTTCTTGTCCTTGATTTCTTCTCCTCCTAACAGGCACTCGCATTCTTCATGCGGTTTCAGAAAAGTAGCTGCCTTGTTGTTCCTGTGAAGATAAAGGTAAACCAGAGTCCCATGCTGGGCTTCTTGCTGCATGCAAAAACAGCTACTTGAGAGTGGAACGAAATGCTTTGCTTAAGAAAAGGTTATGTGTGTGCAATGATGAAACAGAAAGACCTGAGCACAGGATTGCTTCCAGTGTCAGCTCTCAGCATGGGCAGAGGTGAGGGTGGAGGTGTTGATGGCACCGTCTCCTGACAGGGGAGTGCAGACGAGGTCACCGGGAACGGTGCTGGAGTGACCGCATGGCTCCCAAAATCCTCATGGGGCTTCCTTTGACTCTGAGTCCGGACCTGCTGGTAAGAAGGGTGGTGAAGTGGCTGATTGTTTGCCTTTTGGCATCTGGACCTGGCCTCGAGCCCGTAGTTTCCAGACTGATGAGCTGAACACTGGATGTATTGCCAGGCCCTCGCGAGGAGCTCAGACCCTCACACCTGCTGACAGCTGGCCTCACAGGCAGAAACTTCACAGCCTTTCTTACCTGGTGCTGCCAACACATGTCTGGACCCACTCTTTTACCTTCTCCCTCCAGCTCGTTTTAGGTCTCGCAGTTCAAACTTGCAAGTCTCAGCTGTTTTAATTTTTTTCTGCTTCTAATTTATCTCACCCTGCCTTGCTCTCTTTCTCACTGTTCTCTCTCTATTTCCATTAAGGTCTGGGGTGTCTGTGAAGCTGCGCCAGAACACCCAACCCCAGAACACAGTAATCTCAGACTGTGCCACCAGCCCATGTTCATGGTCTGCTCTCCCTCTCTGGGATCTGCCCTTCCTGATCACTACAGCGAGCCCAGTACTATGGCTGAGCACTGGCAGGTCTCTGGCAGTTCCCAGCATAGTTCTCTCCTCATGAGCTCCATTGCTCATCAGATCCTACACATCTATCTGCCCTATGGAAATGAATCTCCCCCTTCTCCCCTCCTGCTAGAGCATTTCTGCTGCCTTCTAATCCCCTTCTGTAAATGCTCTGACTCCTCCAGTCCCTTTCCAAGGGCTGTCTGGCTCCGCTGCTCCCTAGATCTCATTTTCTATTCCTTCCTTCTTGCTCCCGGCGTGCCCTCAGCTTTATACACTTCACCACTCTCCTGTAGCTTTCCTCTTGCTTGTCCATACCTCAGATCTCTTAGTGAGGCAGCCTCCTCCTTCCAGACCTTCCTCAGAACAGATGTATACATTTGTACCTAAATATGTACACTTATAGATACATGAGTTTACCAATACTGCCTTAAAATGCCCATTTATGGACTGGGAGAGTCTGAGACGTGTGTGCCCTGTAAATTGGGTGTTCTCTAATACAAACCACAAGAGAGATTATATCCTTTGAAAAATCAAATAGAAATTTTAAATTTATCTTCTCTCCCCTCTTCTAAATGTCTATAATGCATAGTCATGGCAGCTCTCCTCTGTACACAGCTTCATTTTTTCCAAACTAAAGTGAGGAGGACATTCAGGTCTTTGAATTTCAGTATTTCATTTGATTTGTGCTTTTTCCAAAATCAATATGATCCATTTTTGCTTGAAATCCAGTCAGTTGTGCTCTAACTCAATTTGGACATCAGGGCAATTTGATGATAGCATTGACAGATTGTTCTCCAGAGGAAGTCTATGGGCTATAGTTTGCCACTGGACTATCAAGATGAACCAGGAACAACTTGGTATGTAATTTCCCTCCACGGGAAAATGATGAATTAGCTCATAATTTCATAATTATTTTCGCCTGGAATGCTGCTAATATCACAGATATCTAGTATAGCCAACCCAGAAAATACTCATTTGATGAAGACTCTGAATGCCATGAGAATTTTGCATTCAACTGTTTTTGAAAAAGTCAGTCTTGAGACCTGGTCTTGGTGCACTGCCACGCCAATGACAATCCATGATGCTTTCCTTCTGGAATGCCACTTTAGAATGAATAAATCCTTGTTTGTCATAAAGTATTTCCAATTAATCTTCAGTAAAACAGAAGGGAATAGGGGAATGTGTTCACACCCATTGGTTATTCCTAGCTCTACTGTGGCTTCCAGATGCCAATTTACCAGATGTAAATTATTAGTGCTTATTCTATGGCTCTGTTGGGATGGTTTTGCTCTGGAGCAGTATGGAATGAAGACCCCTTGCTCTATGGCAATCGTCCTGTCAGTTTTGACCCAAAAAGCCCACTTTTCAGGTCAATGCTCTGCACTGTGCTGAGGTTGCTAATTTTGCTGGGTCACCAAAGGAATTAATATGAGGTTGAGAGATGAAGGTGGACTCAGTCACCTGGGAAAAGAAGACTGAAAGAAGAACAGCAAGGAACTGGTGATGCCTCATGCCCTTCACAGATTTTTCTGAATAATTTGCCACCTGCTTACTAGTTACTTTCTGGTATTTAGTGGCCACTAATTTCCTAAGCCCATTTCTGAAGAAGAAGTTCTGTTTGTGTGTGGGCTTTAAATCATCTGATAAAAAAAGTGCTGAGAACATAATGGATTGATCTTTGCCCCCAGACTATCACTAGGATTCTGTGAAGAAAAAATGTACCACAATTCCTGTAAGTTACCAGATGGATTCCAAGCTCGCCAGCCTGCCAGTGCTGCTCAGCTTCAGAGACAGATGCACAGACTCCCAAGGCTTCTGTGACAACAGGGACATCAACAGCGCATCAGGTGCAAGCCCACAGAATCACAGAATGACATGGGGTTGGAAGGGACCTCCGGAAATCATCTAGTCCAACCCCCTGCCAAAGCAGGTCCACCCGGAGCAGGTTGCACAGGAGCATGCCCAGACAGGTTTTGAATGTCTCCAGAGAAGGAGACTCCACCACCTCTCCGGGTAGCCTATTCCAGGGCTCTGCCACCTCAAAGTAAAGAAGTTTCTCCTCACATTTAGATGGAACTTCTTATGTTCAAGTTTGTGCCCATTACCTCTTGTCCTGTCCCTGAGCACCACTGAAAAAAGACTGGCCCCTTCCTCTTGACACCCACCCTTTGAGTATTTATAGGTGTTGATCAGATCCCCCCTCAGTCTTCTCTTCTCCAGGCTAAAAAGACCCAAGTCCCTCAGCCTTTCCTCATAAGAGAGATATTCTAGTCCCCTCATCATCTTCATAGCCTTTGCTGTACCCTCTCCAGCGGTTCCCTGTCCTTCTTGAACTGGGGAGCCTGGGACTGGATGCAGTGCTCCAGATGGGGCTTCACCAAGGCAGAGTAGAGGAGGAGGATGACCTCCCTCCACCTGCTGGCCATGCTCTTTTTGATGCACCCCAGGATGCCATTGGCCTTCTTGGCCACAAGGGCACATTGCTGGCTCATGGTCATCCTGCTGTCCACCATGCCCTGCCCTGCGCTCTACCTGCTGCCTGCGCTGGACCAGCCTCACACCAGTACTAAGGGTTTCCTGGCAGGGGCTGTGGCAAGTGTGGGCTAACTGAGGTCATTCCTGAACAACCAAGAATATTTTTTGGAAGACTAGGTACCAACTTTGACACTAGCAACGTGGGGGTTCTCTAAAGGAGGTTACGAGATACAGCTTGTTTGAAGGGGGTAAGTAAATGACCCCGTATCTCAGCCATTATCTCACATCACACCTTGAAGAAGCACAGGAAATTCAAGACAGCCCAACTCAGCAGGAGGATTTTAAAGCACTTACAATAGTTGACCTTTAAGTAGAGAGTGATGTTCAGCCGTAGTTACAACAGAGCTGTCACTCTGCTCTAACAAAATCCCTCTGATACAGAAAGGAGCACCAAGCCCCATGGCCCTGCTCTGGCTCCTGCTAACAGCAGGGCTCCAAGTCACTGTATGGCTGAGGGTTGGCAACCTCAGCATTTCTGCCTCCTCTACTCACTGCTTTTCATAGAATCATCGAATCACAGAATTGTCTAGGTTGGAAGGGACCTTTAGAATCATCTAGTCCAACCATCAACCTAACTCTGATAAAAACCATCACTAAACCATGTCTCTAAGCACTGTGTCAACCCGTCTTTTAAATACCTCCAGGGATGGTGCCTCAACCACTTCCCTGGGCAGCCTGTTCCAATGCTTAATAACCCTAAAATAAGTCAAAGATGCTTCTTTGAGCTCAGGCTAAATTGGATAGATTACTTTTTTCAGAGAATCATAGAATTGTCTAGGTTGGAAGGGGCCTTTCAGATCATCAAGTCCAACCGTCAACTGAACAGCAACAAAAACCATCACTAAACCATAATGCTAAGCACTACATCTACCCATCTTTTAAATACCCCCTGGGATGATGATTCCACCACTTCCCCGAGCAGCCTGTTCCAATGTTTGATAACCCTTTCAGTGTAAAATTTTGTCCTAATATCTAATCTAAACCTCCCCTGGCGCAACTTGAGGCCAATTCCTCTTGTCCTAAGGAGGAGGATTAGAGCCCTACCATGCTACCCAAATGTTAGGGAATTAGGTGAAATTAGGTGAATTTGTAAACAGCTGTTATTTTAAGGGGCCTTAAAGAGGTGGTCTTGTCTCAAAGGCAGTTATAGTTCAGGAACTACTTCAAATCCAGGCCACCAATGTGCAACTGCTCTTCAATGAGGACACTGTTTAGGGCAGGCATTGGGAGTAAGCTGCATTACCCACAGATGGCCCTGCAGG
This sequence comes from Tringa tobata, assembly GCA_033628505.1. Classification (NCBI taxonomy): domain Eukaryota; kingdom Metazoa; phylum Chordata; class Aves; order Charadriiformes; family Scolopacidae; genus Tringa; species Tringa tobata. The sequence goes on along the minus strand of JAHREE010000243.1, from coordinate 473,400 downwards.
AGATCCCTACATTGCACCTGGTCTGGAGACAACTGGGGATGAGCTTGTCAGAGACCGATACCCCAGCACATTTTATCAGCCTTAAATTAATTAAAAATGCAAACAAAGAATTCATCCTTCCAATACAGTTTTTTTCATTACTTCTCTTTTTCCTTATTAGTAAAAGATTCAGCTGATGCACTGAAAATCCTTGTCCAAATTTCAAATGATTCCAGGAACTTTTTAAAGACAGGATCTTGTGCTGTGTAGTAGTTGAAGTTTTACAGATGACTCATTCCCACTCGGGGAATAACCTAGAGAGTGAATTTTTGTTTTTGTCTTTAATACCTCCATCCATTCTTTAGAGAAAACAATTTTGCAGTAAATGGATGATCTAGAATTCCACAGCTTTTCGCTTAAGTTTAAAAAGCAAACATACCAAAAGAAACCCAAAATTTTAACTTTTGGATTCTATCAAAAATAAAAAAGCAAAGCACTGCGTAACGGTTTGAATTCAGCAACCAACTTACAGACACACGCGTTCATTTCTCAGAGCCTGTTTATCATCTGATGTGAGCAACTCATAGAGCCCGCCCAATGCTTGGTGAATCTATGGTGATAATGGATCGTAATTGTTGCAAAATGAAATAACAAACAGCATATATTGAAACTTTGGAAGTCATTTGGACCATTTGAAAAACAGAGAATGGACCAAAATAGCAAGAAACAGAGCAGGAGAAGTCTGGAGTTTATTCAGTTGTTACTTAAGAGAATTCCTAAACAGCAGTGGAACTGGGGCCAGAATTAGAGGCCCCACATATTCAGCCATGTTCCCGTTCTTGAGACTATCAACATACTTTGTTTTTTCTGCAAATCTTGCATTCATTTCTAGGAAAAGAAGTGGAATCAACAGGAATGGTGGAAGCCATTCCTTTCTGCATATAACCAGCGAGGTTAGTCTATAAGCATTATGGATGTGGTCCTCTCTTACAGGTTTGGATGACCCCAGGTCAGGAAATAATTACAAGTATAATAATAATAATAAATCTAGTAATAGTGGAATAAGGCAAGTGTAATAACCACCCTGCTCGGAACAAATACTTTCACTAAGATGACATGTTATCCAGCAGAACCAACACCACCGTCAGCACTCCAAAAATCAACATAGATGCTATTTCATTTGTAGTTCTTCAGAGCTTCATCTTCTTGGGCTGGGTCAGTTTGTCTTGCCCAGAACCAGACCCACACATGTCCAAAGGAACTTTCAGGTCAAACAAGGCATCCTTCTAGTCAGAGGGATGCTGAGAGAGGTGGAACTTTTCTTCCCATTAGACTGTAGTATCTGCATTAAGCATGTAATGTCTGCCAGTTATTTTGATCAGGGTTGAAGTGAGTGACCCAGGTGCACAGATGGAGGCAGAGGCACAGCTGGGAAAGAATCCAGGCGTGCTCAGCTTCCCAAATGCTGCTACATAAGGTGCACTTCATAATTTGCTGTATGTGATGACTTGCTTTGGGCTTTTTAGTTGTCATCCAGCAGACAGCATGAAGATTAGCTCTTATTATTCCAGGTCCTTTCTCTGTCTGGCTTGTAGTTTCTTCCTGGTGTGAATACAGGAACTAGTCTGTGTGTATGTGTGTAAAAGATAATAATCCTTTCAGATACTTATAAAAGGTTTAAAACTATTTCTTTGTGCTTAAAGAATGAATAGATGCAATTGAAATTCTGCCCAAGAAACCAATTAAATAGAGGAGATAATGAATACTGTGTTTGTATGAAGGAAGGGTTACAAATAACTGAGAGTGCTTAGCAATTACTGGTCTGAATTTTCAGCATTTTGAGATTTTATCCACTCTGGAAGTTTCTCTGTGATGCCTGGCCTTTCTAGAGAGACTTTTTAATGCCAGAAAATCAGCATCACTGGTGCTGCACACTGTCTCTGGCCCTTACCAGTGGATTGGGATCTTCTCTGTCTGTCATTGATGGATGGGAAGTTTTCCCCAAGTATTTCTAGCATCAAGGCAAAGCATTTCTTCCTCAATGCTGGGTCAGTTCTGGGCTCTCGTTAGACAGGCTTGACCTCATCCCAGCCCTCCCTTCAGAGCCCAAGTCAGCTCCAGGCTCTGTCTCTGTGCTGGGCTGGCTGCAGCTCCTCTGGCAGGCGGTTACCTCTGTCCAGCCTGAATGTGCTTCAACCCCTTTCAAGCCCCAGACGCCGCTGCTCTTGCCTTGGCCTTTTGCAAAAGCAGCCCTTCATCAAACACAAAGGATACCCCTGGGAATGCTCCCATGACCCCCTTCTTATCCCTTCTTTCTTTTTAATCAACTAATGCAGTTTAAGTTTGCAAAGCCAGTGCTGAGGTCAGTGCTGTTTTTGTCTTGGTGAGCTGATGTGACCTGTTAGTGAAACCAACTTGCAAGTTCCTGTAGCACTATTAAAAGCTTGTGCCTATGAACACCAGTCCTCACATGTCACAGGTATACACCCAGTATGATCCAGTAATCACTGCAGAACAGGTATCAGAAAAGCACCCAGGATACAGTGCTTCTCATTAGCAAGATATCTTCTCCAAGCCATCTTGCCAGTATTCCAGGGGCTCCTTCTTTCCATCCATAGTTACACAAAGGCTCATAGTTGTTCAGGCTTTTTGTGCTGTTTCCATCTGCATAGAATTTGCTGTATTTCTATCTGCTAACAAATATATTAGGAATATGTTTTGCACAGTTAACACCAAAAGTAGTTCTAGATTTAGAAGGTCATAAACAATTTTGAGGTTCAGTAATCACGGTGGATTTGGAAGCAGGAGACACATTAAAGTCTATGTTGTTACAACAGAGAACTGATAAACTAACACAAGGCAGGCCCTACAGCGCCTTCCACTGCACATGGTATCTTCAGCTAAAGCAATATCCAATTTCTGAATGCCTGCTTATTTTTCCCATTCACTTGACCATCCCAGAAACCTTTCAGGACTTTCTAATTAGAATATTTAGTACTTAAACTTACATGGCACAAGCTTAAGTTTTGTTTGAAATTTACATTCCTTTGAAAACATCACAGAAAGTAAAAATCTGTTGTGCAAAGCTGCAAATAACAGAAAGAACTCCTCATGGGAAAAACTCTGGTAATCCTGGGTATCACGCACAGTTTGCTGTTCAGAGAGGTTTTGATGTTCAATTTACACAAGAAGACTTAAATAAGCTCTACAAGAAGTGAAAACAAAGCAAATATTTTGTCACAGCCTTCTGCAACCTTGATGCTGAGGCTGGCAGCTGGATGGGATGGGGTCAGACTGGTCTGTCTCAGCCTAACAGCACAGAGATGTTTCAGAAAGGCCCCCTTCCTGGCAAGCACCAATAATACTATAGAGCTCATGTCAAGAAACACTCAGGGAAAAACAGCTGCCAGGTTGCTTGTAAATAGCTGATTTCTTTTTAAATGTAATGGCAAATAAAAGGTTCTTTTTAGTGCTGGTAGAAAGTACGAGTTCATTGGCACTACTCAACTGGCCGGGTGAGATGCTGGCAGATGGTGCAGCAGCAGAACTGCCTTCTTTATGGCTTCCCTGCAAAACGTGGCAACCCCAGACCTAAAGGGACCATCGGTGACAAGGCAATGGACCGCTGCCAGACACTTCAGCCCGGCTTCCCAACTGCAAGTTCTTTACTAGGACAATCAGGTACCAGCTCCAACACTGCTGAACACCCTCCGCTCAGGAGCAGGCTGAATGGCCACCAGGTATCTACTGGATTTTGGAGTGACTCCTCACAGGATTCTCCTCTGAACCAGTAGCTTGGGTCAAGAAGAGCCATATAGTGCATTTCCAAAATCCTCAACTATCCAGGGCGTGATGCGTGTTTGGCAGAGTTGATGCATGTGGTTATGGATGGAAACAATAGCATTTGCTTCATGGCTTTGTGTTGTATTATTGCTGGAGGTGAGGAGAGGAGAGAAAAAGGTGAGGAACTCCTTGCTAGTGCCCAGATATACTGGGCAGGGTGTAGTACAGATGTTAAGCATATAAGCACCTTTTGCTCAAAATTGTTTACAGGCTAAAAGACAAAGAGCTGAAGCAAAATATGGCCGTGTCAGGAAACGTATTTCTTGTCAGTGAAAGGTCTGTTAAAACAAACAAAACAGCATGTGACAACTGCAGAGGAGGGATGCAGCCATGATGTATACTTCATATTTAGAGTTTGAGAAATTTATCAGCTGCATCTCATTAGCTGAGTTAAGGAAACACAGAGTCATGTCTGTAAGTTTAGTTAGTCCTCACTAAAGAATTCACCCAGCATGTCACAAACCTACATTTAGGAGTATTTTAGAGCAAAATCATGCACATAATCAGTCCAATCACTTAGTTGTAGCAAAGCTCATGGTAAAATTAGCATTTGTACCTTGACTTTTGCATGCAGCTGAGAAAATTATATATTTAAGGGGAGTCCCAGCTTTATGATTTATTGTGACTGTATGACTGTAACACTGTCACTCTATGACTGTACACTCATGTTTAGGGATTGCCTGGTATGAATTTATGTCACATAAATCACATAAGCACAGTGAGAAGGCTGTTTCTGCCAGGGGCATTTACAAATTCCACCCACAGGTAAGGTGCAAGGCAGGCAGATAGATTTCACCAGGGAGGCTGAAACTGGTAACAGAACAATTCTGTCCCATTATTCAGATTCTGCTCTAGAGCTATAAATTACTTGTCTACTGCAAAATATCTCTCTTCAGTACATAAAAATCTTAAATAGGCAGCATTATCAGCAACATTAGTTGGCCTATTTAAATCCTTATCTAACCAAACATCATCTGTTTTGTCTGAGGCCTCCTATTCCCACCTCCGTGAAAGGAAAAGATTAAGTGAGCAATAGAGGACTGTTTCACAGCAGAGAAATGAGGAAAGAAACCTGAATTTATCTTGCTGAAAGCCCCATGAAATCTACTCTATTCAAAATACATGTTAAACTCTTTCAAACTAACTGGTACTTTTTTATAATAAGTATTTCTAAAGACCTTTCTGAACTGATGAAATATTCATCCTAAATCCTCTGTGTGGGGATATGAAACCCAATACCTATTCTCAGACCCTCTTCCTGTCGTACTGGAGAGATTCATCAGAATTCACAGCCCATACCGAGCAACAGACTCACAACTCTGAATTCTGTTTCCAGTTTTAAAAAAAACAAACAAAAACGGTATTCTATTATACAAACTTTGTTTCATATCTCAGCTTTTTGGTTTAGGCTTGACAGATAACCAAAAAATGTTACCAATATGTATAGAACTTGATTATATTAAACACAAATCGATCTGTTATGCTCATTTGATATAAATTTAGGAAAGGTTGTTAGTTCAACAGGAAATTCCATTCCTGGCTTTGTCACTGGCCTAGGAAAACCTCATTTCTGTTGCTCTTTTGATCTCCAGGTTGTAACATTTCTCCTCTCTGAATGCAAACTCTTCAGTATAAATACTGTCCACAGGTACAGTGCCTCGAGGAGGCTGATCAGTGTGAGACTCCCAACTCCTGGAATACCAGCAGTTACAATACGCATGCTCAACACATACACTCTTTGTATTGCAGCCCGCTGTGTTCTGGTATATGGTGAAAGGAGGAAAAATCAAGCCGTGGTTCATTTGCCACTCCTCTAGAAAGGAGTGTCTGGCGGATGTCTGAGCTCAGGCTACCACCCTGACTCAGTAGGGTCAGGGTGGTCAGACATCTGTCTCAGTAGAAAGGAGGATTGTCCACAACCCAGGCTTATATTGAAAGCAAAAAAATCCTTATTGTCTGTTACACTGCTAACTTATTCAGAAGTTCTTGTTTTCTTTGTAAAAGACTGAGAGAAGAAACTAAACAAGGTAGGGGTGTCAAAGGTACTTTCCCCTGAGGGCACCATACAGCCTGCATGATTTGAGGCGTAGCACGATTATTTTATGATCCCTCCATTCCTACAAGAGAATTCAGAGAGCAGAAACCTTGTCTAAATAAAGACAACCTTGGCAAAGCACATCGTTCCAGCTAGTGATTTCTGTCAAGGCAGCCTGCGGTCACAGCAAGGCCATGCAGTAGGAACGGAGAGCAAAGAAGCAAAAAAGACATTTTTGTTGAAATAAACAAGAGAGAAAATGCAGCTCAACGGTGAGAAACACATGTATCTACCACGGGGAATGCCTTGTTGCTCCGGCTGAAGGAAACACTCCAAGAACGGTTATTTCCAGACAGGCTCCTCTCCAGAGCACGGGGGGTTTCAACCAGTGGCCTTTACACCCTTTCTAAATCCCTGGTGCTACATATGTAATAGTGCTACATATAGCGGACTGTGTATGTTAATTTTCTCATAAGATCTGAATTTCCCTTGATAACTTTGTATGCCTTCAAGAATTCAAAAGAAGTTGGATTTCAGCTTTATGAGACTCAGAGGGAGCACAGAGGGTGAGCTCCCTGTTTCAGACAGAGATTTGCCATATATACAGTTTGGTATGGCACCTTATCTTCTATGGCAGCCAGGAAAAAAAGGTCAAAGAAAGTGTACCCCTTCCCCGATGACCAAGACTGGCAAACTGGTCACAAGGAATGAGGAGAAGGCTGAGGTACTGAACAACTTTTCTGCCTCAGTCTTCACTGGCAACTTCTCTCTCCCCACACCTCTTGAGTGGATGGACTGCAAGCCAGAGAATCAGGGAGCAAAGTCCCTCCCACAGTAAGAGAAGATCAGGTTTGTGATCACCTGAGGAACCTGAACATATAGAAGTCTATGGGACCTGGTGAGATGCATCCCAGGGTCTTGAAGGTATTGACTGATGCAGTTGCCAAGCCACTCTCCATGATACTTGAAAAGTCATGGCAGTCAGGTGAAGTCCCTGGTGACTGGAAAAAGGGAAACACTACACCCATTTTTAAAAAGGGTAGAAACGAGGACCCTGGGAACTACTGTCCCATCAGCCTCACCTCTGTGCCTAGGAGGATCATGGAACAGATCCTCCCAGAAGTTATGCTAAGGCATATGGAGGACAGGGAGGTGATTCAAGACAGCCAGCATGGTTTCACCAAGGGCACTGACTGACCAACCTAGTGGCCTTCTATGATGGAGTGACTACATCAGTGGACAAGGGAAGAGCTATGGATGTTGTCTATCTGGACTTCTCTAAGGCCTTTGACACAGCCTCCTACCACATCCTTCTCTCTAAATTGGAGAGAATATGGATTTGATGGGTGGACTGTTCAGTGGATGAGGAATTGGTCGGATGGTCACATTCAGAGGGTAGTGGTCAATGGCTCATACCCTCAGCAGAAACTGAAAATAAAAGAGTTAATAGCTCAGCAATTGCTTTTGCACTTCAGCAGGGGTTGACAGTGACAGGAGTAGACAGAAAATTTTATATCAGACTGAGATTTGGATGTTCTTTCTTCTCCAGAAACATGGTTTCTCCTACCTACATAAAGGGAAGACAAGTGTAGGTGGAATGACAGGGGACAGGGATCTCACACAGGCCCTATCAGTCTCCACAGGCAGACAATATCCTTTAAGAACTATCACCCTATTGTGCAGCTCATCAAACACTTAAATGGCCTCCAGCCTGTTCCAGAGACTTACATGCTTCTTCAGCTATGCATAGGCTTCTGCAAATTTGGTTGTCCACCTACAAAAACCAAGAAAGTGCTAAAAATTAACATTAAAAATATGTATTTCCTCTGGTTGAAGGCATAGGAAGTCTGCCCATAAGTTCCTATAGAAAAGTCTTATATATGTTGAGATATATTTTAAGAATTCTCTTTGCCTTTTTTCATTAATCTATTGTGGAACTCCTGTTTAAAAAATTCTGTGAGAAACAGAACTCAGAATATTCTGTTCTCATAATGTTAAACTATAAATTCCTAGTCTTCAAGATCAGGAGGGATATTCTGTATATCCTATTCTATTGATTTCAGCAACTCATATTGGATGCAAGACCATACCCTAGTAAGTTCCAGAAAGAGACCTAATGAGAATGAAAAAATCACAGCTTTGTCGAGGCTGTCTGTTCCAGGGTTTAATCACTTTGTTGTTTTTCTTATTTTCTTAGTTAAGCTTCACTGACTTTGCAGTGACTTCCCGCCATTGTCTCTTTTTTCCCCCATTCGACTAGGCAAGAATGGGCCATATATGCTACACAAAGAAGTGTTTATGAATTTTTTTTTCTCCTTCCTCTGCTTTGATTAAGAAATTAATTGAATACAACTTTAAGGGCATGTTCCTTTGCAGAGGGTGTAAGACTATACCAATTATAATACAGTGTAGATCAAACAGCCTTTCTTCTCCCTCCCCCAGTGTATCATCATTTTTTTGTGTTACAGACATGCTCTGAAGACAGAACCCTCAAGGGTTTTTGATCCTCAGGTGCCTGACCCAGCATTGGTATTAAAATGCTTACGAAAAAAGCAAGGTAGAAAGGTCATATACTTTGCGCTGTTCCTATCAAGATTTAGAATATGGCCCCATGAGCACTGTGAGGTATATGCAATTATAGAGGAAAACAGAAGCATTTTCTTTCTTTGGTCAGACGGGTTTGATAGCTGTTGTTCTTAGATGAGAAATACTACTGTGTTCAGGGAAATGATGTAAATGGAATCCAGTTTCTAATTTCGTACTGGATTCCCACTTAAACTTCTAAAGCAAACAGCAAAAAATATCCAGCCTAATCTCAGGAATGAATACAAATGAATAAAGCAGCAAATCCTGTAATTTATCTGTGTTGCAGTCACTGCAAAATGACTACTAAATTCAACAGGACAAGTAAAACTTTAGTTTGCTTGGTATTTTGGAACAGCGGCAGCAGATATCATCTTGCAAAGAAGAGTGATTCATCCAAGTACTTAGAGGATGGGAGCCTTGTATAGGTTCTGAAGCTGCTGACCAACATAAACAGGCTGTAAATTTAGTAGGTAATAGCGCAAGTCAGAAAAAAAAAGGGAGAAAAAATAAAACATATGGTCATAGTCTGAAAAGTGGATGAAAACTTGAACTGGGAAAACAAATCCAGTAATTCAAACAGGGAAATGCTTGCTTCTGCTTACGCATATACAATAAATCATGTCAAGAAGATCATATATGACAAAAATTACTTATAGGCAGTTTGAGAGAGACTCAGATGGAAAGCTGAGTTCTGAATACCTCTAAACATAATGTAATTTGCAAATCTGCATCTGAATTAAGTACTAAATAGGCACTTGACTTGAACTTTGAAGAAGTCCAGTTGCAAATGTTGTTGCTCCAACCGCTCTCTAACAAAACACAACCTTTAGGCTGCTCCAAAGTTAGCTCCATTATCTGATGAAAGCTGACAGAACGCAGTAATTACACACAGATGTTAAAATGTTGTGAACTGAAGCGTTCTGTTCAAGAGCTTAACCAACACTGAAGCATGAAAGCTGTGTAGCAGTGCGAAGACATGTGTGACGTTCCTCTTTGGCTGACAAAACAGCTGGTGCCATATGCAAGTGGCTGCATGTTAAAAAATTTCTGTCGGGTAGGCAGCATGTTACAGAAAACTTTTTATTTTTTGCACGTTACTCCGTGAGCTCTGACTTCTCTTGAGGAGAGGGGGAGTTTGCGCCTCAATGGCATTATTTTTGGTTTTTACGACTACAAACTTCTGTGGTGTGATTGTCTGAAAACAGCTTTGCAAGCCCTTGAATGAGATCACTCTCAATGGCAGAACACACCCAGCACTGATAATTAATCTCAGGTATCTTTGAGATCTCATGACAAAAGTAGTTACCAGGGAGTTTGTATTACTGTCATAGACGACAATAACACAGGGCAGGATATATGCAGTGACACAGTTTTCTCTGTGTAGAACGGCATGGTGATATGAAGTTTTTCCCCTTGGTGAAAAAAGTTAGTGGGGAAATTAAAGTGGATTGAGGTTGTGAAGAACTGAGAAACGCTTGTACTCTGCATAGCAAGGACGTATCTTGAGCATTATCACACCTCTAGTTTGTGTCCTTTGCTGTTCAGGAGAGCGACGTTTGAGACCTTCTCCACTCTGCACTCCGTCCAGGGCATGCCCAGTCCTGAATGCCCATTCTAAATGGTGAGGCATGGTGGCTGCTGGGGCTACTGTGACCAGGAGCAAGGGGTGTGCTATGTTTCTTCAAGTCTTGACACAGCAGCACCGCGCTCCTCAGGCAGCACAATGAAAGCACCTGGTTATACTGAAAAGAAGGAACCAGTCTGGATCTGCTAAGCCCAGTCTGGGCTTGCAGTCTGCAAGGGTTAAACGCACATCAGGGATTTACAAACAGCCAGCTAAACTTCCAGGTAGGCAGAAGGGGCAGTTGAAGTTGGCATTTGGGAGAGCTGATGCTGGCAGAAGATAAGAAGATAGCAGAGTAAGGAATTCGGCTTGGAGTAAGCTTTTCTTGGGAAGAACGATCTGTATTCACAAGCACGGTGCATATTGATTGTGTACAGCTGTGGACGATGGCTGGAGTGTGTATCTACTGCCTGCCTGAGCAGAAATCATGGTCTTGGAAAGCACTTGTTCTGGCAAGCAAGTATAGAAATCTTATGTGGGTGTAGCTGCGTGGCACAGTCACAAATACAAACCAGAATTCATAGTTAATTGTTAGTGTAGCTTTGCCCTTTGTCCTTATTACTTTGCCTTTAAACAGACATAATAAATGCTGTTCATTACTCAGATTTATTCTGAAGGAGTCTAAACTTTCCCAGCTCCCTCTTTAATCATCCTCTGGCTTTTGTCCTTCCTTCCAAAATGCTAGTAATAAATAAAGCTGTTGAAATGGTCACAGCACTGTGGCACGCCTGCTCGCCCATGCATCTTTTTGCATTTGTCTCTGTTGGTTTTTTTTTTAACTGGCTAATATACAGCCCTTGTTGTATATTAGTCTCTTAATATATTACTGTATAATTAATATTGCTGTATATAAGTCTCTTAACTTTAGAGACTTGAGAAGATCAGTATTTTTCAGCTTGCATTCTGCCTCAGAAAATGTCCTAGGAAATGTCTGCTAACAGCTTGTCTCTAATATTAGTAGCAATGACAGTCAAATGAGAAAAACAAGAGAGCAGCTGCTTGATGCTTGGGCCAAAGGACAAGGAGTCAGGGGAATGTCCTGCTTATTTGTCTCCATCTTGTCTTCTGTAACTGAACATGAAGAGAAGGCATCTGCTTCTATCTGATGTAGATTTGGGGCACAAACTAGAATACATTTAAACCTAAGTAAAATTCTTTTTTACTGGAAGGATGAACAAACACTGGAACAAGTTGCCTTGAGAGGCTGTGGAGTCTCCATCCTTGGAGATACACAATCCTGGCAGCCCGCTCTAACTGATCCTGCTTTTGGCCAGGGTGGTCAGACTAGACAATCTCCAGGGCTTCCCTTCCTACCTCAACCATTCTGTGATTCTTTGATGTGTCTTCACTTGTGAAATATTCAAAAAAGCTGCATGCTGTTGCTTTGATACGTTATTTTCATAATCTGTAAAATAGCCATTACTTATTCCTCTGGTAGTGATTGAGAATCTTTACTTACAAGCTTTTTTTTTGAAGTATGTTGTGGTTTTTGGATGGAAGCTAATAGAAAAGTTCAAATTACTTGGCTTCTAGCTATCTGAATTATGAATGAATTTGTCCATCAGGTGATGTCATCTGCATCTACACAGACAGATGAAAAACAAACTCAAGACTTTCCATCTTGCTGAAGGTAAGTAGGGCAGTGTCAGCACAATTTTAGGGACATGGGTCCATTATATTCTGACTTAGGACACGAAGAGATGGCAGATGTCTTCACAACTTTGTATATCCAGCTACCTAGTATTAGTATCACAAACTATTATCATTAAGGGTATTCTGGAAGATGGAAGCTCAAAGATTCTTCAGGTAAAAAGGCAGGATTGCTAGAAATCTGTGATAGAATTCAGAGTGGAGGAACAAATTAAGGTAGATGTTCATTGGCAAAGCTGTAGAGAAATGTCACCTGCCTGGCTCCTGGACCATCCTGGTCTGCTCAGGCCCCAGGTGCTCACATTACAAGAATGCATGCCCAAAAAAAGCTAAAGTAATTGCTTCTTTTCCTATAAATCTGTGTTCAGTTTTTTCTTCTGATTGGTTTCAGAGGTATTTTAATAGCTATGTCTTTTAAAAAGTCAGGCATTTCAAAAAGCCAGGTGATTCAAAGTCAGATGATTAGCACACTTGCCACTAGTGTTCTATTACAGTTAACACAAACTAGACTGAAGGAGAAATAATAAAATCTTTTTTTTTGCAGAAATTTAAAGAAGCCCAGCAAGTCTTGCTCTGAGCATATGATCCAGAAAATAATTAAAATTAGTTCCACTGAGAGCTCTGACTATTGCTTGGGCAATTTTACTGGTAAATAATCAACATTAGTACTTTCTTGCTATTTGCAAATTTGTACTCTGCATTTGTACTGATGACCTCCACCTGGCTCATGTCTAACTAGAAGAATCTGCTATTAAGTGAGACACAAGCATATTCTACACCTTCCATTGCTAGAATGGCTACTTCTGCAATTATTTATATTGTTAACAGATGTTGAATCATTTACACAAACTCAAAATTTTGAAAGTAGAATACCATGATTACTAGTAGGTGTTGAAGCTCTTTGTCTATGCCTACAAACACTGGGTTACCCTCCTCGTTGAACCTCTGGAATGATGGATCCATAACTAATTCATTGCTGTGGTGAGTTCCCCTGGACTTTCTGTGTCAGCTGTACCACTTTCCATGGATGGAGATCAACTGTATGCATGAGAAAACGCTGGTAGAGAAATTCTATGATTAAAGTGAACTTGAGCTTTTAAGTTATTTACGTTATTGGGAAAAAGATATTCTTTAAAGCATTGCTTCATCCAACTTTTGCTTTTAAGTTAATGAATTCTGTTATGCAATTGTAATCTGTCCTTTTTTCTGGATTGCAATCATTAATCAATCAAACAATAGCACTCATCTGACTGGGAAAGTGCTGATGGCAAACTGCTCACTTAGAGAGGATCTAGGTATTCGCTGAAGCCTGCAGAGGACTCCAACTGCCTAAATAAACTTCAGACTTTACACATTGCCAAATCATCAGCTTGGAAGGGATATCTTCTAGGATATTCATGAAGAATGGAAGCAACATTATCTGTTTGGCAGTCAGCTCTCAAGCACATAAGAGAAGAGAATTCCATTGTTTGGATTTTTCTGGTAAAGATCTCAAAGATCAAGGTGTGACTTCTTTTGATGCTGCTCACTAAGAATTCGACAAGTCTTCACATGAATTGCAAATCAAAATGCCAAGGAACTGCAAGTTCCTAGCATACCCTATGATTATTTTCCAAGCACTCATCAGAGTGAAAACTTTAAATCCAGTTTCTCCAGCGTCGGCCTTGGCCAAGGTGCTTGGTCTAAATGTAAATCAGGGATAATATTTACTTAATGGCTCCTAAACACATAAATGAAAGCATCATAATTATTCCATGCAATTGCAGTTCTCAAGGTACTGGGCCTTGAGCCGGTTTCCAATCATCTATTCCTACCTGACAGTATGTTGCCATACGCATTAAATCTGCACTGAAAGTATCCATTATAGCCAAGGCAGAAAAGATTTTGATTTTTGAAAGAAAACAACCACCACCAGCACCACCCCAAGGTAAAGTAGGAGAGCTACTGAAATTGCTAGAGGGTGTAAAGATGGCTAGACAACTAAATTCTGCCAATTTCTTCTCGAGACTTGAAAAAGATAATATTAAAAGGATGAGAATGTTAGTTTGTCTGAAAACAAAAGCAAAACTTGTTCTAAAGCCAGAACTGAGTTGGCATTTCTTTCCAATATGTGCAAAGGATAATATAATGAAACATCAGGAAAATATCACTTCTCACAATCATGGTAGTAATTGCATCAAACGTTCTAAGAGAAGCTTGATAAATATGTTCAATAATGACAGAAATAAACACAGGAAAAAGGACCAAAAATCACGTGAGTTCAGATAGTACAAAGCTGAAAACAATTAGGAATAGCATCAACGCTTACACAGAGATTTTCCAACAAGAGTGACAAAGTACTTTACAAATTTGAACTAGCTAAGCATCCTTTTAGTAATTTGATGAAACACATCCCTTTGAATGACAGATAATTGGGACATGGAAAACCTAGGCACATCAGCAGAGGAGAAGGAATAATTCAGTTGCAAAGGTAAGAAAAGTCTCCTTTCTTTCCCATTATAAAAGTTATGTTGGCATAAAACTGAAGTAAAGCAGCTTTGAGCCAATGTTCTCATCTGCTGCAGGCAGCAGCAAACATTGACTATCCTGATAAACCATTTTTATTTTTTCCTTCATAAAATGCCTTATTCAGGACAGCACCATTATTTAGGAAAGAAATGTAAGCACAGATGTGAGAATGTGTAAGCGAAAATTTCAGAGAGTTTCCTGACATATTTTAGAATGTTGTGAACCTAGAATATTTCAAAAATAATGCTGCGTTAATGCTGTGCTTAAGCTGTATATGAATTCTGGGAAACACAGGGGGAAAGAGGCAAGAAACAGGAATATTGGTATATTTTGTGGGCAGGGAAGTTTTTTGAAGGTTTCCTTATCCTAACAATGGAAGCTGTAAAATTTGTTCTGAATCAAAGCAAAAAAAAAGTCCAAAAGACGTGATCTGACCAGAGAGTAAAGCTAGAGCTACGGTGGTCAAGAAGAACAAGACAAAGAACCCCAAATTTTCTGTGTTTAACCAGCAAACCCTCCAAGGATGACAGGTAATGACTGGATTCTTGGCAGTTTTATGATTTTTTTTTTCTGTGTTACGATGCAACACACAAATAAATATCACCAAGTTTTGTGAAAGATGACACTTTCTGTTTAATTCAGTCTTTGTCCCTGATAAATGTAACATGAAGAAGCTGCAGTGCTACACCTTGTGATAGTGATGCTGTGTCTTCCCCTGAGAACAGCAGAGGCTGAACGCCTGAGCTCAGAAAGGGAACCCCTAAAAGTTGCCCCGGTTTAACTCACCTGGACTTCTGCAAATGAAAACATATCTCAGTCTCAGGGAAGGCCATGAAAATTATCTACATATTTAGAGCTCATGCTTAATTCTGTCTTAACCTCTGTCATAGATGAGAAAGTCCCTTCTAACTCATTTTCAAGAAGACTATGTTGTTACCAACTGCACGGCATCATTTAATTCACAATTTACTATGGTAATAACGCACAAAACAATGACAAAAAGTGTCCTGATAATTCCTTTCTGTATGATCTGCAGCTTTCCATCTACATCAGTCAAAAATAACAGCGTGTTGACATGCCCTATTGCTCTTGACTTTAATACCTGTCCCAGGCTACTTAATTTCTGCTGGTTTTGGCTCTGTCTTCATCTCCTCATTGTTCTTTGAAGCTGCCATGAAGCATTTCTATTTATCAAGAGATGGCGCAAGTTCCAAGATCAAAAAGCAAATAAACCATTAATTAGGCCTGTACCAAATTAAAATCTCTCTAATCTTTCTGCTTCTATCTTTATTTTACTAATCTCATGGCTGGAAAGAGTCTAAATATAAACAAAACTTCCTCTGCTGTCTATCCACACAGAGGAGACACACGGCTTCAAGTAAATGTGCTGACATTGTTAAAGAAAACCTACAGTATGAAAATCCAGCAGTTTTCAACCTTTCCTAAATTATCACTCAAATGCTATGAACTGGGATGAAATCAGGCAACTTCAGCCCACTAAACAACACAGAAAATGGAGCATGTTTGTCATTCTCTGATATATTTTCATAAGTCATCTGAAGGCTCTTAGAGGGCTGCTCCTGGGGCTCTCTCAGGCTAAGAATGCGGGAACAGCAGATTTTTTTTTTTTCTAGCCACTGTGCATTGAACTGCACAGCAGATAGAAGAATTTCTTTTCTTCTAGAGAAGACTGCCAAGGTCGAATATCTGGAAACTCTTCATAGCCATGTGTTTTTAAGACAGTGGAATTACCTCTTCTTGGAAGTGGTTGAAAAATCCATCCAGCAGCCTTTCAGAAGCTAACGCCACAACATTATCTAAGGATAGACAGACGGACAGATAATTTTATGTGTTCTTTGTATTTCCAAACCCTGTAATTTTGCTTCTTTCTCCACCTAGGTGCAACATTAGCCTGCCCACGCTCCAGACATGACAAAGTAGTAAATGCATCAAGGCAAGAGTTCTTAAAACTTACTGAAAAAATAGATTCTAAAAATGGCTAAACAAGATTGCAGTGATCTAGACACTGAAACACTGGGAAAGACTTTTGGCCTACTTATATCAAATAGTTTTTAAGAATGACTAATATGCTATTTCCACTGGCTCCAAAAAATGTAGATACAAAGTAATACACAAATATAAGGGGAACTTCTGTTCTTCCCCAGGCTTAAGACTGTGAGGTTTGTAACCCCACAGCTTAAGACTGTGAGGTTTGTAACCCCCAATTTCTATCTGTGTATTAATGACCTGCTTATGTGGTTGATTGACCAACCAGACCTGGTGACAGAAAGGAAAGGTTTTGTTGTGCAGTTTCTTTTCTTCTAACACAGCAAGAAAGAAATTTGAGTCACTTCGGTCATCATAGACCCCTGAGGCTCCTCAGAGAGTCACCATAGTCCTTAGTAAACAGTAAAACACAACATAAATTTCATCAAATTGATGGAGCTTTTATAAAAAAAACCTCATGGAAAGGAATATTTCAATATCTAACCATTGTAATTTTCTAAGTATGTGTCACTGTAAGCTGCTTCTACACTACATAATTAACACAGTCTTTAATGCTTTTTTACAGGAACCAAAATCTATTTCATGGGGATATGCTGACTTTATTTATTCACACAGCTATACTAGCTACAAAAAGTCCATTATCATATTCCCTAATAATGTCCTATAACGTGGTGAAAATCTGCCTGTTGTAAGAGACCAGTCACTGCACAAAAAAGTATACATTTGCATTTTGCCTCTCCCATATCCTTTCTGTATTCTTCAAGGATAAAGGAGGCCACTGTGAGTATCTAACGAGCTCTGAAACGCAAGCTATAGCAATTTTGCCCAGGAATACCTGCAATGAAGGATATTAGGATATAGCCTGCCTTGCTGTGCAAATAAACTCTCATCAAGCTTGATAACTCGATAAATGCTCATGGGACTAAACATCGTTTATAAAAGCTTCCAATCCTGATTTACTTATCTGAAGTGCTGAAAAACTAACAGCTGATAGCCTGTTCCAATGGCTGCCCACTCCACTATTAAAAATCCATGTTATGTTCCTGAATTGTATTTTCCTGACTTGAGTCTTCAGACCTTGCATTTCGTTATGCCTCTACTCGGCATAAATAATAGTACAGACTGTTCTTTCCGGGATTCTCTCTAGCGATACATCTCAGAGATACTGGTCTCATTTGCTTCAGGCAAAAACTATGACGAAAGCTTATTCTTTTCCAGTTCAGATTACTGTGCACTACACTGCACTTAGTACAAGAGTTGCAGCTTAGTATCAAACCATTCTTTAACACTTGCCTGTTACTCACACAGAGACGCTACAGGTGACTCCCACAGGTTTAGTGCTGTTGTACCCAAGTGTCCCACTCCTGGCACTGTCGCACTCAGAAAGTTACCCTTTAACAGGTTTGTTTGTGTCCCAGGGCTAATCCACCCAATTCCATCCACTTCCAGCACTGGCTACCCATGCAATATATCTGCCAGCTTCTGTTCTTTCCTGTGCAGGAAGCAATAATTGCCTGAAAATTAACTGAAAAAATCACAAAAATATGTGTATTTAGCGGATGGGGTGACGCGATGTGGGAGGAAAGGAGGAGTTACCTTCTGTTTGCATTCTTCTCTTAAATGAATTGCATTGCATCTGCATGTCTCGCCTTCTAGTCTTTGTCTTTGCTTTTATAATATTGTACTTGTGGGAGGAAATCTCACAAGTATTGTGTTGCTGCGCCACCTTTTCCTCTTTTGGATTAAATTATTTGGGCTTTGACCCTCTTGAACTCATCAGGGCTCAGCTGCTGATCCCTAGGTACTGGAGACAGCAATTCCCTATTGTCAGCTAGCAAGAGCCTCCTCTTCCATCAGAATGGGCTGTATCTGTCTCCCACACACACATAAGTTCACAACTCCACCTGCACAATATCTCCGTGCCCATCCTTTTCCTCTGCTCTCCCCATATTAAAAGATAAAAAGATGTCATCTCACTTCTGGCTGTGAATATCCTCAAAAATCAAAGTCAGAATGTCACAGAACTCAGCTTCCTGACATGTTCAGAGCGTCACATGGCTACCTGAAAGCAAGAAATATGATTTTCCCCTCCACACTCCCCCAGATATTTCCTTCCCATGCACAATTCTTGGCAGTTTTTGCAACTGTTACAAGGTACAAATTTTTGCAATGGCACAAGAGTAGAAGGTGATGAATGAGGAACTACTGAATTTTTCTGACACACCGGCCATGGTGACCTTACAGGGGATCACATCTGTATGTTTTTTCTTAAAAAAAAAAAGCAAAATTACAAGTGAAAACTCTCAGGACACCAGAACCAAATATTCATATACATATATATACATATACCCTTAAAGATATACCTCTGCCCACCGGAGTATGTAAGAGAACAGAAACTCCAGCGTCATTGTTGTTCTGTGGAACTGGTGAGGCTCAACTATTTTATGCATTTTAAGCGTGGACAGTCGTTGCTTCAAGGTTTTTCAATCTAGAATAAAAGCACAGACTGGTAGCTCTTCCTCTCCCAGGGAGAGAGGACACAAGAGATAATACAAGTCATAAGTTGTTAAAATTTTTTGTCACCATATCATATAACCCCATTCAGAAATTCATCAAACACCATCACAAAGAGCCTGGCCAGCAGGTCGAGAGAGGTTATCCTTCCCCTCTACTCTGCCCTGGTGAGGCCACATATGGAGTACTGTGTCACATTCTGGGCTCCCCAGTTCAAGAAAGACAAGGAACTACTGGAAGGAGTCCAGCAGAGGGCTACAAAGATGATCTCTCTTATGAAGAAAGGCTGAGAGACCTGGGGCTATTTAGCCTGGAGAAGAGAAGACTGAGAGGGGATCTCATCAATACTTATAAATACCTCAAGGGCGAATGTCAAGAGGATGGGGCCAGACTCTTTTCAGTGGTGTCCAGCTACAGGACAATGAGCACAAACTGGAACACGAGAAATTCCATCCCAACATGAAGAAAAACTTCTTTGCTGTGGCGGTGACAGAGCACTGGAACAGGCTTCCCAGAGAGGTGGTGCAGTCTCCTTCTCTGGGGATATCCAAAACCCACCCAGATGTGTTCCTGTCCAGCCTGCTCTGGGTGAACTTGCTTTAGCAGGACAGTTGGACTAGCTGATCTCTGAAGGTCCCTTCCAATCCCCACCATTCTGTGATTCTCTGTGATTCTGAGACATAAGGCTGTTTCCCTGAATATTCCTTCTCCACACCTGCTCCTGTTTGAATTTTAATTACTAAATCTACTTCTAAGATAAACATGTTGGAACAATGGCACAAGACAGAGTTGTGACACCATTTAATTTCATTTCTAAACTGGCTTCTTATACAAGTCATTATTGCTTAACACTGACTGAGAAATTATCATATGGGACATATGAAAAGCAAACCTCAAAAATACAACTAAGAACCACTGGGGGAAAAAATACCCAAAAGCAAAAACCTGATATCCGTCTGTTTCTTCTTCCTCAGCTTCTTGGGCTATAGAATTATCAGCTCCCATCAGACCTCACATAAACAGATCTATCTGCTCAGTAGGTTGTAACATTGCTTTTTGCTGAGGACACAGTGACAAACAATAGCTTTGATCAACTAACCACTGCAAACTTGTATTTATTTATTTATTTACTTTTTACATAGCAGGCATGGTTTTGCAACCAAAGGTCATTCAAATAAAGCAATCTGGCCAGTGCCCAGTGCAGCAATGTTTACCACAGTACACTCTGTTCGACTGTATTGGTGTTAGCAGTATCTGTTCTATGTCTATCAGGGTTTTTTATTATCATTACTATCATTTATATTTTTGGCTACGTTATTTTTTACTCCAGCTTTTGGGCCGGAACAGGATGGGATGGGACCGGATAGGATGAGATAAACCTCTGCCTGGGAAGTTTGGTATATAACTTTTACATGCTTATTGTTTCAGTACCTGTTTCACTGACCATACAACTTTGGTCTCCCTTCTGTTTGATTTCCTTTTTAATGGGTAATTTTTTAAAATTTCAAATCCATGAGAAAACAAGTGATGCAGATAACTAGGGACACTGGAAGGCAACCTGACTGTGCAGTGTATTTTGAGACAGGATTGCCACAGGTGTCTTTACAAACTAGTACAATAGCATTGGAATTACCTCTGTGGCATGACGGAAAAACAGAGTGAATTTCTTTTCCTCTTTCCATTTTTTCTAGTTCTGCTTTCACCTTTAAAGCAGTGCTGTGTTACATATATCCATTCTTACTCTACAGATCTGCTCCCACTGTGGACTCAGAGTCTCACTTGCTTCCTTGAAGGAAAATAAGATGTCACTATCTTCTGTCCAGGTTAGCTTTGCAGGCAGCTCAGGAAGAGTCTGTTCCCTTATGCACACCTTCCATGGAGCTGCTGGGTTCATTTCAGTGAGGTGTGTATATGCAAATCCATAGGGATTATAGAGTTATCTGAGGTGTCACCAAGTGTGTAAAACACTCAGTATTATAACTAGGTGACTAAGGTAGAGTTGGCAAAATTGACACCCCCCATTCTCCTTGACCCTGATCCCATCACTGATGAAAATACTGATGTGACACAAAGCCTAAAAAAAGAAACGTCACACACACTCATTTTAAAAAAGAAGAGAGCAGAGAATATTTCCACGGCTAAGACAGAGAAAACAGGTCTTTATTCTGAAAGTTTCCTGGAGTGACTATGTGGATTACAGCATTTCTCTCTGATTACATGTAAAGATAAGCCATAGCACTGCCAATATCAGATGAAGGGCTGGATATTTTCAACCATCTAATTCATTTCGCCAAAAGAAACTCCCAACTGTTGAGACTGAATATTACATCATCATAAGGAATAAAAAAGAGTACAGAGAGTCTTTACTGATCATATTATGCAATAACCCCTGACAAAATTAAATAGGGTGCCCCTAAGAAGAAATGTGTATTAAACATCACAAACTTTTCTGATTAATCGTAGACATCTCAAAAATCTCAAATGAAACACCGGACCCTTCTGTCAGCTTGCAAAATTTCAGCAACAGGGAACGGGAAGCTTACAGGAGGTACTGTGCCCACACTGCTGCAAGGAGGGAGTCAGATTTAGGATGTATCAGAATTTCAAAGGAGCAAACAACCTGACAAGACTCTAACCTAGAAAATTAATAATGACACTGGCCAGCAATTGGCCAGCAATTGCCAGAGAAAGGCAAAATCACACATGATTTTGAGGTTTCATAAAACCATCTAAGCTATCCTATTTCTGTTGTGTCTGGAACATCTTAGGCATGAACTCAAGAGATCCTTGATAACTTAGTTGGAAACTTATTCGTCTCCATTCTCCATTACAGAATTTGTAAACAATGGCAACACACACTTGGCAGAATTCGCTACAACAGGAGGGTTAGAAGAATGAGTTCACACTCCTTACTAAGTCTCCTACAGCACGCCAAGACCACAAGAAAGAGTACTCCAATCATATCAGATAAACAACAGCATCACAGAAAAACAGAAGGGGCCCCAGAGACCAGATAATCCATCTTTTGTCCCTTGCCAATACTTCTTTTCCTTTACATCTCACTTTAATCACTCTTGCTGCAGTTCAAACACATTATTTCTTATCCAGCATGAGCCCAAAGAACAGATTATTCCCTTCTGCAGAAAAGCATTTTACATATTTACAGACAGTTATCTGTCTTTATAGGTTACAAAGACAGGTTATAGGATCTCTGATGACTTTCTGCTATTCGTCTGCAGGCTCTCCAGCCAATTTGTATCTTCTTTGGAGAGTAACTCCAACTACATGGTTTTTTTGAGGCTTTACCAAAACTTAGTTGAGCTGCAAGATTACTTCACCTGTTTTGTTGGCTGGATTTTTAAATAAACGTCATATTATCAGTCTTTTTTTAAACAGTAAGACTTTATTTTGTGTTCAGTTTGTGCTCTACTATAACTCTACATTCTTCTCTAGACAGCTGTTCACTCCTCACCTTGGATCTTAGCCCTTGGTCACTCCTTCTCAACTGCATTGATCTCTATTCTTCCTCTCTGTTCTGAGTCCTACAGTTTCCCATTCATTCTTCCTATTTTCCAAGGGTATTAAGAAGTCCAATATTGTCTTTTAACATCTCCCATGTTATCCTGTTTTTGAAAAACGCCAGTTTTCATTTCCCATGCAGCACGTTAAAGGAGACGTTAACATAGTTGAGCCCAGAACAGATTACTTTGAAGTCCCACCTGAAACATTTCATCAGTAATGGTTGATAAAGCCTCCCTGGGTACTGGTTCCAAACACTTTTGTGCACAAGAAGTCTCCTAGTGATCATGTTTCCCTAGCTTGTTTATGATAATATCGCCATAGATGTCAAACCTCAAGCCGCCTTTAGTCATCCTCCCTACCCATAATGTCTATTTAGCATGTCATGACAAGAAATCTAACAACTTTGACATGATTTATTTTTACCACCTTCACAATGGTGGACATTCCCTTCTGTTGTCTTCCAATGCTTTCACTCTTCTAGTATTTATATACAGCAAAGACTTAAGAGAATCACGCGGGTAATATTAGGAAACTCTTAAAAGTCAGAAAAAAAAATAGAATCCAATTATGGCCAAGAAGGAAGGGGTTGGAGGGATGATGGTTGGTTGTGGTGTTTTTTTTGTCATTGTTGTTGCTGTGCTTGTTTCAAAGAAAACAGTACACTTTTTAGGAAGAATCGTGTCAGCCGAGAAATCAGAACAGATACATTCCAAGTAAACAGCAGCGTAGTCAGAAGTACACCAAAGACTGTGGAAGGGTTGATTCATGCTCTGTTTAGTCACGGCATACCCAATGTATAGTAAACGTATACTCAGTAAACTGATGCATCCAGCACGTCTCATATCAATGTCAAGAGACTATTCTGAGTGACTGGTTATGCATCCCAAAAGTCATGATGTGCAAAGAGACACTACAAGGCAAATGTTCTAATCGCAGTTATATTTTGGAATTGCCAGATTATTGCTTTGCCATAAAATATTATACAGGGACAGTGAATACAGAGAACTATTAACTGTCCATGGACTTGTGTTAATTTCCACAAAAAAATGCATACAAGAGTGACTCCAAAAGCATTACAGTTTTTGTCCAAATAATTGCAGGGTATGTGAGGACAATTTTTGCAATTATGCCAAATCCATTATGGCAAATCTATTTACTAGTAAATGGCTTCACTCTATGGGCTTTCCTATCGTGGAAAGGAGCCATGATGAGCTATAACCAGTGGTTATTTGTGATCCAAGTTGTAGAAAGTGAGAAAGAAGAACTGCACTTTCCAGAACAGGTTTTTTTTTTCGTTCCTGAAGGAGTACTCGTGAGAAGCTAAATAGAGATATTTTGCAGGAATCTCAGCATCTCTAAAGAAAAAAGACCAGAATGCCAGAAAAAGTACAATTCTCCTTAAATAGCTTTTGTATTTGAGATCCAATATGCGAGTATTAGGCACTAGTGTGCCCAAAGGCTAGATTCAGTCTCATTTTCAGATCTTTAAAAGTGAGCTCTAGAACTCCAGATTATGCATACAGCAGGGCCAAACACCTCAAAATGGGGCCCAAAGCAGCTTGTGCCAGAAACATTCAGCTTGCTCTTCAATAAGCCACACAGATGAAACAACAACAAAATTCAAAACATCTAAACCCCCATGTTTCTGTGGAGTTTATGAAGCAATGCCATGGCTGAAGAGCCGTTGAGGTGAGTCAGATCTAGTTGTGAATGACAATACCTATAATCATTCCAGAACTGAGAATAGGGTGCCCACATCTTTCACATGCAGAAGTTTTGTCAACGAGGTGGTGCCGACAATAAATTTTTGCAGACTGGCTCAGCAAATAATGCTTTTGTCTGGGAAATCAGACAACTGGGTCCAACTCCTCTTCCAACTCCCAAGTGCGTAGTATGAGAGACCTTTCAGACATCCTACCTTCTTCACTCCACCTTGCTGAAGTTGTGCCAGGAGGCGGCAGAGAGCTCAAGACACCAGTTACGCTGCATGAGAATCCTCAAGGTAACGAACCGAATACATTCACAACTTTTACAAGCAGCACTGGGCTGCACAGTTACACAGACACAATCTCTCCTTCAGGCTCAATGTAAGCTGAACCCTTTCCTGTGCAGTAGCAGCTCCACTGGGATCCACTTTGGGCCAGCTACCCAGTGGTGTCTGTCCCAGCTTCTTGTGAAAATTAACCCTATCCCCACCAGAACCAGGACAATGACTCAAGAAATCTACAATATAAAAGGTTATCTTTCTTCACTTGGAATTTAACTCAAAGATGGAATAAACCTTCTGTGTCCAAACTGGTCAGGGAGTACCAGTACCAACAATCTAATGCTGTTGTAACTGAGTTTTAATTGTGCTTCTCACTGAGGTATGCCAACCATTTAAGTTACAAATCCAGTATGTAATTGCCTCTAAATCCCAGGGGAGCTTCAGATTGGGTATTAGGAAAAAATTTTACACTGAAAGGGTTAATAAGCATTGGAATGGGCTGACCAGGGAAGAGGTTGAGGTACCATCCCTGCAGGTATTCAAAAGATGGGCTGAAATAGTCCTTAATACATGGTTTAGTGATGTGGTTTTTGTTTTTTGTTTTTTATCAGAGTTAGGCTGATGATCTTGAAGGTCCCTTTCAACCTAGACAATTCTACGATTCCATGAAATAATGTTATTCTTTTCCTTACTCCAACACTATATATGAAGATAAATCCCATTCTGTGTTAGGAATGAGTTTATGTTGTTATGCTGAAGAGATATGAAATTGATACACCGATAAAACAGTTAAGATTTTAGGTGTATATTTTAGAATTCAAGATGTTTCCGCTTGATAATCTGGTAAATTTCTGCATCACAATGGAATTTATGTTATCCAGCATATAAGATACAGACACAAACAGCCTGCTGTTTAAATTTATAGACATGGCACAGACCTCCTTAAAGGCTTAACATTATTGCTCTGTTTTGTGTATTGTGTTGCATTTTTTGGTGCCAGTAAGATCTATACAGTAAATCACATCATAATGCCTGTTACTATGAAGAGTTCTGCTCCATCGGACTGAAATGAACAGCTCCATTAAGAACACCCTGTGTAGCCTCCCATACGAAGAGCCTATCAGGGGGGACACAAACAGTGCTACCCTGATAAAGTCTGTATCACAAAGTGCTCCAGATTCTGCTTTGAAAGGCTGTTTTGTTTCTGCAGTATTTGTACACAGTCCAGGAATGCAAAAAATGTTTATTTGTAAATGAGGACAGCAACCATTTACAGACATTCTCTTGACCTCGCTGTGTTAGCTGAAGCTGGTTCCTCACCATCCACAACGTGAAGGTCTCCGCTCTCCCAGTTTCACCATTAGAGCACTACACTAGCCTAACGTGTTGTGTCTAGAAGAGAGGACTCGCGTGATCCCAACTGCCCACAGAGCTGTGGGGGTGGAAACTTCTAGCTTGTGAGTGGGGCTGAGCAGCTGGGACAGTGCTGTCTCCAGGCAGCTGTTTGCAAAATTAATGTCTTTTAGTAGTCTTCCAGGAGAGGTCATGGAAGAACACAATGCTAGTCATTTGAACTAAAATAGCAGAAGAAACTGGGAGCAGGCATAGCTTCAACTTGTTGCTCCCATGAAATGTCTACAGAGAGGAGGGACTGCAAAAGTTATCACTGCTACCAGCTGCACTGATGAATCTTTCATCAGAAATGAGAAATGAGACAGAGTGGAATGAAATCCAGGTGTACAATCCCACAAACCCTTGAGGAGTGTTGCACAATTTGAGAGGCCTAAAAATTGACTCTCTAAAACCTGACTTTACATTTTTTACAGACAGGGAAAAGATGAATCGGCGCCTACTATATTGGCTCAGAAGATCTAAGGACTCTGTGCTGAGCTATAGACCTTCTACAGGGCTATGAGAAAGTAGCACAGGCAAAGGTCTGAGAAGAAATGATGGTACCTTCAGGACTTGCCTGACTCTTGACATTTGAACATCCTTAAGTACCTTAAGTTTCCACCTACAGAACACCACAGGTATAAAAGTGGCCACGCAGTCCGAAGTGTAAAGCTTCAGAGTGCCTGAAGGCTGCACACCTTCAAGCACCAGGTGCTGAATGTTGCAATACTCAAGAGATTTCATGGGTTTCCCTCTTGGTGTTTTGAGCCTCAGTTTGTGTTTGCTAAAGGAGATCCCAGATATTACAGTAATGCACACCACATTAATTCTGAGAACAGACAATATAGATGCTACACAGCCATCACGTTAGTGGAACAACAGCAGTTTAGTACATAGAATCAAACTGCAAAGTAGCCAAATCTTTTTGTGTTGCCAACTTAAAATTACCTCACCCACCAAATGTAACAGTGGAAAGAGCAATCGCATTTCAAAGGTGTGTGCATAGAGGTATTAACAGGATGCTGCCCTGATTAAAGTATCTAAATGGACATGTACATTTATGTGCATATGTGGAAGAATATACAGTTGTCACAATAGCTTTTAAAAACAAATTAAAATACCTTTGGGAATCACATAAATACAGCTGATCCCTGGGGAACAGGGGTAGGTAGATGCTCCTTGTAGCCTAGCTGACCAGTGAATCTTCTTTGGGCAAAGGTTAAAAGCAAAATAAGAAAACAGGAGGAAAAAAACCTCACAGAATAAAACTGTTCTCCAGTTTTCACTGCAGATCACTTGTCTCTTACCTTCTAAATTACAGCAGACATCTTTAAGCATCTCCTGGAGAGACGAAAGAGACGGTAACAGCCAGGAAAAATAAATCTGAAAAAAACCCCAACAATTTCCACTGTTAGGAACACTTTTAGCAATCCTTCAGTAATCCTAATTTTAGACAATTTTTCTATTAAACCTTGCAAATACTATAATGTAACAGTAAAGTTATTTCCTTCAGCTAGACAGCAAATGATTTCTTCATGATTTCCTCACTTTGGGTGTACGTTGGAGCATCTTTCTGGAAACGCTGCCACGTAATTTGAACATCTCACTGAGGGGGAAAAGCACAAGCTGTTGCAGTAAGAAAACTCACATCCAGCAGAGGGACATAAGCAGTGTACGTGCACCTAATCACTATGAACAAAACTAAAGATGAGAAATGCTGTGGATGAGCATTATGGCTACATGCTGTCTCATTTTTTTCCTTTTGGGAACAATGAGGGAAGCATTTAGCTAAAGCATTTGCATAGGTAATGTTGCCTTCTTACTTTTGCTTTTGAATTGACAACTGAATGCATTTTATGCATGAAATATGAAACACAAATACTGCTCTATTAAGGGGAAAACATATTATGGTAGTGGAAAGTTCAAAAATGAAGTGCAGATTAAAGGGCCATTAAGTCTATTGCATTAGTTTTAATAGCACTATCTCACAAATATTCTTGCGTAGTGATGGACTCTCTTTTGCCACAAATTCTAAATGCAGACTCTAGGACTGCTGAAAAGGAACACAGGAGTGTGCCAATATTTGGAAAAACTGGAGAAAATTATATAGAAGAACTGAAAAAGAAAAAAAAAAAAGTAAAATTTTAGGACTGTTTGTTCCACTATCAGCAAATTGAGAAATCTCAGAGGAGGGCACAGGCATAATTTCAAGCTGCCACGAAAGACCTGAGAACTAGTGGACATCTGGCATATGAGAAGTTCTGTGTCACTTTCTTCACTGTTTCATCTTCCCTCTATGGATATTCCATGCAGATCACACAGGATTAACATAAAGCCTTTGGTGATCATCTTAACTTCATTCAACTTCAGTCTATGTTGCTTACCCTGCTCTCTCACATTTATTCATACTCCATGCCCCTACACTTGCTTTGTAGAACAGGGCTACTCTTCATTTTCAAATGAGCAGGCCTGAACATTCCACCTTCTGCTGCTGCTACCCAGGCCACGGTGACAAGAAACACCCCATCTCAGGGAGGTGGAGGACGGGGTAAATGCTGGTGCTGGCGACAGTTCAGCAGCAGGGAAGCTGTCTTGGCTACTCCAGAACAGCACCCAAAATGCCTTATGTGAGCTACATCAGCCACAGCTATGACGGAAAACGCCTGGAGTGTGTTTGGAAGGGCAGTGATCATTTGGTTGGCCAGCCTTAACTTCCGGACATTGCAAACACAAACAAACAAAACAATTCCTTTATTTTCCTTCACAGAAACCCACTTCTGTGTCCCAGCGACGGGAACCCATTTTATTCAATGTCAAAACTCAGTTGTGACTGTTCCAACAGAACTGCCCTCTGGCACCAAATCCAGCCCCGCTGTGAGCAGCTACAACAGCGAAACTGTTAATTGCTCAAGCTCATTACAAGCACCCGGTGTCATCCCGGGGCTCCTTCTTTATGCATCCTCATCACACAAAGCTGCAGGTGCATGAGGGCTCTGGCCAAACGAGTGACGCTGCCCCGTGTGCTTTAGACTCAACCCGTTCTCCTTCAGCTAGGAATGCTCTCTTCACATCCCAAAAAGCTGCCGGGGGGGTTTGTCACTGTGGAAATAGGGGAGGGAAGAGCACAAGGGGTAAAGCAAGCAGTGAGGACACGGTGCTGCGTATTTGCATGAGGATTTTGAACTTGCTCCACAAGCAACATATGGGCCAATGACTTACACAAAGCAATGGTACTATATAGGTTATTTAAGGTGAAGTGTTTTGTTGTGTTTTTTTCTTTCCTATAAGCTGTCTACCCCACGTCCTGTGACTTGCAGGCTTTACCACATCTCGGTCGAGATAGCTCAGAACAGAGCAGCCAAGAGCCCACCCGAGAAAAACTGTGGAACAGCAGCATTTCACAGCCAGTTTAAACCAAAACACTTGTTTTGTCCAGCAAGCAAAACCCAGTGTGCTGCTAAATACTGATGGAGGTGTCTTGTCTTCGCTGAGTTCATGCGGCACTGAGCTGCAGATTCAGTAGTTCACCAAAATGATTTTACCTTCACAAAGGAAAAAATCCTGGGAAGTGCTATGGACCATCATCTCCTCCTGAAGGTGGCTGAATAAAGCAGGTATGTGATACCTTACTGAACGGGCCTTTTTTGATTAAAAGCAGCACTGTGCAGTCAGAAGGAAAATATTTGCTTGCGGAGCTCGCTTCTGACTCAAAATCAGGCCCTGAAATCCATGTATAAACAGTGTCTGTGCCATTTTTCTTCTCTCAACCACACGGTCCTGCTACCGCTGCCACATCCCCTGGAACAGCAGCAGGGTGGGAGGGCCACTGAGCAACCGCATACACACTGCTGCCCACCACCACGGGCATTCTAGGTCTCTTCTCCTGCATTTAGGCCTCTTCTTAGCATTTTCGTTCCTCCTTTGCCCTGGCTGCTACCTCATGGCTTGACACCGGAGCTTTTTTCCTGTGTGAAAACCGCCATAGGGACAATTTAACTTCATTCCACCCAACTGGGCGAGGTTTACACAGATTAGCTCGCCCTTCAGAGTGCCCGTGAACTGTGCTGAGACACGGGAGGGGACCGGCAGAGCCGCTGAAGGGAGCCCGCCGCCTCAGAGGCCTCTGCCCGGAGTGGCAGCCCCGGCGGCGGGCGGGCGGGAGCGGGCACGCGCGGCCGCCGAGGCGGGCAGCGGGGAGGTCGGCGGGAGGAGTGGGAGGGTGTGCGGCGCCATCTTGCGCTGCCCCGACCGCCCTGCGGCCGAGGGAGCGACGGTACACCCCGGCGTGTCCCGCAGCCTCCTGAAACCCCACCGCAACCAGTGTGGTGGTATTGCAGCGTGCGGTGTCGATGTGGGAAAGAGACCTGCCACAAGTGTGTGGTGCTCCGATATAAGTAATCCTAAAAAGCTGGTGTGTGGTAGAGCAGGATGCCCCCCCTCACGAGAAACCTCCTTCCTTGCGGGTTCCCCACAGTGCTGGCTCCATATGGCCACCCAGCACCCAAGCTCTTGCTCCCCTCTCTTTGTCTGCACTCATCTCCTCTCACCTCAGTGCCATCAGGGATAATAGTCAGGGAAAGGCGACGATGGCTCCCTGTAGATTGCCATTGGCAAAGCCAATTTACTGCCCAAAGTAGTTAGCATCGTCTCATGTGCTGGCATCATGGCTTTATGACAATCAGATATCTCACTGTGCAGTCTTAGTTTCAGCACTAACACCATTCCCATTAATAGGAACATTGACTTAGAATCATAGAATCGTCTAGGTTGGAAGCAACCTTAAAGATCATCTAGTCCTAGACTTGGCACATTCCTCACTTAGCATCTCCATATCCTTGCAAAAGTGCTAAAAATACCTTCTAGTTCTCCTTGGTTTCAATTTTTGTCTTCTATTGTTGGTTTTTCCTACCTTTTGTTTTCCTACCTTTTGGTTTCCTGTGTTTGCCATTTCTGCAGGAAAGTGAGGAGTGGCAGAATCCCCCAGATTGCTTTTTCTTCTTAAGAACCTTCTCACAAAGCCACATCACTGATCCCATTTCTTGCCATTCCCTTCACAGTGAAAGTGCTGTGCTTTCATTCATTGAGTTCCTCCTTCCCTCCTTTAAATCCTCTTTAACTCTATGAAAGTTTACGTAGCAGTCAAAGTTAGATGCTACCTGAAAGGAGGGTGTAGAGAGGAGGGTGTCAGTCTCTTCTCGCAGGTCACAGGCCATAGGACAAGAGGAAATGGCCTCAAGTTGCACCAGAGGACGTTCAGATTGGATATTAGGAAAAAATTTTACACTGAAAGTGTTATTAAGTGTTGGAATGGGCTGTCCAGGGAAGTGGTTGAGGCACCATCCCTGGAACGATGTAAAAGAGGGTTGTCATAGTCCTGGTTGGACTAGATGATTCTAAAGGTCCCTTCCAACCCAGACAATTCTATAATTCTATGGTGGAGGTTTTTCTACCTGCTTTGCCATGGTAGTACCAGAAGATACCATGCTTCGGAGACTGGGTTCCATAGGTCTTCCTTTACCCCCAAGAGCACCTTTGTCACCAATTTCTTCCTTGCCATCTTGTTGCTGTGCTGGAACAATTCCTCCCTCTCTGTTCAATTAACACACCCTCATTCTTCCGAGCTCCTCAGGCGGTCTCACATTCTCCCATCAGTTCCTCCCCGCACAGATGTCTTTCTTCTTTCTAGAACGAAAAGATGCTGTCCAGGGAGACTAAGATGCCTTTTTTCCTGATGCAGGCATGGGGCTGTCATTGTTCACATACAGTTCCCTGGTCAGCCCACACTTCTGAACTTTCACCCCCTAGGGCGATCAAGAATTCACACTATCTTCTGGTTTTGCTTTAGTTTCCTTGCTTTGGTTTCCTTCCCAAAGGTTTAGGATTCCTGCTCAACCTATAAATCTGTCGCATTTGCCAGTCAGACGATAATGCCTTAGCGTGGTAAATACTGCAGACGCACGGCGCTGCCTTCCTGGTGTGTCTTACGCTCCTGCCTCTGTTCTCTTGTGTGCCAACATGTGTCCTGAGA
This sequence comes from Tringa tobata, assembly GCA_033628505.1. Lineage (NCBI taxonomy): Eukaryota > Metazoa > Chordata > Aves > Charadriiformes > Scolopacidae > Tringa > Tringa tobata. Next base: position 441,725 of record JAHREE010000243.1, on the reverse strand, counting down.
TGCCACTGAAGAAACAAAATGCAATTTCACTTTGGCACACCTCAGCACACCACTGTGTGAGCCTCAGCGTGAATCCTCCAATTCTCCAGAAACTCCTCTCTTACCTTAAGCAGGTTCTCATTGACGGTTTTTAGAATTCGGCACAGAAACCGCTTGTATTGAGGAGGAGTGGCATAAAGCTTCTCACCTTTTTTCCTTTAAGAACTTTCTCTGCCTCCCACGGACCTGAACCGCTTCCAGATTAGTCAGAGGGGGTCACTGCAGAACAGCAGGCAGCGTTCGCTCCCACTCCGCACAAACCAGGCAAAGCTTTTTGCTTTTTCCAACCCTGCTTCTAGTTCTGAAGCGAAACAGTCAAGCCCTGGGCACAAAACCATAGTGTGTTTATGTGCAGCAAGGCCACTGGAAGGCTGGCCTGGCAGCACAGGTTATTTGTTTCATCTTTAGGGGTTCAGGTATATGAGATTAATATGAAGGCTTCAGCTGTAAAAAAAATAAAAGCAATTTTACATTCCATCTCCTTGGCTGCCTTGTCGTGTGTTGGAGTTTGCTTAGAAATTTGGGAAACAAATCAGTCAGCAAGTCCTTTTACTTTCAGCTCTTCAGATCTGGTTCTTCTCTTTCCTCTGTGATTCTAACACAACCTTCTGTTACCTTCTGCTCTTCTATCACTAACATCTGCTTGTCCCCTTCTGGTTTTAATCTCTACTGGTTTTACATTTCAGCTTTATGTTTTTGTAAACTATGATCTAAAGTCAGGATATCTGCTGTCTATGACTCGTGTGCATGTTCCAACATGTAATTCAGCTACAGATCATGATAAGGATCCGTTTTGGGGAATAAGTCCTTTAGTCCTTTTTTCACTTTCCTGTTCCTCCAGTCGTGTAACACTGTGATAGGTGTCCTCCACTGAACTGTCCTCCTCCTTCACACACCTCCTTAAGAATGGTGGAAATCACAATTTAAGGCTGCCTCCTTATGGAAAAAGAGCTGTTACACCAAAAGATACTAAAGGTGGTTAACAAACATGCTCGGGGTGCTGGGAACCAAAGTTCTTGATAAAGCTAATGGAGGAGGTGGCAACCTCTCATCCTGATAAATGGAAGGCATCAATATGCGCCTTTTTGTAACAACAGTATAAACAATAGCAACCATTGCCCAAGATGAAATGTTCCTTTGCAAGCCCTAAACAAGAAATAACTGTGGCGAAACAAGATGTTTTCCTGGGAAACTGGCTACCAGTGCTTGTGGGCATTGCAGCTTCGTCTGGCTTTGTGTTCCAGGTGGAAGGCAATTGGAAAGCCTGAGAACTCACTGGAAGTTTGATGCAAGGAGAGAGAGCAAAAAAAGCGCTTCAGGGCACAGAACTGACTAGAAAAGCGTGCTTGGAAACTACTGGCATGGAAAATTCTAGCTATTGCTGACCTTTATCATGTTTATAGAAACAGAACTTTCGACACCTGTAAATAGGAAGGAATGAACCAGAAAAAGATCTGACTCACATCATCATTTTCACCTCTTAACAGAAACAATTCCGTCAGGCTTCAAGTACTAGCCATATGGACCAAGAGGCAACATCCCTTGCAAACAAGCTGTCTTTCCAGCACCGCCACCTGATTTCTTTGCCAGTGTTCATTCCACATCCCTTTCCACCTCTCCCAACAGCCTCCTGACGTCTCCTGGTGCAGAGTCCACCCCTGTTGTCTGATCCAATTCTGTTACTCCATCCTCTTGCCTCCCTCCCGTTCTCCCAACTGCCACCTGGGCAGCAGCACGCAAATGGCAGAACGGGGTTGTGCCTGAGCTCACGCTGTGGCTTTTCCCTTCCTGAGAGTGTTATTTGGGATCTCTCTCAGCTACCATCAACACCACGTGCAAAACCTGTAGTGACTTGGTCTCTGTAAGAACTCTGCTGTTGAGCCACATCTGAGTGAAGCTGGCAAGGGCTTCAAAAGGTAATGAGGAGGCTATTAACAAATAGCTGTAAGGACAGAAAATATAATTAGATAAGCCCTGCTCACTTAAGAAACCAGGTTAAAAAGAGACATCGTTGACAGACAGTCGCTGCCGGTATGTTCTTTCAGGGAAAGTAAACAGTAATGCTGTAATCCCCTCTATCAGAATTGTAGGTGAGACTCTAAAATACCAGGAGACAGTGCTTCAAAATCATTCGTTACTAATTTTTCTGAAAAGAGTACTGTGGAAAAAAAAAAGGCTTTGTTTTTCAACTTTCAGACCATTTTTTTGTTAACCTCTGCAACTGGGAGGACTTTGCTTTAAAATTCTGCTTTCAAAACAACCAAACAATGAGACTGATGTTTGAATGTAGTCATCTGGCACCAGGAGCTGAAGCTATAAAATATGAACATTGCATGATTAATGATGAAATTCTGGGTGTTGCCATCATGGAGTGGGTGACAATCCAGCTGAAATCCAAGTTTCACACAGTTACTTCTGTGTGTTTCCCTTGCTTCTTAGAGAAACTCAGTATTTCCTCTTTCTGCAAAACATTTAACCGATTCCTTTCTCTGTACTGAATAATTTGTGAAACGGGTTAAGAAGGAAGTTCATTGAAAATAACCTTTGGGGATTTTTATTAACATCTCATTGCTACCAGAATATGGGTTTTCCCCCTTCTTTAGAATTTATTTCATGCTAAGTTTATAACTGACTCTGTAAGTTTTTCTCTACTTATATAATATCAAGAAAATGGAACTGAAATCTGTGGAATGGTGATGATGTTCTTTTTTTTTTTATCTGAGGTAGGATTATTTATCTACGTTAATGCTAGACAAGGATGTTTTGGATATTAGTGGCTGAGTCAGTGTTAAGCTGTGCGTAGCTGGGAAAAATATAGGTACAATATTTTTTGTTTGTGCTGTTTTAATGAGCAAATGGAAATGAGCTCATAATTTTTATGCTGTACACCTGCAAGAGCAATTCCCAGGATTATTGATTATTACTAGAAGTAACTGTTAGACATTGAAATAACTGTTTGAAGTACAGGATGCACAATTTTCATATTGATAGAGCTTTTTATTTCAAATTGTTATTGTCACTCACAAGTCACAGTAAACCATTGCCTTTGATAGGATGAGATTTAATTATAAGGCTCAGCTATTTCTGTATTCAGGACTAACTGATTTCTGGAGAAAGGAGTGATAGAGAAGAGTGACACAGAATAGTGCAGAACTCATCTCAGTTATACATGCATCCCCAGGCCAAGAAGCCAAGACATTCCTGTTTTATCATTCAAATAACAAGTTACCTCAGCCAGGAGAAAGTTACTAATTTTTTTCCGAGGTATTTAAATGATGTAATATTAACATCGGCTCGTTATCCAGGTCTTCAGTATCCTTATATAGGGCTTAAAACCTGATCTACTTCAAGTGTCCATGTTCGGTTCCCAGTTTCTTTAAGTACCCCAGACAGTGAGTGTAGAAGGAGACACAGACCTGGAGGCCGTAGAGGTGTCAAAGCTAGAAGAGGAATCTCTTTTTCTCTCTCAGCTTTCTGTCATGCCCAGACAGGGTCTTTTGAGTTAAATGCATATAGATAGGTGTGTGAAATTTCACACACACCCCTTTTTTAATGTTTTTCCTTCATTATGTAGTGCTTGGATTAACCCTTATGGTATGTAGCAATTGTCTTTGGGTAAAAAGAAGTTTTCTTAACAAGAATTTCTAGACAAATAACTTCTCTGGCCCAGTGATGTTTTGTAAAACAAGACAGAGGGAGTCTTGCTCAAGGTGGAGGAGAGGGCAATGAGGAAGGGGGCCTCCACTCTTGCAGAAACTCTAATGCCATACACAAGGCTGGTTTCCCCTTCCTCTAGAATGTGACCTCTCCCTCTCAAAGTCTGCTCAGCCCTGACTTTTAGACCAAGTTGTTTTTTTTCTTCATGACCACTGGAAGCTTTGAGTGGCCGGTGCCTCAGACTGGGCAGGGCTGAAATCTCAGTTCCACAGGAGCCGCTGGGTCAAAGGATAAAGTACAACTTCAGCCTTTTTGATCAGTGGAACAGTCTGGCTGGCACGAGCCCTGGCACAGGGCGTGAAACGGCATCCAGTGCTCAGCCTATTGTTAGCTTTGACTGTGGCATTCCCTGAACACCTACGAGTTATCCTCCGGCTTTGATCTTCTCCGTTCATTGAAAAAACACGATTATCTGATGCGGCTGTGCTGAACTTCTTGGAATCGGTGATATCCAGCTCTTCAGTAAAGGATCAGCAACGTTAGCACGCGAGGTCTGGCCAACAGAAGGTATCTTCTGTGGGATAATCTCCCAGGTGTCAGCTTCCTTTCTGCGCTAATTAAAGATACACACTTTTGGATTAGAAGCACCTCCTCTCGTATCGCTCCCTCGACCTCCTTTGCTCTGGAATATATCCACTGCTTCACGCTACAGCAAGCGGTAAAGCTTGCAATGAGCCGTGCTGCCCTTCGAGAATATTCTACGGGGACAGACATGCGCCCTGAGAAATAGAGAAATGGTTTTGTAACCGGGACCTGATTTACTGCGTGTGCGTTTAACTGGGTCAACTGCCAGGTTTCGTGCCTAATGCAATGAGCTCGAGCAGTATTTGGTAATAAATGATGGCACTCACATGATCAGTGTGCTCCAGGAATACCCCCGGTGATTTTGGAAGCACACTCACAGTAATTAACACGTTTGAATTGGTGCTGTCTGCAAAAGACTTCATGCTGTGCGGACCTTTTGTTCACAACAGATAGGTCTGTAGCAGTCTCAGCTACAGCTCAACTCAGTTGTTCCCAAAGCTTGGTGTGTTTTTTAAGACGGTCATAGGCACCTCCAAGTAATTTTGGTGTCACACAATGTGTCTGGGAAGTTGTGTGACAATAATTTCTTGCTGTGTTTTAGTGCTTCCAGCTGGGTCACAGATCCATGCAGACAGGCTTCCTCACAACATTTTGGCGCTTGTATTTCTCATTTGGGCCCGACACACTGGGAAAAACAGATTTTAACTGTTACAATTTGGCAACCTTCGGGTTCAGCTTGACTTTAAGCGAAAAGTAAGACAGAAAGCTAGGGAATAGATTTTATTTTTTTTTTGTTGGTGACTCAAGTAAAAAGCTTCAGCAAGAGGTACCATCTGAAGTGTCAAACTGATGGTGATTTTTGAAGACATATGTCCCTCTTCTTAAAGGATCTAATATCACAAAGAAGATGTTTTATGAGAAGCAGTGCTTTAAACATTTATTGATCAAAGAAGAGATTCTTAATCTACACATTTATGCAAAATGTAAAACACAGTATTAACCCTCACTGAAAGCAGTCAAATATACTGTGCATTACTTGGAAGATGTTAGAGATGTCATTTCAAGCATCTTAATTTTCTTCTGCCTCTTCTTAGTTTTTTAACAATAGAGCATGGCTCCATGAGCGGGAAGCAAGCAGCGGTTTCATTTCATGCTACGGCGTCCTACAGCTACCTGCCTCCACAAGTCTCTCAGCTTGTTTTCAAGCCAGGTTGGCATCTGTACTGGGAGGGAATGGTGGTTGGCAGGGGAATGCGGTTCTGAAGGTGGTATTTTCTGGAAGCCAAGGGATCTATCAGTTGCTGTGTAAGATACACAGTAACCCAGTCTAGTTAGAATTCAAGTTCCACATCCTCTCTTAATGGCTTTTCAACAAAAGCACAGAAGCACGCACCAGTGCCTTGGCCAAGAGAGATTATCGTTTGCTTTACCCCGGATAATAAGTGTCTTTGTTCTATAGAAGGCACATGACTGAAGTAGGTGACGTGTGTTTTATTCCGAGACTTGAGGAGGTTAAAACTTACACCGTGTGAGTCGGTGTCATTGCCTGTAAAGCAGCGGGTACGCTCCTAAGATATCCTCTTAACATTTGATTGGGCTGGTTTCTAATTTTGTTATCGTTATATTATCTATGGCGTTATCAGGCCATCTTCATGCTTGGTAAGTTTGCCTTTGTTGTCGTCCGGGTTGCACGGTGATCCCTCAGCTGTGCTCCCCGCAGCTGAGCTCCGCTGAAGCCTGCGTTTGTTTGCTTCCCTGTGATTCCGCAGGTGCAGCCGGTCGTGGAGTTCAGGCACCGTTTCCTCCTCCGAGCTGACCAAAAAAATAAAAAAAGTATTTCTGAATCAACCTAGAGAGCTGTTGCTGTGAAACACTGTCTGTTTTGAAGAACTAACAACCACAATCATCCACCTCACAAACTACTCACTGTTAATCGATAGTAAATAAAATGCAAAAAGAAGAAAAATAGTAATTTTCATGGTAATTTATTTCTACAGACACTTTCGTTTCATAAATTTATGTCCTGCAGTGATGCGCCAGACTGACATTTGGATCTCCAGCAGCTGTGTGAATTGAGTGTCTTCTGTATTTCTGTGCAACTCGGCCATTTATGCCTTCATTGACGCTTCAGAAAATAAGATAAGATAAGAAAATGCGCCCATCACAAAGCGCAGGCATGTTTGCTGCCCCAGGCAGAGAGTAGCAGATGTGTTACCAAAGCTGGGATTATGGCCTCCAGCTTTCATGTTGGTGGCTGTTCTGAAAGAGTTAAGTGGAAAGTTTAGCATATTAGAACATATACTAATGTTCTAATAGCCCGTACTGTAGGTGTTGCAGTTTACCAATTTGATTAAAGGACTGGGATCCTGTGCTAAAAGCAGAGGAAGGGAAAGGGAAGGAAGGACTGGAGATGGTTGTAGTTGTGACGTGAGGCGCTGTGTGGTGGTACCCTGTCATCCCATCCCCTGGCACACAACCTGTACTACGGTCATTAGTGCTAATAGGACAGGGATAAGCACTGCCTCGTCCAGCTGCTAATTCTGTTAACTCGTTGCTACTTATTGCACCTGGATTATATCCAGCACTGGAGGATAAAAATGTGAAAGAAGCTGTACAGGAAGCAGATGTGAAATATTCCAATATATATTTAAAAAATCAGTTTAAAGCTTGAAACAGCAGGTTTTATGTCCTCTGAACTGTTCCTTTTTGTAGTATCTATCGCTGTATCCATTGTAATTTGTCTTTGTTCTGTATTTGACTGACTTGTTTTTCATTGAATCCTCCTTTTGCTTCCGTGTGACTGGGTACGAGGAACAGAACAAAAACGAAGGAGAGCTGCTCCTGCTTGAAGTCTTGTCTAAACGCTGTGTATGAGCTTATGCTTGTTTGATCTTTCAGTCTATTCTCATCTAGACCGTGGTTCCAAAACTGACACACTTTTAAAGAATTAGGTGTGTTATTTTGAGCTAAATGATATCTGATAAAACACTAACACCGATATTTTCAATTGGAAAATACAATTTTTTAAAAATCCAAGAGCAATCATGATCATTAAATAGGAGGAGGAGGAGAAGAAAAAGGGGTAGAAACTTTTATGGAAGTATGATGTTTCAGTCCAATGAGAGTGCATTCCGTGCCAGTCTCTCACATGAACATGCTGAGATCTGATTAGCTTTGACTTTTCTGATACTTATCTGCGTAATTAGCTGGATACTTTCACTTTCTCTTCCTTAACGGGGAAACAAGCCACTAACTGAATACTTGGGGCCAAGTTCTATTTGTCAATTTAATTTATTTTGGCTACAACCTGAAGATTAGAACGTTGAAGTTAGAGGGCTGCATTCACGACTCCTTGGTCCCGAGCGGGATGGGCAGTGGGTGCTGGGCACTGCCAGGAGAAGCAGGTACTGGTGTAAGGTGGACGTACAGAGAGCAGGGAGCAGTGCATCCTCCAGGAGACTGACCAGGTACATCCCTTAAGCACAGGTGTTTTTCCTACAGGAAAATGAGTAGTGGAATAGGGGGGTGGAAGAAAGACTGGCATTTAACGTGACATTAGAGAGACATTTATTCATGGCATAAGAAGCTGACAGCTGGGGAATCACAGTCACAAACTCTGCAGAGGGATAGAAATTAGTTACCAGTCGTACACACTCAGCCATTTGTTTCCTTCTCCCCCTCAATAAAGCATACTTTGCTTTCCACACACACTCCCGGGTGTGACGGGCAGGACAGAGTGGGAAGAGGGAAGGATACTTGTTCTTAAGGGCTTCGAGGAGAGAAATCTTGTTTGGTTTGTTTTCTTAATTTGCAGAAGAATCTTATGCTCGAATCCAGCCTTCACTGCTGTCAACAGAAGCCAGCTGAAACAGGAAACGAACTATTAAATAATCTAGGATAAGATCATGTTTATGATGGAAATCTTAACTAGTTGGGATAATAGGATAGACCTGAAAGGACTGTCTGCTAATAGATGCTGTCAGCATCACCATTTTGCCATTAATAAGTCAGTATACCTCACTTTGACCTTCTACCTGTGCATTTTTGCTCTACATTGAGCAGTCCTTTTGTGTTTTGGGGTGGGCTTTTTTTCACTCTGTTTTCCCTAGGCAAAATGTAGTCAATGTGCAGTGCAAGATGGACACATTGCACATTGCATATAGTATAATTGTCAAGGCCTTAAAGATCATAGAATCACAGAATGGTTTGGGTTGGAAGGAACCTTAAAGGTCATGCAGCTCCAACCACCTGCCATGGGCAGGGACACCTCCCACCAGACCAGGCTGCTTAAAGCCCCATCCAGCCTGGCCTTCAACACCTCCAGGGATGGGGCAGCCACAGCTTCTCTTCTCCTGGAGCCTTCTCTCCTCCAGACTGAACAACTCTAACTCTCTCAGCCTGTTCTCATAGCAGAGGTGCTCCAGCCTTCTGAGCATCATTGTGATCCTTCTCTGGACTCACTCCAACAGGTCCATGTTCTTATATTAGAGGCTCCAGACCTGGACGCGGTACTCCAGGTGGAGTCACACCAGAGCGGAGTCACCTCCCTCACCCTGCTGGCCACGCTTCTTTTGATGCAACCCAGCATATGGTTGGCTTTCTGGGCTGCAAGCATATATTGCTGGGTCATGTTGATCTTCTTATCAGCCAACACCCCCAAGTTCTTCTCCTCAGGGGTGCTCTCAATTAATAGCATTACATACACTGCTCTGGCCGCCTGTGTCACATGAAGCTTCAGGTACCAGGATAATTGCAACTGCACCATTAAAGCAGAAGTGTTGCATATGGTTAGGAGCATTCCTGAGGGTTATGTTGCACAGATTACTGGGCTGTGGAGAAATATAGGGATGAGGGCAGGAGTGTAAGAAGATACTGTAATGGCAACAGAGAAAATCTTCAGCAGGTGAAGTAAGTTTTATATGTATCCTGTAGCAGGGGAAGACATGTCCCACATGACATCTTGGTCTCAAAATTGGAAAGTCATGGATTTGATGGATGGACCACTCGGTGGAAAAGGAACTGGCTGGATGGCTGCACTCAAAGGGTTGGGGTCAATGGCTCAATGTCCAAGTGGAAGCCAGTGACGAGTGGTGTTGGCCTAGTACTGGGACCAGTGCTGTTTAACGTCTTTGTTGAAGATATGGACGGTGGGATTGAGTGTACCCTCAGCAAGTTTGCCAATGACACCAAGATGTGTGGCATGATCGACACGCTGGAGGGAAGGGTTCCTTCCAACCCAAACCATTCTATGATTCTAAGACAGATGACTTGGACAAACGTTCTCCTTTGCTGCCTTCTCTGCTGATTATCTGTTGTTATATCATGAGAAAAAAAAAGCCAGTAACATACTTCCTATAGGAAACAGTTGCTGCTTTTCCACACTTCTTTCTGAGGAAAAATCTTTTTTTTTAAAGCAAATGCTTTAGGTAATACTTGCCTCAGAACAGTTTGCAGTATTGTGCTTTAATACTTTTGCAGTATATTTTGCCATATTTTCTTTGAAAATATTTTCTTTTCAACATTCATAACTTTATTTATTATTTTACTAATTTGCAATGAGAAAATTTATTATGCTAAACATGGGAGTCATTATTTCAGGGTTTTTAAAAACAAAATACCTCATTAAAATGTGGATGCAATAACATCTCTGGAAAAACAGGGTAAGCAGTTTTGAGAAAAACTGACGAATGGTCTGGTTTTGATGATAGCGTACCTTTAGAAGTGAAATAAATCCCAACACATATTATCCTCCAAAAATAATTGCCTTATTTCTCATCTGGCTGTCTAGTTTCTCCGATGCTATTTCCCTGTGTTGAAAATAGCTGCAGTTCTCAGGAATGCTGAGGGGGTCCCACTGGGAGGGCAGCTGTGCCCAGAATCACAAAAAGGAGGAGATATGTCCACAAAAATATCCATGCAGTAAAACACAGTCCAAAGCATGAGTATTTCAGAGGTCCCCTGTTCAGCAAGCCAAAAAATTACAGCAAAAGAATATTTCATAGTCAGAATTGTTTCCTTGCAATCTCTTACTTTCTTCACCATTTCTCAGAGGCATTTGTGCTGAGCCCGTTTCAGATCTTGTTCTTCAACAACTGAGGAGGAGAAGGTGCTCGCACTTTTTCCTTCCTCCGCAGCCTGTGTTGCTCTGGCTGCTGGGAGCCCCTCTCTGGGAACAAGCCTGGCCCTAGGCTCGCTTGTTTTTTCTTCTTGAAACGCACGTAGAAAATGTGCAAAGCTAAAACCCAGAATAAATGCAGCAGGGAGAGCTGCTCTACGTGCCTCCTCTGAGCTACCTCGTAATTGTGCTTTTTCTTGAGTCTGAAGGCCGGCTGTCGAGACCCAGAAGTGCTTCTCGTCTGTCAAGAGAGCTAATCAGGGTTGCCTTTTCTTGCCAGAGGGCATCCTTTGGGCAAAGAGGTGTATATCCATCACCCGAGCAGATGTCACACAGCGACTCCCTGTCATGACTCACTTGTTGCCAAAGGTAAAACTGAGCTGGAAAACCTTGAGCTGAAGCTGAGTCAGAATCAAGGGACGGTCACCTGAGAGACCCTGCTGGTTCTTCACTGGGGTCGTGGGCAGCCTGGCCCCCCTTACCCTGTCTGCTTTCAGCAGGGAAACGGTGCGTCACCTCTCCCCAGGTCAGAAGGGAGAGCTACCCATCAGGAGAGCAAAGCTGTATTTATTACCTTCTTCCAGGTTCACCGTGGAGCCAAGAGTGTTGCATGTGAGCGAGCAGCCACAAAAGAAAAAATTTAATTAAGAACTGAAGTCATAAATCTGAGGCAGTTTGTTTTCACCATAGCTTTACTTGATATTTGCCTTGAAAAAAATCAACAGAGTCAAGGGCAAAGCCGGCTGTAATGAATGAAGTGATAGATTCATCTATTGTTTTCTCTTGTGCCAGCAGGGCCCTGAGTCATGCAAGAAGCTACGTAGGGTCACCTTCCTCCATGCTGCCAGAGACAAGCTGGGCATGAGGGTCTCAGGTCAGTCTCCTCTGCAAGTCTAATTAGAGGTGTTTAACTCCCCTCACGCTGCCCGCTGGGCTCTGCTGAGCTGGGCTTGACCAGGTCCTCCTGCTTGGGGTAGTCTTTGAGGTTGTGCATGTCCATGGACACGTTTCATCCTCTGGAAAAAATAGAAAATTTGGAAAAGCTGAAGTTAGGTTAGCAAAATAAGAGCTGTGTCAAAAATGCTGAAATTGGAGCTATCCAGAGAAGAAGATGGAGGCAGGAGGAAATGAAGATCATCTGGTTTGCTTTTATCTTCCAGAAGAACATGAACCTAGGAAGAAATAAATCAAACAGTGACACTGCCTGGTTTCCTAAGCAACTATCCTGGGAGCTCCAGTAGCCTGGGCCAAGAAATATTTAAAGTTCTGAGTGCACTAGGTCCTGGCGCAAATGTCTCCACCCGACCTTCAGAGAAGATTCACCCTCTGACCACTTCCTCCGTGAAGTATAGATAGAGAAGTTATGGCCCAGGCCCATCTTCAAGCAGCTTTCTATTTTTGCAGACCCACATACCAGCCTGCGTGGCAGTGCTGGAGCTGCCTGCCCCACAGCAGGCCAGCAGAGATGTCCTGGCAGGCAGCCTGCCCAGTGTTTGTGACCACTGTGCTGTGAAAATGACCCGGAATGCGCTCATGGACATGGCTTCTCGTTTATAATACAGCAGAAAAGTCATTGTCCCTGCCAAAAAAAGACAAAAAGCCACCAAACAATAACACAACCATAAGTGAAGGCTATAAATATGGAGATGGATAGCAGATAACTACAGGCTTTCTCTCAATACACATGGCATCCAGCTTGGAAAGTGTCCTGTGGGTCAAGTTGTTGCTTGTTCAATGGGACGTAGGAGTTGGGCCCAGTAAATAAGAGGCTGTCCTTGCTTACAGCCCTCTGGCGACTGTGGGCGTTTTGAAGCTCTTTGTCTCATTTCTGAAAACCTTGCTCCAGTCCTGTTCAAAATCCAAAATGAAGCAAGGTCTTTCCATCTCTGTGGCTCTTAATGGCCGTTTATCTGCACCACCCGCCTGGTGTGGTGTTGGCCACCAACCCTTCCTGAGGGTGACATCTCAGAGTGGCACGACCATCATTCTCTTTTCACAAATCCTTTATTCAGCTGTGGCTCCCCAGAACTTCAGCTCCAGCAGAGCCACCGGGTGTCCTGGCAGCTGAGGGTGTGAGATAGCAGAGCAGAACTGCTGTCGAGGCCAAGAACCCTCATGGTTTGATGCACATCATGTAAGCCATGTAAGAAGCATAACATGGAGAACAGCAGAAAAAGGCTTCTTTCTTGCATTCCTGTTGGCCTTTAAGCAAAGAGCGAAATCCAGTTCTACTCTACGTTAGTTCTGGTTGTCCTCCTGCGAGGCAGTTGCATGGTGTAAGGGGAATGGGCTGGAGTCAGGGAATGTGGTGAGAAATCTCTAATATGCTTTTAAATTAAGTCTAATTTTTCACTGACAGAGGATGAACGCTGCTGTTGAGTGGGAGGGAGATCAATGAACCCATCAGAGGGCGTTACTGGAACCTGCAGTGTGTGTAGGTTACAACCAGAGACCCTTCAGTGAGCAACTGAGATTGCTGCTCTCTTTACTCAGCTTTATAGCCCAAAGCCTTGATGCTTCGTGTGCATTTTCCCTTTCTTTGGGAAATGTGGACTTTGTAGGGCCCTTGCTTTGGTGCTTCCTTACTTAAATGTTGTATTCTGAAGAATTTGAAGAATTTAAAGTACCTCTGCCTTCAGAAAAAGGTGAAAAAGGGGATCTTTGCCATGAGCTGTGGGTGACTGGTGGCACCAGTGCTGATACCCAAGTTTGAATGACTCAGAGCTGACTTTGTAAAAACAAAGCTTGTAGCTGGCTTTGTGTTTATTCAAAGGGACTTATTTTTTTTACTTCTGTATTAAAGCAGGTTGACTAATGCCCCCCAGCTGGAGTGTCTCCTTCATGCCTTCACAAGAGCGGTCCAGCTGTACCCCTGCTTGTCACAGCACTTTGTGCGAAATACTATTGATGAATATAAATGGCATGATTTTTCTGGGATGTGCCTTTTTAAATGAGAAAGAGGAGACATAAATTAGGTAAAATATGATCTTTTTGGGATGATTTCACAGAGGTACACACATGTATGGAACCCACCATAGGGGTTCAGGGGGTTTTGAGGAACAACTCTGCAGATGAGTTATGTTACTGGAGTTGCAGCAGCTGAGATACAATGCACTGAGTGGCAAAACAAACAAACACACAAACAAACCCCAAGTAGGTATCTCACAACAGAGAAAGGTGAATTTTCACTGCAATATTCCATTACAAATGAATGAAAATTTATAATGCATGTGATGCGGAAGGTTTTGATCCCAAGCTTTGGAGCGATGGCATAAGCCACCTTCCAGGGAGCAAAAAGTCCATTCTGAATCCAAAACTAATCTCCAGTGCTTTTGTGGCATGATATTGTGCTGAAATACCTCTTTTAGAAAGAAAAGCAAACAGCCAGTATTTTAATTTGAATCTGTCCTTCACTGAAAGAGAGCACCTCAGAAAGGTGATAAAAACTCCTAAATCAGTGTGATTCCCAGCAGTATTTTGGTGTTAATAAAACCATACTTTTCAACAAAAATATTACTTACTGAATGCTCTCAGCTGCCAGTGGATTTATTTCAGAGGAGCTGGCGGTGCTCAGTTCTGCTTAAAAGCCAGTCTGCTCTGGCATTCGGCTGCTCTGGAGGTTCCGTGTGTGAAGCAAAATTGAAAACAAAGTCTTCCTCCTGGTGCATGTGAAAACAGCCGAATGTTTAGGGAAGAGAGGAGCAGGATTTGCTTTTTCATGGATGTAATAGACCTCTGACCATGACATCTTGACTGGTACCGTCTTGTGTACACACATTAATTCCCACTGTTCATGCTACAGGGAAAGCAGCAGCAGCACAGCTTCACAGCCGACTGCACCCCATGATTATGGGCTGCCCAGCGACTTCATCTGCAGGGGAATCCACTTTCCCAAAGTGTGGGCCAGCACCAGTCCACCAACGTTTTATAAACAATATTTAATTTATCCTAAGAAGCAAGATNAGCACAGCTTCACAGCCGACTGCACCCCATGATTATGGGCTGCCCAGCGACTTCATCTGCAGGGGAATCCACTTTCCCAAAGTGTGGGCCAGCACCAGTCCACCAACGTTTTATAAACAATATTTAATTTATCCTAAGAAGCAAGATACATTAGCTAATGCTAATAACATATTTTTTTTTAATTCAACAAAAGAACTTGCCTTTTCTGGCCAGAAATTTGTTCAGTCCTTAAAAAAAAAAATAAAATAAAAAAAAAAAAGAATCTGCTTTTCTTAGCTTTCATGGGTGAACGTTAAGATGCAAGGTCAGGGCTCAAGTTTTAATGGAAAACAGGGATAAGCAGTGCCTGCAGCCCCTGAACACTGCCAAGTCTCTCATAGAGAGGAAGCTCTTATTAATTTGAAAGTAAGTTTGAAAAATCAGTTCAAAGATTGTAATCAATTGCACAGAATGAGGCTGTGGGTACAAATGAGAGAAAAAAGTTGCCCAAAGATCCTGGTAGGTTAAAAAATCGCACTGATTTTAGCTGACTTCATGCTGTGACTGCCCTTCTGAAACAGTTCTTTGCAATATTCATTTGTCAAAGGCTGCAATGTTATTTAGTTGTACAATAACACTGTAGCTGTGTAACAGCCGTAGTTGTTGCCAGGTGGTTAAGAACAGTCGATTT
>JAHREE010000243.1:412732-426331 GCA_033628505.1 Tringa tobata | reverse complement strand
GAAGGTTTTGATCCCAAGCTTTGGAGCGATGGCATAAGCCACCTTCCAGGGAGCAAAAAGTCCATTCTGAATCCAAAACTAATCTCCAGTGCTTTTGTGGCATGATATTGTGCTGAAATACCTCTTTTAGAAAGAAAAGCAAACAGCCAGTATTTTAATTTGAATCTGTCCTTCACTGAAAGAGAGCACCTCAGAAAGGTGATAAAAACTCCTAAATCAGTGTGATTCCCAGCAGTATTTTGGTGTTAATAAAACCATACTTTTCAACAAAAATATTACTTACTGAATGCTCTCAGCTGCCAGTGGATTTATTTCAGAGGAGCTGGCGGTGCTCAGTTCTGCTTAAAAGACAGTCTGCTCTGGCATTCGGCTGCTCTGGAGGTTCCGTGTGTGAAGCAAAATTGAAAACAAAGTCTTCCTCCTGGTGCAGGTGAAAACAGCTGAATGTTTAGGGAAGAGAGGAGCAGGATTTGCTTTTTCATGGATGGAATGGACCTCTGACCATGACATCTTGACTGGTACCGTCTTGTGTACACACATTAATTCCCACTGTTCATGCTACAGGGAAAGCAGCAGCAGCACAGCTTCACAGCCGACTGCACCCCATGATTATGGGCTGCCCAGCGACTTCATCTGCAGGGGAATCCACTTTCCCAAAGTGTGGGCCAGCACCAGTCCACCAACGTTTTATAAACAATATTTAATTTATCCTAAGAAGCAAGATACATTAGCTAATGCTAATAACATATTTTTTTTTAATTCAACAAAAGAACTTGCCTTTTCTGGCCAGAAATTTGTTCAGTCCTTAAAAAAAAAAATAAAATAAAAAAAAAAAAGAATCTGCTTTTCTTAGCTTTCATGGGTGAACGTTAAGATGCAAGGTCAGGGCTCAAGTTTTAATGGAAAACAGGGATAAGCAGTGCCTGCAGCCCCTGAACACTGCCAAGTCTCTCATAGAGAGGAAGCTCTTATTAATTTGAAAGTAAGTTTGAAAAATCAGTTCAAAGATTGTAATCAATTGCACAGAATGAGGCTGTGGGTACAAATGAGAGAAAAAAGTTGCCCAAAGATCCTGGTAGGTTAAAAAATCGCACTGATTTTAGCTGACTTCATGCTGTGACTGCCCTTCTGAAACAGTTCTTTGCAATATTCATTTGTCAAAGGCTGCAATGTTATTTAGTTGTACAATAACACTGTAGCTGTGTAACAGCCATAGTTGTTGCCAGGTGGTTAAGAACAGTCGATTTGCATTAATGCCTACAGACGTACTTTAGGCAGCAGGTTGCTACTGCCATTGCTGGATTTCTGCTTAGTGGTTTATTCTGGATTGCCAGCTTTGGCACCTGATGTATAGACACATTTAAGGTTGACTTCTGTTCAACTGCAAATGGACTCAGTGCTATTGAAACCAGAGGGGTTACACATGGGGAACTCAGTGGCAATAGATTTAATCCTTCCCTGTTTAAGGATTAAACCTTAAGCTCTTCTCTTTACCATGAGCAGACTGGAAGATGTATGTAAAAAGGTCTATGTAAAAAGCATTGCTGTTTTTGCAGCTGCAATCTAGTCATACAAGACAGAGGAATACATGGTAAACAAGTAGGGCTAGGCTGCAGTGTATCTGAAGAAGTAATCTTTTCTTTCCTTCTCCTTGGCCTGGTCAGGATGCCCAGGGATGGATTGCTCGCTTCCCCCTGTAATATGAAAACTGGAGATTGTCAAACAAGGTCTGGGTTTCCAATTCGGAACAAGTAAAAGGAGGTGCTTCCTTACACAACAGGTATTTGAGCCATGAAACTCCTAACCAAAAGATTCTATGGATCCCCTGGATTGCCCAGGGAAGTGGTTGAGGCACCATCCCTGGAGGTATTTAAAAGACGGGTTGACATAGTGCTTAGTGGCATGGTTTAGTGATGGTTTTTATCAGAGTTAGGTTGATGGTTGGACTAGATGATCTTAAAGGTCCCTTCCATCCTAGACAATTCTATGATTCTATGCTACATTTGCCTCTGGGTTTGGGAGCAAACTAGAGAGTTTAAGGAAGAGAAGTCCATCACGGTTTACTAAATAAATGTCTGGGCTCTGTTTTCATTCTCTTGTCCCTGTCCCCAAATCTGGCTATTGTCCAAATCTGGGTACGGGGCTGGAGGGTCCTTTGGTGTGGCTCTGGAAGTTCATTCTTCTATTCTTGGGTAATTCCCATTCTGGAGTCTTTCCCTCATTTAAGTTTAGTCCTTGTCTTTATCTGCAAAGCTTTACAGCACTCTGGTCATCTGCAAGTGGTCCTTTTTGTCAGGTTCATGCCACCTTGTCCTTGAGCCAAGGGCTGTGCCGATGCTCCCAGCCTCACGCCACTGTTTGTCAGGTTTTCACATCAACAGCTTTACGCAATCCAGCTCCAGTGCCTGGCTCAGGCCCCCTCTGCTCTTTGGCATTTTTATTCTGCCATTGGAATTTGGCCTGGCAGGATCTCCAAGGCAGGATTTGTCCTTGGGGTTTGGAAGAACACCTCTCCTTCTGGGTGCTGTGTGAAGGACCGACGATGTAGAATAATCATTAATCAGGGTTCAGAGAGCAGTGCGGGGATTTGTGTTGGCGGTGGAAGAGGGAGTACCAGGAAGGAAGGGTTGAGCAGTGAGGAGGTGATCAGCAACGGTTGACCCTGGGTTCGTGACAGAAGAAGCAGTGAACAAAGAAAACCCTGTCTGACAAGCTAAAAGTGGTAGATGAAGGAGTCAGAATGGTGGTAGAAACGCACCAGGTTTGTTGAAAGCTGTGTGTGTGGGGGGGTAGCTTGTAGCTTGTATTATCTACTTGATTCTTCCTGTAAAACTGGAAATAGCAAAGGCTCCGTGGTGTCTTCTTCCAGAAGAGAAAGGCAGAGGAGCTCTTGGCCCAGTCCTGTGAAGGCTGAAACATGCCCCGATGTGCTCTGCATCCTGCAGCTACCCCGGCTGAGGCCGAGTGCTGTTCCAGCAGCCGTGCCATCTCCGCTCTTTCTGGGAGTGCCGCCAGCTTGCCCTTAGCTAAGACAATGAGTCAGTAAAGAGCAAACAATACAATAACCAAATATATATAACTTTTTACTTTTTTTTTTTTTTTAACCGAGGAGCAACAATCAGTGAGTTTCAAGGACATAAATCTTATTTTTCTCAAATATGCGATTATTAGGAGGACATAACAACGTGCTTACTTATTCTCTGACAGCATCCTGGGACTGCCAGAAAGATTCTCAGTAACTTTCTACCAGTCCTGCCAAAGGAAAGCTCCTGAAATACACTGTGATGTCCTCTAAACACTGCAGGGGAAAGATGCGTGCCAACAATTTTGATCTGTTCTGGTTTTACTTTTAATCACGCTGAAAGAGCGGGTTGCCAGAAATGGATGCCATGAAAAGCATTAGGGATTACGCAAAACTGTTTTCACTCTGCAAGTAAAACTCTACCTCTCTCCTGCTAAATGCCCAAGACTCTCATTCCCATACGATTTTCCTTAAAGTGTTGGAAGGATGTGCAACTGAGAAAAACTGGGTGCATTTCCTAAGGTGTCCAGTGAAGGACCAGCCTTCTTCTGACTGAACCTCCTTCATGGGCAGGATCTTCCTTCCTGGTTTTTTTCCCTTCCTCCAAAACTCGGCTCAGGGAAGAAAACAGCTGGAACACATTAACCAGTTGACAGCCAGCTTTCTGGAACTATTTCCTTCTGTAAAAACCAACAAAGCATCCAGCCAGTTGTTCCATCCATCTGTTGGTCATCATTTTCCCCTCTGAAATTAGGAGGCACTCTGTTGTTCTCACAGCCCCCATCTATCCAGGGGTCTTCCTCCTGGATTTGAACCTGGAGTGACCAGAGAAGCACCTTCTACCTTAAAAAAAAAACACCTCACCAAGCCCATAAAAACTAGTAGACCTGATTCACTTCTGCCTGAGGGCAGATAGGGATCTTAAACTGCAGCAGGTATTACAACCAGCAACAGCTTCTCTTAGTTGTAGTTGGGGTAATTACTTCAGCCCTTCCTGTTCCTGGGTGTGCCCTGGTCTGCACTGTTACATGTGGAACCTACGGTGGAACCCACTGATGACCTCTTCATCAGTCCCTGATGGCAGCCCCCCTAAAACACAATGGCTCAGCAAACTAATAGAGCTTCCAGAAGCTTCTCGGGCTCTTAAGACAAAACATGTATTTGAAATTTGGTACCAGATCTCCCTCGGCAGCCGCGTTATTGTGCCTTGCAGGTTTTCATACATCTGGCGAGATCTGCCTCTTCCAGAAGAACTGATCATCGACAGCAGGGGGCTGATATCCTGGGAAGTATGAAAGTCACAGCGTGTCCATTCCCACACAGCTTTGTGAAAATCAAATACTTTAAATGAAAGAATTTTCTTTTCACTTCTTTTCATCCTATCATTTTTTGAAAAGGCTGGACACAGGATATATTTGCTTTTCTTCTTAAACATGAAAACAGAGTGAAATCAACACACAAACTAAATTTCATTTTATTATAAACCAAAACCAGCATAGACCTGTTTCTGAAGAGGCTGAGAGGAAACACAAGAGGTGTTTCAAGATGGGAAATATTTTAACATACTATTTTTTCAAAGATTTCCAGAGAGTCTTCTGAATTTAGGAATTAGGAAAATCCCAGTATGTCAGGAACATGCAGCTGTAATTAGGCAACGTGCTTTCCAATGAACACTGGCAATGGGGAGTAGGAATGCCTTGGACAAGTTATTCTGAGACAGCTTTAGAGGCATCTGTCGTCTTCTTGCGTCTCATTTCCATGAAAAAATGATCAAATGTAGAGATTATCCTGGATATAATAATATCCTATTATTTTTTGGACAATGGAGAAATATCAGGCCTGGGTGTTTCTGTGGTTTTATGGACCATCAGCAAACTCGTTGACTCGCTTTCTCAGACACTGGATGGAAAAGACCATGAGCATGGTTTGTTTCTGTTCGGTTTTTTTTTCAGAAGGAAGGGAGGGAAGGAAGAAGGAAGGAAGGAAGGAAGGAAGGAAAAGATCACATGAGAATAATCATTACCTACTGGGGGCACATTTTGCACTTGTTTTGCTTGGGTCTTACCAACTCATTCATTCTGGTTGTTTGATCTATTTATCTGCGTATTTAGGCCTTTTCCACTGACAGGGCAGTAATGACTCTGGGCAGTCAAGAGTGTCCTGGTGATGACCCACCAGACATACCTGAGGAATACAGCAGCAGATGTGGTTTCTGGGCGTAGTTTCTTTGCAGTGGGAGCTGGAAGGAGCCCTTATTTGCCATGGTCCCTGAGTAAATGTCAGCTCTTAATAGAGGACTCAAAATCTGAACTCTAGACTTAACTGCAACGCAGGTAAGAAAGCTGGATGCTTAAAACTCCTAATCCCTGTGGCAGGGTCTGTGACCCATCTAGCTGGAGCTGCGACTCGCTGGTGTGCAGCCTCTACCTTGTAGAGCTCTTCCTCCTCCCAGTTGGGAGCGCGAAAAAGCTAAAATCATTCCTTGTCTTTTTTTTTCCCTCAAATTAAAGTTTCTTTTTGTTCTCTTCCCTGCTGCCAAAGACCTTCAGGCCCCTCTGCAGCTCTGCCAGCGCTCTGCAAAAATAGCGTTGCCCCAGAAGAAGGCTGAGGAAGGCTGTGGGGAGCTCATTCAGCAGCAGAAGCAGTGACAGAGGCCAAGAAATCTGATGGACAGGTGCCTCCTGGCTTTTCCAGCGCGGCTGGAGCAGGGGAGCACAGAGCACACTGCCGTGTCAGGAGAGGAGCAGGCTGCCCATGGCAAGGTGATAACTCTGAGGCTCTAAGTTGCTAGAGTAACTCCATCAAAACCAGTTCTGCTTTACCACCCACGTATGTGTGGTTGTTTACCTTCTGTAGTTGTAAATACGGTTTTGCCAATGGCGTTAATTACATGAAAGAAAGTGGAATGCTTCTCTGGATACTTCTAAACTTTTTCTTTTAAGAAAAAACACATGAAGAGCATAGGCAAGAACCAAACCCAGGCACATTAGATGTCTGTAAGCAATAGGGTTGTGTACAGGAGCAGTGCTTTTCTGTCTCAGAGTTTTTATTTACATCTTACGACTCCTAGTCAAGCAGTGGGCTCCCTGTGTGTTGCTCTTGGACAAATATACTCAGTTCCCCATGAAAATTGAAGTCTTTCCCATCGTTCCCAAGAGGCCTGATCCTGCCTTCTCTGATGTCACTTGGAATTGGGCCACTTCGGGGCATTTGTCCTCGCTAAGAGACTGTGTTGCTCAGAGAAGAGCACTGATTGCAGGGAAGAGTGGCCCGTCCCAGCTGGTGACAGCAAGGCTCGGTGGGCAGCCCAGAGCCAGGAGCAGTCAGAGGGTCACTGCAAGACTGGCAGCGCGACTGCTGCCTTGTGACCCCAATGGGAGAAGAATTGATAGCCCCTTATGGATATCTCCACTAGAGGAGCGAGGTAAACAAATGATGGCTGGAAACTGCTGCTGGGCTACTCAAGACTCAAGTGAGAGACACAGCAGGGCAAGAGCGAAATGTCTGGGTGTGGAAAAACAAAGTGAAGCGGGAAGCTTGGGGATGCTGAGGAAAGGGGACAGTAGTAAGATGCCTGTGGTCAGCAGTGCTGCTCATGGGGCAAGAGCTGGGTGGGATCCCATGTGTGCTACTGGGTCTGGGGGCAGAGACGGACTCTCTTTGGGGAGATGCTGAGTGGCAGGCAGAAAGGATGTCTGCTTTCCTCTTTTTTCTTGGTGGGATGGTCCCGTACCAGCCGCATACATAAATCCCAGTATGGCCAAGGCACAGTGATGGCCCTTGTTCAGCAGAAGGGTACCACTGCCAAACCGCAAGCGCCACACAGGAGACCAACCCCATTAGGAGTCAGCTCTGCTGTGTGACTGATGTACTTTAGAGACAACATGACCATGATGTTGGTGGTCCAAGCGTGGTGGCCCAGCCCAGGCCCTCTGGCTCTGCATGCCTTTGTGATAATCTTCTCCCACAGAGATGGGATGGTCCTCTCTGAGCAGTGGAAAAGGGCTGGAGATGGACTGTGTCCTCCAACACCATTTCTGGTCATTGTTCTCGGGAAAGGTGTCCAATGTCCCACACTAGTGGGATGGGGGGAATAGCATAACCAGATATCATGATCCACTGCAGCTTCTCTGGCAGGATATTGTCCCCCGGGGATGGGGGGACAATATATGATCCCAGGCTCTCTTCTCTTGGATCACTTGGAAAGCAGTGAGTTAAGGAGGAGCTGGGAGAGATCCACAACATCCGTGATTCACTCCTTACCATACTTGTTGTGGGGGAAAAGTTTGGTTGGTAAGTCCCATCTCTGATGTGATGACACCCCAAGGCCTATACCTATACCACGTGCTTACAAGCAAAACCAAGCACAGACAGAATGGTTTGAGTCCCCCTTCTTGGCTCATCTGCTGATCTTTAGTAAGGATATTTGAGTTGTCTTGAGCTTCCTGAAGGGTGCTAGCACTGGTGGGAAGAAAAAAGGGGTTTTTAACAATGGTATGGAAAGGAGTGAATAATGGAGTGAGGCAAAACCCAACTCATTTGGGGCTTGCTGCTGAGAAGAATAGTGTGAAAGCAAGGACCGTTTGCCTGGACAAGGCTGAGTCTGAACTCATCTCTGTCGTCAGGGGTACTGCCTGCTTCCGTTCTTATGGTTAAAACCACAGGTTGTTGCACATGATTGTACGAAACAAAGAGGTCCAAAGAGTCTTGTCACCCATGAGCAAGCTGTGGGGACCGAAAGGGGGGAAGAGCATGGGGAAGAGGTCTCAGTTACTCGGAAAGCCTTGCATTTTATGTTGGGGAAGGAATACAGCAGAGCAGTGGTGAGGAAAAACTGGAGAAAATGAGTGAAAGTGGGTGGGAGAACAGAAGGAGAGAAAAGGAGAATATAAGGCAAAGTAAAACACAGTCTGTGCTGGTGGCTGCGTGACCTTCATAAACTAAGCTGGGGAAGGAGAAGGCAGTTTGCTGATGGTAGATCCCAGCGAGGGGGTCCAGCTATTCCCCACGAGCATCCAGTGCCCTCTGCTGACACGATCCCGAGCGGCGGCTTCTGCCGGGAGCCCGCAGGTTGCCAGCTGCAAGGAGCTTCACACGGCAAGTTTCCCAGCTCTTCATTCCTCTGGCAGCAAGAAAAACCAACGATTCCCCTCTGGGGAAATGCCGATATCGAGGCCCTCCCCGAAAGCTCTTGCGGGGCGATGCCCGCTGTCCTGCCCATGCCTGCCTGTCCATGTGCGTCCTCACACCTTCCAGTGCCCACGGAAACACCCGTGATTCAGCCTCAAGAACACGCTGGGAAAAAAAGAGTCCTGCCAGAGTGGTAGAAAGGCAGTCTTACCAGCGAGAGACAGGCTGAGGGAGCTGGGGGAACCAAATAAATGAGCTTTCTTTCAAGCGCAGGAATGATAACCTTTATTCTGGAGGCTGTTTTGTTTTTTTCAAATGTGAAGATGGGCAGATTGGGAACATTTTTAATCATTAACGCCCTGGAAGGATTTATGGTGGGTACTCTAGGTTCAAGGAAGGACTTCAGGCATTGGCAAATGAGATGCTGTGGCATTAACTTGTGTAGCCTGCACCCAAGAGCGAATGTGCAGGTTTGGAAGGAGAGATGACTATGTCCCACCCAGGTGAGTTTGGATACTCTGCCCAGGAAGGTTGAAGATGTAAAAGCCTACCTGGCTTTTATGGGCTGGACAGATTCACTGGAAAAATAAGCCATGTGCATTATTTAATGCAAAGGCATCACTTGTCCCTGAACCACAGTTTCCTGGGAGGCTGCGAGACTCTTCTGGAGAGGTATTGTGTTAGCTTTGCCCTTATGTCTACCAGAGAAAGGTTGTCAGACAGGTGACTTCTGGCCAGCAATACCTGTTCTTAGGTGAGCCTGTGACTTCTTACGCAGAAAGAGGGACTGCATTTACCTCCTCCCCTTCCCAGGAGAGTGACTTAGACAATGGGTGCAGATGTAAAAGCAGATCCAACCATCCATCCCTGTCCACACAGCGGGTGCCGCTGCCTCTGAGAGTGGTACGAAGATGCTAAATCATTGTCAAAGCAGGGCAGCCTGGATGGGTTTGGAGCACAGGTCTCTATTTCGGAGGGTTATAGTCTCTGGAATTAAGTGGAATCTTTAAACCTCTCTGTGGCCTGTACCTCCCAGGCAGCATCCAGCTCACATTTAGACCTGCAGCCCACAGTGGACCAGGTTTACACCAGGAGGAACATGCCATGAGCACTGGAAAGCACGTTCCTGTCTTGGGAAAGGCTCACCTAGCTTCCTGACTCAAGCCCTGGAGCACCACAAGACAGTATTTAAGAGAAGCCAAATGTCTTATGAATACCTTTATGAAAAAAGACAGCAACAAATCCTAACTGACATGTACAGAAGAGTCATAGCATGCATGGGGTGGTCATGTGAAAAACCCATTTTATGTAATGGCCGTGGAAAGAAACCACGCTCACTGTGTTAGACATATAGGTGCAGTAAATGCCACATGACCAGGAATGATAATAAGCCCCTCTGAACACACCCCCTATTATTTTGAGCACCATAAGTAGAAAGGGCACTGAATCAAAGAACAAATCAGTCAAATTGCCTCAAAACTCTACTGCTCAGCCATGTCTTAGGCAATCACAGGAAATTTCTTATAGGGAAAATTCAGGAGCTCTCAGCCCAAAGCAGCCTCTTGCATAAGGTAAACCACAAAGGTGGCTCTGAAGAGGTGGCCTTGACCATGAAGAAAGAACTGAAACTGGAGGAACGTCAGCCTGGCCAGGATGAGACTCCAGCTGAACGTCGTGTCTGGCTGAGTGCTGGGCACTTCCATGGAGCACCTTCAACAGGTCTCACCTGGAGGCCAGGTGCATCAGAGGGGAATTCTCCACTGCTCCCATTGACTTCTATAACCTCCCCACCTGGCTAAAATACGATTTTGTCACGCCTGAGGCAGGGATGGGCAGAGCACAGATCTGAAACGGAGGCGAAGGTAGAAGGTGCCCAGCTGACTGTGCAAGTGTGACTTCTTCACCACATCATGTGTTGAGCAGATGATCCCCCTGTGTCAGGGGAGGGCATTTGTGTGTGTGTGTGTCTGTGTGTGGGTAGGTGTTTACAGTCTGCTTTCCCCCCCCGACAGATTTGTGCCTGGGCTTGGTGCCCTCTAGTGTTGTGAATACTCCAGTATGTAAGAAAAAAAAACCTGTAAAACAGATCCCCTGCTTCAGCATTCGTAGTTTTGCTAACTCATAAGACAGTAATTTTGTTAATTATGCTACGTAGCTATAACTTAATGGAGATAACGTGACCCTGAGCGTATCGGGTAACTACAGAATCACAGAGAATCACAGAATGACATGAGGTTGGAAGAGACCTCTGGAGATCATCTAGTCCAGCCCCCTGCCAAAGCAGGTCCACCCAGAGCAGGTTGCACAGGAACGTGTCCGGGGGGGTTGTTGAATGTCTCCAGAGAAGGAGACTCCACCACCTCTCTGGGCAGCCTCTTCCAGGGCTCTGCCACCCTCAAAGTAAAGAAGTTCCTCCTCATGTTTAGATGGAACTTCTTATGTTCAAGTTTGTGCCCATTACCTGGGCACCACTGAAAAAAGACTGGCCCCATCCTCCTGACACCCACCCTTTAAGTATTTATAGGTGTTGATCAGATCCCCCCACAGTCTTCTCCAGACTAAAAAAAACAACTCCCTCAGCCTTTCCTCATAAGAGAGATGTTCTAGTCCCCTCATCATCTTTGTAGCCCTACTCAGACTACATCTGGTGTAAACACCAGATATCTCGGGACACATTTCTACAGGCTGAAGCTAACATCTCAAAGGCCTTAACCTGCAAAATACCCCCAGATCTGTTGGATGTACAGCGCTTTACCTGACACAACGATCCCTGCGTCTGGAATATCAGGGGTCTGGCAAACATCACACGGCCAGTCACTCCTTGGCACAGTTTGCCAAGCCCTTAAAACCAGTCTAAGGCTGTGCTGCTACCAGAAGGGCAGCCCTGCCACCTCCCCAGGTCTCTGTAGGCTTCCATAGCCACCCTCAGGGCAGCACTGGCGCTTGTGTGGGTGGCTGTGAGGTGCTGATGTGTCTGGGAGAAGAACCCACCACAGGAACTGCTCTACTGGTGGTTTTCTCTGGCTCCCTTGAGGCCACAAAGGGAGGCAGCAGAACCTCCCAGAAAGGAACTGGGGTGAGATCGGGGCTGCCGGCTTCAGTCCTGGTCCCTGCACCAAGGGCTCGGGCTGGCCATTGCAGTGCAGCTTCCCAGCTTCCCGGCGCTGGGCATCAGCCACCAGGCTACCACAAACCACCACAAACCACCACAAACCACTACAAACCACCACAAACCACCACAAACCACAGGGGCTCGGGGCAGCGCCGCGAATAACCACCCATCAGCCTGCCGGCGGGATGTGCCGGATGGTCCACGGCAAATCTTTCACCTTGGTTCAGCCGGCGTTTTTTAGAGGAAAATAATCCTACGGGTGACCTCTGCTGACATAATTTTGCTCGGTTAAACAACTCTGGTGTCGGACTTCAAAGGTGGAAAGGCCGGTGTTCATGTCCTTGGCTGTCCTGCCCACCTTAGAGCCCTCCTGATGTGGGGCAGCCCCTCCGTCTGCATGATGCAAGAGGGGCAGCAGCATTACAGCACAGGATGGTTGCATCAGACGGGGACCGGCGTGAGGCAAACTGCCCCACGTGAAAGATGAAGTCATCCTCATCATCCCCCTCTTCAGCTAGTCGGTTTATTTTTCTTTTTTTTTTTTTTTTTCCCCTGTGGAGATTGCATCATTAACCTGGCTGAAGCACCGGCTGAGCGGTGGGAAGTCAGAAGACTTGGTGAAGATAAGAGTGAGGGACCTGACTGCTTGATTGAATTTCATATAAAAAAAATCCCTGCGGTCATTCCAATCTGACAGTCAAGCTTCTCTCAAAACTGCTACACAGCGGTGGTGGGGAAATTATGGGAGTTCTCAAAAATCTCTCTAGAGAGACTGTTTGAATTTGGAAATAAAAAAAAAAGAGAGAGAGAGAGAAATGGGGACAATGTCCCAAAATAACAGGTTTAAAGCCAAACACAGTTTAGATACACATTCTCATATAACAGCTCTTACTGAGAGCTGCTGCTCAAGTCCCCAAAATTAAGCAGCACTAACTCTGCCTGCCCCCAACATCCCAAAGCTGGGGAAGACAGCAGGATTTTGCAATGGGCTTGGCAGATCAAAATTTAAGGACTAACTACTTTAAGGAGGCACAATAAACTGAAGAGGGAGTTCCAACATCAGTACTACTGGGAAAAGAAACTCCCTCCTACATAAGAAAGTTAGATTCCACACGGCAATTTGGTAAACACTGGGATGGAGTAAGTCTTTTGCACAATAACCCTGGGATACTTCCAGGATAACTCCCCCGAACCTCCCCAAAGATTGGAGCCATGAGTCACGCCAAGTGCACCCTTGGAAGTTTAATTTTAAGCGTGAGAGAAGCCCCCTGGCCATGGAGATGTGTGTTCCCCTGGTGGTTGCCTGCCCACACACACACACACAGCACCCGTGCCCGGGGTGGCAGAGCCACCGTCGAAAACGGTAAATTAATCACAGAATCATAGAAGGGTCAGAGTTGGAAGGGACCTTAAAGATTATCCAGGTCCAACCCCCTGCCATGGGCAGGGACACCTCCCACCAGAGCAGGTTGCTCAAAGCCCCATCCAACCTGGTCTTAAACACCTCCAGGGATGGGGCAGCCACAGTTTCTCTGGGCAACCTGTTCCAGTGTCTCACCACCCTCACAGCAAAGAATTTCTTCCTAATATCTAATCTAAATCTCCCCTCTTCCAATTTAAAACTGTTACCCCTTGTCCTGTCACTGCACTTCCTGACAAAGAGTCCCTCCCCAGCTCTCCTGTAGCTCCCTTCAGATACTGGAAGGCTGCTATGAGGTCTCCCCGGAGCCTTCTCTTCTCCAGGCTGAACAACCCCAGCTCTGTCCTCATAGGGGAGGTGCTCCATCCCTCTGATCATCCTTGTGGCCCTCCGCTGGACCCATTCCAACAGCTCCATGTCCTTCCTGTGTTGAGGACTCCAGAGCTGGACACAGTGCTCCAGGTGGGGTCTCATGAGCACAGAGCAGAGGGGCAGAATCACCTCCCGAGACCTGCTGGACACACTTCTCTTGATGCAGCCCAGGATGGAGTTGGCTTTCTGGGCTGCCAACATGCATTGCCGGCTCATGTTGAGCTTCTCATCCACGAACACCCCCAAGTCATTCTCCTCAGGGCTGCTCTCCAGCCATTCTCCGCCCAACCTACAGGAGCCTACAGGAGAGGGGAGAGGGATTCTTTGTCAGGAGGTGTAGTTCCAGGACAAGGGCTAAAGGTTTTAAATTGGAACAGGGGAGATTTAGACTAGATATTAGGAAGAAATTCTTTCCTGTGAGGGTGGTGAGACACTGGTCCAGGTTGCCCAGAGAAGTTGTGGATGCCCCATCCCTGGAGGGGTTCAAGGCCAGGTTGGACAGGGGTTTGAGCAACCTGGTCTGGTGGGAGGTGTCCCTGCCCA
>JAHREE010000243.1:363588-377894 GCA_033628505.1 Tringa tobata | reverse complement strand
CAGCGACTGCCCATGGCAGAGGGTCCCACTCTGCTCTCCATCCTCCCTGCTCCTCCTCTGCTCTCCATCCTCCATCCTCCCTCCTCCATTACAAGGAGGAAAGAGCAGAAACCCCAAGGGAAGGATGGCAGGCAGAGAAGGGGATTCAGAGGGGTGAACACAAGGAGAAAGCCAGTAATTAAATTTCATCTCGTTTTCATGTCGGGGGGCGGGGGGAGAGGCCCAGGTGACGCTCAGCTCCCTTCTGCTCTGCTGCTGCTCCTCAAGTGGGAATTACTCCTGCCCGTAGGCACCGGTCGTGCTCAGCACCATAATAAACCACTTTTCCCTCTGGGCTCATCTTGCTCAGCCCTGCACCTCCCTGCTCTCCTTGACAGAGTAATTGTGGCACCGAAGCTTTTAAATCCACTCTGCACCAATTTCTGCGTGCTCCTGTCTCCTCTGCATAGGGGCTAGAGGACAGTCAATTAAATTTCGGTTGCTAAAAACGAAGACTTGAAATCCATTAGAGAGAACTGAATTTCCAGCCCCAAGTTTCTTTCCTCCTTCGCTTTCCTCTCCTTCCCCGCAGATGATTTTTTTTATTGTTTGTTCTCCGATTTTCCCATTCTGTGTTTTCCACGAGCTCTCCCTTGCGCGCACGGTTCTCATATTACTGCTTCTCTGCAGGACACGAGGGCAATCACAAGCGAATGAAAACACACATTTTTTACGGCGCTTTATTCAATTATTGAATGCGTTTGGCAGGAGGTGGGTATTTATTTTTCCTTCTACCTTTCGAACTCACCTGTGGGCTGACTCACGGGGCCTCTCCAGAAGTGGTTATCAAAAGGCAGCTAAAAACCTTCGGGATGCCTGTGTTTGGGCATCCATCACCTCCACAGTAAGTGCAAATACCACCCCACGGCTTTGCTGGGCAGAGAAACCTTGNCTTTCCTCTCCTTCCCCGCAGATGATTTTTTTTATTGTTTGTTCTCCGATTTTCCCATTCTGTGTTTTCCACGAGCTCTCCCTTGCGCGCACGGTTCTCGTATTACTGCTTCTCTGCAGGACACGAGGGCAATCACAAGCGAATGAAAACACACATTTTTTACGGCGCTTTATTCAATTATTGAACGCGTTTGGCAGGAGGTGGGTATTTATTTTTCCTTCTACCTTTCGAACTCACCTGTGGGCTGACTCACGGGGCCTCTCCAGAAGTGGTTATCAAAGGGCAGCTAAAAAGCTTCGGGATGCCTGTGTTTGGGCTGCCATCACCCCCACGGTAAGTGCAAATACCACCCCACGGCTTTGCTGGGCAGAGAAACCTTGGCCCAAGGCCCAGGGACTGTCTCCCACATTAGATTCCCTCTAAATTCAAAGAAGGGGGCACCAATCCCCCCCATAAGCCAACCCACGCTGCCCCCCAGGCTGTGCGGAGGGAGGGCTGGGGAACTGGACATAGTGTTTAGAGGATTAGGGGGACATGAATGAGAGCAAACCTTCTCAACTGGAACCAAACTGGGAGCAACAACAACAGCCACAAAAAAAAAAAATTAAGAATGGGAGCCTGATTCCTTTTGTTGGCAGCAGAAAGTAATTTTTAAGGAAAAACATTGCAGCTCCAATCATAAAACCTTGCTGATGAAAAACAAACACTCTTTGTCTTCAGGCACAGCCTGATGCCAATAATTATTACTATCTGTCAAAAATACATTATTATCCCCGTGGAATTCCTGTATTCCTTCCCTGAGTCCTGGTGGTAAATGAGGTTTTTTGAGACTGGCCAGCCTATTTCTGTGGGACAATTATTGTTTTAACAGGAGCCAATAGACTGGATAATGGACCGATTTTGGATTCAAATGCAGCTGCATTGGAGAACAGTGTTTTAGCAAAAGACTAAAGTGTTTTTGCAACCCACTCAATACCTCTTCAAACTCCCCCTCACATCCTCCTCTGAGCTGGTTTTAAGAAATTATTGGATTACAAATAAATACTCCAATCACACGCAAAAACAATAGGGCCAATTTTTCATAATTTCTTACCTCCTATGGTGAATTTGAAATGAGTGGGAGCAACGAGCACACGGTGCCTTGAGGTGTTTGGCCACCTCCGAAGGTGGGATCAGACATGACCCTGAGCTGGGGCGAGGAGGAGAGCATCCTGTCCCGATGCTGCAGGACCTGGGGCAGGCGTGAGGACCACTCCATCAGCAGAGCAGGGTGGGTTGTGAGCTGCTTCGTGTCCTCTTGGAGGTCTCACCCTGGTGGTGTCCTGGAGGGATTTCCCAAAACGTGCACCCCCTTGCCCCGGGCACCGACAGATAGGTGTGCCACAGAAAGGAATTAGAACTGGAGGATGGCATCCATAGTGTGTGTGTACACTATAGTGTGTGTGTACATATATATAAAATATATATGGAATGTAATGGAGGAAAGGCTGATGTCCTCCACTTTGTATGGAGAAGGGAGGCAGAGAATACACCAACAATGCTTAAAACAACGAATAGGAAAATACTGAATGCGGGAGAGGCAAACCGGGCTGGAAAACATGAGTTGTTGGGGGCTACAGGGGGAGAAATCAGGAGGTGTCAGCAGAAGAGCTGTGAGCAGTGAAGGTTCACGCCATCACTTGGCCACTACACGCCATCTCTCCAGACAGAGCTGGGTGCGAGGTGCCACGAGCAATACTTTCCAGCACAGACCTCTGGGTTTCACGGCCATTAACTTTGCCTCACGTAAGTAACTTCCATGGATTTTTACCACACTCTGTCTGCCTCAGACTAATCATGGTTTTGTTGGAAAACTCCAGAAGAAAGAACTAAGCTTTTCCCAAGAATGAGGTGAGTGGAAAACATGTTTCACGCACTCATACACTTATGAGATGAGGCTGAAAATGGCAGTACCCGTAGCATAATGCATAGGGAAAAGAATGCCAGTTTTCATGGGAAGCTTTCATTTCCTACCTTTTCACTGTTTGATTCTCCAACTCACATGTTCTTTACAAGCCAGGTATTAGAATGTTTTGGAGTAGAGCAGCGCTACCTTTTCCCCTGGAGAAACCTGCCAGGCTCCTCAGCTGCCTGCACCCATGAAGGGGTCTCTGTTGGGGTCCAGCTGCTCACACAATGCACTCCTGGGAATGATACCTTAGTATAAAGCATCCCTTCCCTCTGCCTTTCCTCCTTTTAGTTCCCTGCCTTTGTGTGCAGCCTGTGTTTTATTTCCGACTATTAATTTGCTGCTACACCAACGTTCTAAGACAATGAAAATACGATCAGCGTTCTTCACTCACGAGACATTTTGTGTCACCACGGTAAGTGCTCAAAGGAGTAAACAGATAAAAAGCTGTAAAACAGACCTCTTAAAGTTTCTAAAAGAGCTTTAGTTTTCCCAAGAATATGGAGAATACAAATCATGGAAAACTACATGATATTTGGTCTTTCTGTGCTATTTTAACCTTCTATAACAAGGGATATTAGCCAAGCTGATGTTGTCAGCATCCTTCCTTTTCTCTTTGGGTTTTTTTTTTCCTTTTTTACTGGCCCCTTTTATACCAGTCTGCAAGTGATGGGCTGTGCTGTGGGCCAGACTCCTCCTGGGCACACCTGGGATGCAGTGCCTCTCCCCCAGGCATGTCCTGGGCGCTGATTAACAAAATCACCCAGAGGGAAAGGGAGAGAACATTCCTCTAAAGCCTGTTCTGAAATTGAAATGTCTGTCTTTTCCTTGAGCAAGCTCTTCTGTTGTTCTCGGGCAAGACCTAGAGGATGCAGTGATAAATAAGCTTTCATGTGGCGAGAACGTGTGAGCCAGCTGGATTTTATAATGTTTGAGTTTGGAGGAATAGAGGAGCACGCAACACAGCCGGGCCTTGTTCCTGAGGTCACCAGCCTCCCCTTTACTGTCACTTGCAGGGTCTGGCAACCTTGCTGCTTTAAAAAGCAAGGATCTCTTTGCAGGGTTGTACCGAGGATTCAAATGAGTATCTGAGCTGTGAATTCCCTGGACAAAACGCCAGGAACCCATTGTTTCTGTCCGGGCCCCTGTGAAATGGAGTTAACAGCACAAGACGGGCTGCTGGGGGGCTCAGGTTGGGCACAGGGCTCTGACTGGCCCATCGGCACCCAGAGGGGCCAGAGGGATGCTTGGCCAGGGTGCGTGCATGGAGCTGAGGGAATAAGTATAGAAAATGCTGCTGTAAATCTTCCATACCCAAGTTGGGTTTGTCACTAACCCCCAAAGTGATTTTTTTCCTCTTTTTTCTCTCTGTCCCTCCATTTTTCTACCCGCACCGTGAATGACATCATAAGCGAAGTAAAAATCTGTCCTTAATTTAGAACTGATGCCCCCAGAGCTAACCAGAAATGCAGGGCACTACACTTTGCATTTGCAATGTACAGTTTAAAAATACAATCCTCCAGCGTCTCACCAGGAGTGTTTCACAAGGACGTCAAGGCCACATGGAAAGTTGCTCATCCCAGACTGCTGGAAGGAGGACCACGATGGTGCCTGCAGCATTTGAACACCGGGGATCAAACAAGCGTAAGGTTCATTTTTCAACCTGTTCCCATTTATAGCTGAGATATTTGAATATATTGCTAAACATTCATGGTCTTTTTTAGCTGTGTTAATCATTACTGTTCACTAGAGGATGGATGTATTTCAACATTATGCTCTGCAAGCTGTGAAGGACAACATAAAATAGAAGGCAAAGTAAAGCAATTTAATACAATCCTTTTAAATAGACCTCAGAGTAACCTTATGTTCGAGCAACCTTTAACTTTAGGTTTCTTAATATTAACCTTCAAATTTAATAAAGGGGAAAATATCTATAGCCTGCAATAGAAATGTGAACACAAAGAGGGAATACTGCATTAAAGTACTTATTTGGAGCTGTAGCTATTGCCATCTCCATGCAGGGAATTGTCGGAATTATTCACTGCTCGAAAGGAAGAGCCACTGGTGCATTAAATTCAAGAACAGGGTAGAAAATGAAGGTAGTCTGTTAAATAAGTGACCTGTAAAGACAGATTCAGGACAGACAACATACTATGAAAAGAATCCTAGAAAAACCATAATGATAAAAACTAAAGCTTGATTCCTTTCCAGACTTTAGGAGGGACTTGGTTTATTAACTTCAGTGTGAAAGGTCCAAGCAATGTATCACAGTTCAGAAGGAAACAAAAATTTCCAAAATAGCCCAGAGTCATCCAGTCTATTGCAGCTCCTCGTTAACTGAACTTTGTGGTAAATCCATCACGGAATTTTTGGGTGAACTCCTTATAATTCTGAATTCTGCCTTGTTTGACATGTATCATCAGTAAAAGATCAAAATGAGCAGTGGAAGGAGAAAGGAGCTGCAAAAGGTTATCATTGGTTAATTGATCACTTAATTCCTGTTAGAAATTGCCTGAGACAAGATATGGCAGCAAGCAAATATCATCTCCACCTCAAAAAGGAACAAAATCTGTTGCTCTAAAGCTTGCCAGCCATCATTTTTATCATGTATCATAAACTATCTCCTAACAACACCCAAAGTCTGGCCACCTTAGAATCACACTGATTGCGGTACTCAAAGTGGCTATAAGTGTGGATTGCAAATAGCAAGGACTCCTGCAGACCTTGTTGGGGAATATGCTGCAGTTCTGGGATAATGGCATGAAACTGCCCAAAATGATGTTTTGAAAACCACTGTCCTACTTTCAGCTACCAACACCAACTGGAGATCCTTGCAGAGGGGAGATCCTTGGGGCAAGAGCCCACCGAGGTTCAACAACCCACCAGGACACAGTATGTATTAGATACTTACGTATACAATGAGAGCATAGGGGTATGTTAGACAGATACGACACTTGGAGAGGATGTTCTGAACTGGCATTAATTACATGGCAATAAGCAGAAATTCTATTAATGGGGACGCTCCCTGTAATTGTCCCTTATGGTGACCCATAAAGCAATTTTTTTTGTCTCCAGCAGTCAATTTAGATGGTCCATGAATCTGATTTTATAAAGCGATTCGTCTGTTCTCATCTGCCAAGGAGATTTTTATGAGGCCTGTCATGGGAAAATCTCTTCAAGTGACAGACTATTGTCTTGTAAAATCAGACACGTGGTTTCTGCAGGATTCAGCCTGTTGGTTTTGGGGGCTTTTTTAATTACTATTTTTTTTCCCTCTCACCTCTGATAAGTGACAGCTGCTCTTCACTGACAGCTCATCGCAGAGGGCAGTGTCCTCACACAATTTGGCGTTGCTGAACTAGGCGTGATTAGCCAGCACAGGCTCGTGGGAGAATAAAACTTCGTTACCGGGGCCAAATGCATTAATTCAACCCTTATTACTGGAGCAAAGGGGAAAAAATACTGGAGATGTGGAGGGGGGGGAGGAGGGCAAAAAGTGCTTTTGCTTTGCTGTCTGGGGAGGCTTCCAGCAACCTCCTAAGGATGTAGATGTCCCCACTCCGGCCACATCAGCTCTCTTCCCTTCCACCTGCTGGTACCTGCCCTCCCCAGCACGATTCGGAGCATTGCTCAGGCATTTGGTAACCTAGTCCTGCCTTGTGCCATCAGCCAGTGACCCCCAGAGGACTTCGGTCCTGTTCCAACCTAGACACCCGAAACACGACATTGTCAACACATCTGGGCAATGAGATTAACCCTGACACTCCCCCTGGGCACAGAAAGCTCATTGGGATGAGCCGTAAGGTGTGTGCACTGGGAGTGCTGGGACATGAATCTCAGGGGAGCAGTTAAGAAAAACATATAGTGGAATTTGTGTAGGGATTACTGCTGAGGAGTGGGGAACGGGGCAGCTTTGTGAAACTTTTAAACTGAGAGCTTGACTGCAGCGCTGTGCTTGGCGTGATAAACCTGCCCTCACCCTGTCAGTGTTCCTGCTTGGGCTTCATCCAAAGTCTGGGGAGATCAGAAGCATTTTTCTCCCTACCGCAGCGCAGGAGGCGATAGCTCGAGGGAAGCAGGCGTGTTTGCTCCGCAGTCGGTGAGAGGGGAGAGCCATCTGCCCTGACTTGAGGGAGAGACTCTCCTTTGCTGCCCATGGCAGAGGGTGTCTGCTCGTTAGCTGCCAAGTGCTAATTCTGGGTGTGCCCTTTGCACCCGAGCTTCCTCAGCGAGGGTCGGGCTTTTTCCTCCCTCTGCTTCCCCTGGTCCAGGAGTGACCCAATCTGCTGAGTGCAAGAGGATGGTCTGCGACACTGACCCAGCTATATCCCCTCTTCCCAAGGGCTTGGTCTGGATCGAACTGAGGACTTTTCTATTTATTCCTTCAGCATGTTTTGGACAGCCCCTCGGTACTGTTTTCCACTTGAAGAGCTAACTGATGATAATTGTATTCTGTTTCTCCTTCCTGAGCTAATTTTCTGACTCATTCTGGATTTTTTTTTCTGCTTGCTTTTTGTTCATCTAGTTGGCATTTTGTGGTTTCTTTGTTCATTATGTGATGGGGCTATATAAGGGGATTTGTCTCTGGAATTCAGGTATCCCCTGCACTGTGTTCTCTGTTATCGTCTTCATCAGCAACTGTGCTGAAGGCAGTTAAATGCATTCGGCATGAGCTAACCTTAATAAATCTGGGTTGTTAATCACTCAGACATGTCTCTGTTGAATCTTTGCATACTGATTTGTGTGTGCTCAAATAGTTTCTCTGGAGCTGACTTCTGGTAACTCAGTGTTTTAATCATCTGCCCTCCAAATTCACCCTTGGGGTCTTGCCTCCTGGGGCTTTGCCTGCCAGGGACAGGTCCAAGTCACCTGTCTGCTGAGGACAGCAGCTGCCAAAGGTGCAGGGTGATGGCTCGGTCTGCAGAGCTCGGGCAGG
Organism: Tringa tobata; assembly: GCA_033628505.1. Taxonomy (NCBI): domain Eukaryota; kingdom Metazoa; phylum Chordata; class Aves; order Charadriiformes; family Scolopacidae; genus Tringa; species Tringa tobata. Next base: position 370,079 of record JAHREE010000243.1, on the reverse strand, counting down.
ATGAAGGCTCTCTGAGCAGTATGGGCTTCCTGGGGAACTCTTCTCCCACCCCATGATCCTGTCCAGCTCTCCAGCCTTGGGGTTCCCACACCGTTGGGCTGCAGGGAGCAAACTATGCCACGTCTGCTGCCCGCATGTCACCATGGGCTGCCCCATCCAGGGCAGATCTCTGTGCACAAAAGCCACAGCAGCCCACTAGCCCAGCCCTGCTGGGAAGAGAGAGGAGAGCACCCAGTTCTGGTCCTGGTTTTGGAAGCTCTACCTTGGTCCTACTGCTCTTGGATACAGGGCTGCCACCGGCATCACACAGGAAGCCAATTCCCACAGGCAAGCGGTGTGTTTGAAGACAAATTAATGAATGTTTAAGCATCGATTTACCTGCTGAGTTGGCTCAGACTTTGACCTGTTTCAGCAAAAGCAGGATTTCTTAGATTTTCTTTTCCAGACGCTGGCTCAGTAAGGCCTCTGATTGCTGCAGCAAGCCTTGCGCCTGCAGTTCAGCAGAGAAGCAACCTCTTGCCCCTCAGTCACTCTTCCTCGCCCATGTCAAACAATATAACTCAATTTATTTTTATTTTTTTTTTATGTTGTGCATCCTATCGTTTGCCTGAATGCTGCTGAGAGAGTGCTGCTGTGTTAGTGAGGGCGTCCTCAAGAGATACAAGAGCCTTGAGGCAATGGGCAAAGCGTGCGAGGCTTTGAATCTCATTCAGGCATTGATAATTGCCAGTCTAGATAGCTAAGCCATTACGAAGATGCAATACAGTCAGCTCTTACATCATGCCCATTTAGGGGAGAAAAATTCAACAATGAAGAGATGCTCTGATTGACAAATCCAAGGAAAAACCAGCTAGGTTATTTTTCACAGCAAGAGATAGCTAACTGCATGGATTAGCAGAAGATCAAGGGAGGATGGGGAGAGACCCACTTCTTCAGAATGAAGTCTTTGATTCCTCCAGAAGATCACGCCGCCATTTAGAGAAAGACAGGAAGGAATACAAAACCCAACCTAAGAAATACCACCGATGGACTCAACACAAGGTTAAGAGACTCCTACCTCACCCATAGCCACCAAACATGACAGGCGCTCCCAGAACAGCTCTCCTATCAAAGGGATCACCGGCAGGTACAACTCCACAGTTTGCTTGCTGCTTCCCAGAAATTTGGCCGTTTCTGAGGAAACCAGCAGCCGGTCTGTACCAGCATTCTTGGACAAACATCTCAAGAAACTACTGAAAATTTCTATCTATCCATCTTGCACTGTGAAACAGCCCTGGGGATGGGATTTAATCCCCAGCTTGGCTCATTCCCAGAATTTGCCAACAGCGAGGTAGATTTCATTTCAGAATCACAGCGAGAGCCATAGCTTAATATTTCTCATGGAAGGTAGCAGTGTTGTTGCTATGGTTATTTCATAGAAGCTCAAGATATAATATGTATGTTGAAAGAAAAATATAGAAATATCTCTTTAGAAACCAAGTTTTGTGTGCACAGTGCTATGGAAAGGTGGGGCTGGAGGTCCACACCAGTCCTGCTGCTTGGGTGTTGGGTCACACACAGCTCCTTGAGCTGTTACAGAGAGCCTTGAGGGGGCAGGATGTGATTTTCCACTTTCTGTTGTTGCTTTGTGAAATGTTTGCTTTACAGGTGTTATTTAATAAGAGCCCTGGAAAGTTTTGTCTGGGGCGATAAAACACAGTAAATAAAGAATATGCTCGTCCAGGATGAAGCTTTAGGTGAGTGGTTTTGTTAAACTCTGGCCTGGTTTTTGGGTGATACCAGTAGTGTTTTCCATTAGTATCCCCCTGAATCAGCTGAATAACTGTGAACAGCAAATAAGCCCATGAATCTCAGCTAGCCAAGCCCTGTGTCTGCCTTATTAACTGGTGGATGCTGCCATCACAGTTCACCCAGCACTACCATTAGTGCACTAGAGATACGGGTGCTCTTTTTTTACACATTACTTAGTGTGAATCCTGTTATATGCTGGCAAATAGTGAGTTTAAACCTGAAGGGGTCCTGTGAGAACATATCAGAGAAGCTCGATAGCCTCAATCAAGTCCATTGGATCCAGGGCAAGCACAAATTAGGGGGCTTGGTGTTGCAGGGCTGTTCCCACCTGCCCCCAGGCCAGGTCCTGGATGACTCCATGCCTTACCCAACCATTGCTGAACTTTCTTTTCTGCTGATTTTTCATCCCTGTTCTGGACTTTGAGGAGAGGGGAGGCTTTTTTCCAGTTAGTCCTTTTAAAGTAGGACCTCCCAGTACCTTTTTTCCTTCCTGAGCCCAGAAGACACAGCACCTCCCAGGTTTTTTGTGGCCATCTAATGGTTTGCCCTGAGGCTGCCATCACTCACATTTCCACTCTTGAAGGATACTTTCCAGTTGCTGGGAGAAGCCCATCCACTGTATCTTTTAACTGGGTCTCATTTACATTCTCATCTTGTGATAAAAACTTGTGCTACAGCAACCAAAGGATGAAGGATGCTGGTTGGAGAAAATGCTCTTAACCTTCTGAAGACATTTGAGTGAAAACAGGCTGCTACATTTCCGCAGTGGAAACCAAAAAGTCCCTACTGCCATCCACCTTTCCTCAGGGAAGAAATAATATTTTAATAAAGTGGAATACACAGTAGTTTGAGGGCCATTCACTAAAAGTTGATGAGTGAGGAACAGTAAAAAGGCAAATGTACGCTTCTCTTAATAATTAAATGAGGTGATGCTCATTAATTAGAGACACTTTTAACATTTTTGAAAAATTCACAACAATGCTTTTTCAACCAAAACCAGACCCTCCTTTACACAGAGAGAGGGCAGTCCCTGTTCTCAGCAGCAGGCTGCCTTAAATTCCCATATTCAAATAATTGTTAGTTTCCAAGTGAAGTGCTCCATCCTTTCTGCTGCTGCTCATGGTGCTCTGCTCTTCTCCTTGTGCAGATGTTGCAGCGTACACCTGAGGTGCAGGCACGTGGCCGAGTGGAGTCAAGTGGCCTGGAAGTGAGGACATCCCCTCTGCTCTCTCCTGTTCCTTCTCACTGTGCAAATGGAGGAAAAAAAAAGAATCGAACCTTAGTTTCCCTTCTTTTCCTTTCCTCATCCTCCCCCAGGAAGGTGGTGGGAGCATGTTCTTGTCCCCACCAGAACCTGGGTCCCCCCTGCCTCTTCCCCAGGCAGAAGCTAAGTTCATCAGGGTAGACCTGACAGGGTAGACACCAGGCAGAAGCATCCCTGCAGCTATGACTGACTTTAAACTATTGAAAACCATCACCCGTTTTTTCATCGACTAGACAAACCCAGAGTCCTCAGCTGCCCCTCATAGGACATTCCTTCCAGCCTTGTCACCAGCTTTGTTGTCTCCTCTGAACGCACTCAAAGAGCTTCACATCCTTCTCAAATTGTACGTCACTGTTGTCACTAGCACCGAGTTTTGAAGGATTACCCAGGAACTCTCAGGGCTCAAAACACATAGCTCTATCCCTGCAAAAGACCTATGACTACTCAACCCAAAGTCTGGATGGATAAGTAAGTAATAACGTTTTCCTGTCTTTTGTCTGTCTTCTCCAAGTCAGAGAAGTCCCTTGCTTGAGCTCAACCAGGGAAGCTGGGAGTAGAAGTCTGGCCTCTCTGGTCTTGGTGCAATTTTTAAGAGGGATGGTGTGATGGAGAAAGGGACATCACTGGCCAGGCCAGGAGGTCCTTCCAGTTCCTCCTCCCCAATGCCCAGCCACTGCTCCACAATGCTTGAGAAATCACGTAGCAAATCTGGTTTCTTTCTGCCTTTAATATCTCTTTTCCGTGTTATTTTCTTTTTTTTTTTTCTCTCTCCCTCATCTACTAAATCTTTCCTTTGTTCTGTATCCTTTTTTTCACCTGCCTCCCAAGCGTAGCTAAATTAAACTCTATTTTTCTCAGGACTGTAAACAAAACCTTCCCTCTTAGTCAGAGTCAATTCCGTTGTTTAAATGAAACTCTTTTACAGCAATTAGTAATTATGCAGGATGATTTCATTCTTCAGTTAGTAAATGCTACGGCCCTGATGAAATATTTTGTGGCCTTTTGTTTATTGCCGGTGTAGGTTTATTTCCTGAATTAATCTATTTATAATAAAAACAAAAAGGAATTCTCAAGGGACTAAATTTGTCTAGCTGAGTGCCATCTGAGGCTGTGGCCAATGATGGCTGGTCTGTATTCTCGCTCCCCTCTTGGCCAGGGCTGGTTTTCCACTGCTGGCCCTGCAGGTCCAACAGCAGCAGCAGGAAAGGAGGGCAAAAGGAGCAAGGGGAGGAGGAGCAGCATCATCTGAAGGGGAAACTGCTGTTGACTGACCCTTACCTCAGCTGGGAGGATGTGGTATAAATTATGTGGTGAAACTCCATACAGATGGAGTCAACCTGGATGTCCAAGTCCTTCCTGCAAATACACATCAGAACGGGTCCGTTTCTGGTGCTCTGCAAAGCCCCATTGGTGTCATGGCTCTGAGAGCTCTGAGGACAGCATGAGCAATGATGGAAACCTTGGTCCCACTCCCTTGGCTAGTAAGAAGATGGGAAACCCCCAGAAGCAAAATCAACCCTGTCTGTGGACCTCCATGTCCCCTGCACCTTGGACCAGCTGCAGCTGTGGGCTCACAGGGAAGGTCCTTGAGGGGTTCTGCTCCCACTGTACCAAGTGAAGGGGGTGCTGCTGTGATACAAGCCAAAAGTCAGTAGTAAAACACACCAGAGCAGCAACACCGATTGCTGAGGCAAAACAGGGAGGTGTCCACCAAATCCAGGTAACTCACCTCAGCCCTTGGGCTCACAGGTCTGTGTTGGCCGTCTGGATGTTTACGGTGGAGCAAATGGTCTGCGAGGCAGGTCCCTTCCTGTACTTGGCCTGCTCCATCCACGCCTCGCGGCAGGACGTAACCACGGGCGGCAGCACGTTGTCCTGAGTCTGAGGCACCTTCTGGCACATGCAGAGCAGCGACTTGAGCTCCGAGCGGAAGCTCTCGTTGAGCCAGCAGTAGATGAAAGGGTTGTAGCAGGTGCTGCTCATGGCGAACCAGTGCAGGGCAAAATAGAGGGAGTTCTTCGTCTTGATGCCGAGGCTGGAGATGAGCACCACGTAGCAGTTGAGAGGGAACCAGCAGACAGCAAAGACCACCACCACCAGCATCAGCATCTTGATGCTCTTCTTCTTGTTCTTGTGGTGGGTGATGTACTGCTGCGTGGTGATGTCTCCGATGGCGTTGCGGAGCCACAGCTTCTTGGCCAGGCGTGTGTAGGTGACCGTGATGATTAGCAGAGGCAGGAGGTAAAGAAGGAGAAAGGTAGACAGGTCCAGATACTTCCAGACCAGCTCTGCGGGCTCAGGAAAATCGGGGAGGCACAAACTCCGGACAGTGGCTTCCCTTGAAAAACAAAGAAATATACATATATATATATATAGCATGTGGCCGTTGCTGTGCTAATGGATGCTGCCAATTTGGCAAACCACTGCAGGGCTTCCACACCACCTCCAGCCACCTCCCCAGCTTTGTAGTACAGACAGAGGAGGGCCAGATGGTGCTCACCTCAACAAAACAAAGCTCACGTAAACCTCCGTTTCCCAGAAAGTCTTCTCATGATGTTCTCTGTGGCTGTCTTACCAAGGATAAGACTGGCTACTGTGTACCATTATCTTCTTTCCCCTTAAATTGTGTTGTCTGATAAAAGAAATCCTTAGAAAGACAAACTGGAGTTTCCTCTTAGAGGCTTCAGTTGATCTTAATTGAGTGAGTTCCTCGCATCCCCTTAACATGGCAGAAGTCACCCCAGATGGCCCATTCCTACAGAAGGGGGTATTGTGAAAGAAGCACCCACCTGGCTGCATCTGCCCCTTACCCGTGAGCACAGGCACAGAGACACGGCAACGCTGGTGGAAAGACAGCAGTGAGTGAGACCCACCTAACTCCTGCTTTTCTCCAAGTCCCATAGGTGATTCCTACACACCTGGAAAAAGGATACCTTATGCCCAGGTTTCCCAGAACGCGCCCACCCAGAAATCCAGCCCAGGATGTGTTACTCCTCTTGCACGTGGGCTGCACCAACTGCTGTCTGGCCAAGCACAACTGACCTGATCTTCTTGGGACACGACGGGGTCACGGCACGTGCTGGGATCACACTTGCCATAGCTCTGCTTGTCTTTGCCAGGTTGGATGGGCAGTCCATGCCCTGCCCCCCAGCAGGTCCAAGACCCCCTTGGCCAGAGCAGAAAACTGCTGGACCGTTTGAGAAGTCAAAGCCATTACAGATGGAAGAGGAAGGCTCTGTTGGAGTCTGGGGGGCATGTGAAAGCCACACAGGCACAACCCCACCTGCACAGACAGCAATCCTTCCTTCCTTCCCGTACCAACCATCCCGTTTCCATCAGCTCTTCAGGAGACTGGCTGTTAAAACCTTATAGCTACATCTTAAAACAGGCATGATGATTAGAAAATCTGCTCTCTTAACCCAAGTTTAACTGGCGG
>JAHREE010000243.1:306043-333834 GCA_033628505.1 Tringa tobata | reverse complement strand
ATCCTGATTTAATTGTATCCCGCAGATTTACATGCACTTTACAGGCATTAAAGGAGAATTCTGGACAAAGGCAAGTTCGCAGCGCGGGGGAAGCGTAACTCAGGTGTTCCTCTGCGGCACTTAGACACGACTGAAGAGCTCCTCACACCCTTCACCTCGTTCTTTCATTTTAAAAGCGTAATAAAGAGCGGACAGGAGGAGGCTTGCTACCTGTGGCGAGGAATCTCGCTGTCGCTTCTGCAGATGAGCTGTCCGTGAGTTCTTGTGAAAAAGGAACAAGATCCTTCCAAGGGATTTGGCTGATCTCAAAAGTCATTAACAGGAGCTAGAAGAATAATAATAATTTTCTTCTTCCGCGTGGGCTGCCAGAAAGCACACACGCTAACGCTAAGGATAAAAGTCTGATCTCCTTCCCCACGTTAATTCCCAGACCAGCTGGTCTGGAAAGCCAGTGCATGTGTGACCTTTCGGAAAGGGGATTGTTGAAAAGCCCGATTCGAAGCCCGGTGAGCTCAATGGAGATCTTTGTGTTGACTTCTCTGGGCTCTGGATTGAGCCCTCGGGCAGAGCTGTGGTGCCTGCAGTCACCCAGTGGGGATGTGGCAACTGCCAAAAAGCAGAGTCCATCCCAGCCATCGTGCTGCAGGTGTGGAGCATGATGCCTTCGACACCTTTTCCAGTACGGAGCATCCATACCTGCAGAAACTCTAGGTGTGTAATTAACAGAAAAAGAAAAAAAAAATAATCCTTGCAGAACCCTCCGAGCCCCACTTTCTGAAATGAGTCTCTGAGTGGGTTTTCAGCATCAACAGATTGTTCTCAGATAAGTGTTTTTCCCATGTCTGGATTCCTCTTGACAAATGCTGACACAGAAATGAGGAAAAAAAAAAGCAGTTTAGGTTTCAGACAAAGATTTTAGACAACATATTTTTAAACTGGAGATTATTATCTTTCTCATTTTGCAAACCGTCTGTGTCGCTCACACCTTACTTTAAAAAAAAAAAAAAAAAAAAGAAAGTTTTATTTTCTGCCCTTTTCCAGTTGCCTCTGTGATCTCCTGATCCTGCTCGTGGCTACGTTCCCGCTGTCCATTTCTTGCCTGGCACCTCTACGGTCGTGTCCCACCAAACTGGAGACTGGTTGCTGGGCCGTGTGTCACTGTCAGGGGAGCAGCTAGAGGATGGGCAACACACGGGAGGGACATGGGACACAGGGAACGTGGCTCCTGCTGGATTCAGAATTTCGTTTATGGGTAAAAAGGTCACACACTGATGTGTGGAGCCAGTAATTCAAATTTATTGCGAGTCTGAGGTTTTAAGAGTCTGGTCCAGTTCAACAAGCAGTTGTTGATAGTCCTGTTTGTTACAATGATAATAACATTCTTATTTTTCTGCTGGTGGCCGTGGAGCCTCGTGTGGGGCTGGAGCCATCAGTGCGTGTGCTCCCGGCCACTTGCTGGGTCTCTGGGATGGCTTGTCCTGGCTCTAGTACTCACCCTGGTCTCCAGCCACATTTGTAAACTCTGTCAAGGCAAGTAAACAGTGATGATAATTTAAAGGTTTATATTTTTCCAGTTTTGGTATCTGTTTGCTGTGAAGCAAACTGAGCATCCCAGCTTGCACCACATCAGCTAGAGGCTTTTTGAGAAACCAGAGAACATCTTCCCAGTAAATGGGAGAAAAAGGGAGCCTACAGACAGACGTTCCATCTGTGGGAGGAAAGATATGTACATTTGAAGTGTGTGTTTCCAGGGAACCAGTTCTTTGCTTAGAATTTTGTATTTATTGCTTCTCAGGGTCTCAAAGCTGCTCGGGTTCAAGACTGTGCCAAAACTCCAGTTGCTTTCAGCAGTAGCAGAATGAAGTCTTGTGTTTACTAGATGAAGTTTCTTGCTCAAGGGCTGTAGAAAGGACATACTATACATTTCTTATCATTACAACAAATGATCTGGTAAGCTTCCTTTTTTTTTTTTTTTTGCTTCCCCCCCCCCCCCCCCCGAAGTCATTCTCATCACGACTGTGAGATTCCCATGCATCTGAAGAGTCATCTCATTATCCTCTCTTATTTTTTCTTGCCTGGCACATATTATTACTGGCTTTATAACTGCAAGTATGTTCAAAGAGGAAAGCTATGAGTTTAGTCTAATCAAATTTCCAGCAAAAACCCAGGCATGATATCTTTCTCCAGGTGAGAAATTAATTACAGATATGTGCCAGAGCTTCTTGAAAGACTCTAGCACTCACTGGTTGAAGAATTAAGATTTGATTCATTACAATTGCTCCATCCAGCCTTCCTTTGTACAATAATCCTTATTAACCCACCTGACTGGAGACAGAGACTCTTTGTTTTGCAGTTGGCTCCACGATTGCCCACTTACACCTTACCTGGTTTCTGGATTGAGGATAGGCAAGAAGTTGGATGCCTGCTCCTCCTCCTGGCTTTTCCTCTTGCCCTAGGTTATTGCCCCTCTGCTTGGTGAAGGGTGAAGAGGAAGGGATTGACCAGGAGCTGCTCACCTTCTCCACCCCACTCTCTCTGTATGCTTCCCTGGTGGCTGACACTGACCTTCCATGCTCAGCCAGCCTGCACACAGCCTCCAACTGGACCCCACTGGCAGCCACTGGTCGAGGTGATTCAGCAGAGCATCATCCATGGGTCCCAGAGCAGCAGCGGCCTTGATCTCCTGCTGCAGTCAATGGTCATGCCTGTGCCTTGATACCTTGAGGAACTGAAGAGCTCAGCTAATTTTTCAGCCTGAAATCCAAGTGGAGACTAAAATCATTGTCAACCATGTTCCCAAACGCATGGTTCAAAGCGTTTGGTTGAAATTAAGTGACTTCATAGATTCAAAGAAATTAAGTGACTTCAAAGAATTCATAGCAATGAAATGAGTCTTCCTTTGCTTTTAGGTTCCCATGACATTAATGCTTCGACTAATGCTTGACTTTGCACATTTGCCTTTGCTCCTCACCAGCCACCTCCTGTCCCACAGACACTCAATGGAGGTGCCAGTCCATTGTTTTCCATGTCATTAGACAAGTGTCTAATTGACACTCGTCTGATTTCTCACCTATCAGAAAACATTTTAGGAGCAGAAATGTCTGTGTTGCGGAATAAAATTGCTTAAAGTTTTCTGCCTGTTTTTCTTGGGCAAAATTCAAGCTATTTGCCTGTCTCTGCGGAGATTTTGCAGGCTGGAGATATTAAAGACATCGAGTATTTTTCCTTCTTGTGTCTTACCTTCAAATGTCAGAAGGTCTTTTTGTTTCCTGGAGGGCTAGATTCTAGAGGGCAGACAGATGAATTAATAACACTGCAGAGGCATTGTAACTTGTGAGCTGCAAGAATTCCTCCTTTCGCTCTCAAATGTTGGTGTCTACTCTATTATCACCACCAGATTTTAAGGCACAAAAGATGTACCCGAGTCCCTGAAATATTTATTACCTTTTACCTGCACGCTCTGTTTAATGTGCACAGAGGGGTCACTCGCCCCTTCTCGCTCCTGAGGCACGTTTAAAAAGCCACCTGGGGTTTACCCGAGGTGGTGGCAGCACAGCCAGGGGTTTGAATTAATAAATTCTGAACTGCAGGGCAAGACCTTCTGCACCAAACTGCTTCCCTGGGCTCACTGAGCGTGGACCACACGCCGCCTCCTTCCAGACGGAGCCACTCCGCAGCAGCCACTCGGAGGCTTTCCTCACCTGGGATAGACACACCAGGTTTCTAAACAAGTGACATTTCACACTTAAAACAGAAACTACAACCCAATTTTAAATTCACCTGCAATTTCAAGTCAAATTAAAATTCAGGTAGCAGGAGCTGGGAAGTGCAAGCTAGTGTTCCACTGATGTTCAGGCACTATTTCCCCAGGGTCAGGGTATGATCTAGCATTAGCTGCCCATCTGAATAGGAACAGCGCTTTCAAACACATTATTTCAGATTAAGGTCTGCCGTTAGCATATATTTTAAATAGCACTTATATTCATCACAAGCGAGTGGGTGGAGGGGTAAATTTTACCAAATGCGCTTCAATTGGAGAAGTAAGAAAAGAGCAACAATGCAATAGCAATTGCATATGATTTTCTGTGGACAGTTACAATTTAGATTTTATTATTCAAAATACAAATGGCAAGTACGTAATAGCTACTAATAATGGAACTTCAGAGTGGTTGGAAAAGAAAGGCTTTAAAATGGATTTGATAGTACTTGAATTTTCAGCTGAAAGGCTTGGGTGACAGAACAAAGAAATCCAATATGACATTGTAAATCTGCCCTCTCCCTGAGCTGATGGGTATTGTCTAGCAACTCCAATGGGGTCTTGGATATTCAGCCTTGATTTTTTATTTTATATTTTTTTTCTGTCTTTTTCCCCGTGAAATCACACAGAATGCCACTGACAGCCCGTTCAGTTCCTGCCTGACAGCTGGCCACGTGATTTCCATTGTGGTACGAAAAACCAGCAAATAACAGTGACAGCCCAGCCAGTTCCTACCTGTGCCTCCCAGTGCTCCCTCCCAGGCTCGTTGCGTGGGTCGGCAATCTTCTGTCCTTCAGGTCAGAACAGCCCAAATGTGTAGGAAGACCAATCCCTCCAGCCTCCTCTGAAGAACACATCATCCTTTGCTGTGGTAGACTCTTGGTTCCAGAAGCCTCCAAGCCTTTAAAGCCCCTTAGTGTATGTTCTCTTCTTGGAAGGTTCTTCTTTAGTTCTTCTTCACCCGCTGTGTAGGAGTACAGGACAGAAAAATAAACAAACAAACCATGTTTTCCTTAACAGAAAACTCATTGCTAATAAAAGTGACTTGTCAATGAGTGGAAAGGGTAAGTCATTCTGTGTGTGTGATGTACGTGTGGCTCTTACTGTGCACGCTGATTTCTTCATCCCTGACTGAGCCTTGCTCTTGGGTGTGCAGCATATACTGCTTTTAGCCTGCCTGTGAAGATACAGCAACAGTAAACAGGGACACTCCCAAGTTCAGGTAATACCATGCAAAAAAACTCCATTTGAAACCACACTTCACTGAGTTCACAAGGTGCCCCATTGCCTTTGATGAAAAGTTCAAAACTCGTTCACTTTGCAGAGTCTGAAAACCAAGGCTGGCTGCAAGCACATTGCTGATTTGAGGCCAACGAGCTGAAACTCTGCAGGCAAGGCTTTGCAATGAAAACACTGTCACTTTGAACCATTTTGAAGGTGCCTGAGAGCTGGAGGCAAGAGCACCAGGAGACGTGGCAGAGACTTCTCATTTGCACCTCACCCAGCATGAGCTAAGGAGGCAAAGCCTGAGATTTGGACGCATTTGACAAGGTGAGAACTTAGGTAGCACTTTAGCATTTGCTGTACATTTTCCTGGCTTTTAAATAATGGCATCCTGTAATGGCTAATCATGTCTGCTCCCTTTAAAGGCCTGATTAATTTAAAGGCATGATAGGTTTGCTGGGATGACGCACGTACCAAAGGAAAGGAGGAATGAAGAAAGATGAGGGTCAAAAAGTAGTGGTACATTTATTTCAAAACTCTGACTCCAAGTCACCCACCAAGCCCCGGATTTGGGGACCTTAATGCGGTGGGAAATGTGTCTGTGGGCAGCTGTTAATGGACATCTCAGGTCAGAAAACCTCTGAGCTGTGGAGCTCTGGTGAAAACTCACCCTGGTCAACTGGGAAGGATCTCCGTTCATTATCCCCATATTCTGGATGGGGGAGAAAAGGTGGCCAAGCATCAGTGATGGAAATCCTCCTGCATCGCCCTTTGGTCTGCCAGAATTTTGCCTTCTCCCTGTTCCTGTACCACACATCCAGAGCTTTGCCTGTCCAGCCTGGGGTGGCCAAGGTTGGGCTACCAGCAGAGGCAGAGGATGGAGGATGCTGAGTCTCTGATGGGTTTCTGAACAGCAAAAAAACCCCACCGAGTTAGCAGTGTGCTCGCAGGGAGGCTGGAGGGAGAAAGCCTCTGCAGAACTAAGACCCAGTGGGCAACAGGAGGGGTTTGAGCAATACATCACTCTGTATTTGCAAACAAATGGCACAGAAGTAAAGACAATCAAGAAAGTGTGTGTGTGTGTGGGGGGGGTGTTGACAGTCACTCGCTCTGAAGCATTTAATATTTAGGTTCTGCCTAAATTATAACATTACGATAATTCAGCTAAATGATGAAATGATAAAAATGCAATCTGAAGAGCATACTTGAAATGGCACTTCCCCATGAGGTCTAAAGAGCTCAAATACAAAATTACTGATTATCATGCTTTTTAATTTATAAATTAAACCTGCCTTACCTTCTGTTACCAAGGGAACAGAAAACAGCAAACATGGCATCCTTTCTAAAATAGGCTCCAGGGGCCCATCTGGGGCAATCCTGCTTATTTTATATCCAACTGCCCCTTCAAGCAGCCTGAAAAATGGGATTAATGCACATGTGGATGAATGTGATTTACTGGAGGAAAAGTCCAGACATCTTCATTTTAGAGAAAGGATCTCCTTGCTTGAAGGAGGCAACGTGGATAAGGACGATTCCCCAAATTCAGCCAGTTTGGGTCCCCAGGAAGATTTCAGCTGGGTTACTCAACAAGGGCTTTGGAAGAAAATGGGTTGATGCAGAACCATGGGCACGGGGCAGCCCAACCAGCCCCAGGAATGGGTAAACGTGGTGGAGGAGCAATCACCTGCCTGCTTTCCCTGTCCCAGGGTGGCATCAGGCTGCCTGGGTAGGACACATGGACAACGACAGCAGGGCTGTGGGCTCAGAGACATTCTTCAGAGGAAGCACTGCAGTGGAAGAGGAATAACTTAACTGATCCGAAATGATCTGGAATGAAAAGGGGCACTTTTGAATGTCATAAAAAGCCTCGGGTTTGCTGAGCAATGCTGGGACTTTCCTGAAGGGTTGGCCTTCAGGTGCTGGAAAAATACCGCAGTCTTAGGCATGTAGTTATGCAGCACCACACTCCAACCTCTACACCTTTTAGCAAACAAACAGTTCAAGGGCTACACTGTCTTATCAAAATGCACTGCTTGAGAAAACCGGAGCCTCAAAATCTCAGGTCTAAAGAGCTAAATAAGAGCTCTGGGGAATGATCTTTGGACCTGGGATCAAACAATACAGAAAGATTTTCAGAGTCACCTGGACACTTAGATTTCTGTAATAACTGTGGACAAGGTAGTAATTTTCCATTTCTTTTGTTACTGGTACAGAATCCTAAACAACTCAGGCAAGAAATAAAGACACAAACCACCTAGCCTGTGTATGGCTACAGAATCAGAGAATTATAGAATGGTTTGGTTTGGAAGGGACCTTAAAGATCATCGAGTTCCAACCCCATCTGCCCTTTTTTCTTATTGTAGGTTGTTTCTTAAAAGAGGAAAAGTCCAAAACAAACCAGAGATCTTAAACTGGGAGAGAAGTCAGGCACTGGCCAGTCCCTTCCTCATCTCCTGCCTGGGGAGTGAGCCAGAGCTCAGAGAGGAGCTGGCATGAGGTTCCTCTGCCATCCATCACCTTCCACCAGCAACAGTCGTGGGTGGATTTTGCACCCTTGCTGCTCTGGATTTTAAACTTAAATCTTCTGGAACAAGAATTGGTGAACACATACAGGAGTCAGCAAAAACGGAAAAGATATCCATTATGGTGTACTGCCTCTTGTCAGCTCCTGGTCTTTTTGTCTCAGACACGCCACCAAGGCTTGAAGGAGCTCCTGTCTAGGGTCTCTAACCTCTCACAGCCTTCACTCACTGGAGACTCTTCTCACAGAGACATCTGGACCTGCAGTGATGAGTGTGCATCCGCAGGGAGCAAACCCAGCTCCGGGTGCTCCCCCCAAGCTGGACATTTACCCTCACTCTCTCTTTGGGGTTGTTATCTCCAGGGAAATACCAAGCATTCGCCAGCTTCAGCTAAATTCCTGCTTATCTCAGTTTAAGAAAAAAACCACACAGCTTTATTACACCAGAAGATTAGGTTCTCACAAAAAAAAAAAAAAAAAAAAAAAAGAGAAAAATATCTGTTATTAACAAGAACAACTAATAAAGCTTTCTGAGCTGTCACGCCAGCCATGGAGGGGTCACATCTTAGCTGCCGTGGCCGGTGTGTGGCAGGAGCAACAAACACACTGTGCCCCAGCCATTCCCCTTCAGGTTGAGGGATTTCTGCAAGGGTTGGTCCCCCTCCCCGGCCAAGTTGGAAAACGTTCTCCTTGCCCTTGGGTTCAAATGAAGCTTCAAAATATTTTTGAGGCTCTCAGGTTTCCCTCCGGATGTAGGGGAGCGTTGCTCGGCTGCTGGGTACCTGTCAGAACAGAGGAGGGGCTGTTCGCCCTCTCTGAAGCGGAGGTACCTCTGGTAGAAGGGGAGGTTTCAGGAATGCTGATTTCCTGCTTCTGTTGGGCTTTCTTGCTCGAGGGAGTGATTTAAATCACCGACCTGTGGGGTTCCTCCCTTTCCAGATGCGAAAGCAAAAATTACGAAACTTTCTCTTGCTTTTGTAATGTTTAGCGAGCTCCTAAGGAGAGGAGGCCCTGACCCTCCAACAGGTCTGCTGCTGCCTATGACCCAGCACAGCTTTTCCAAAAAAATTGCCTAGGATTGGGGTGAAAGCAGCAGGGTTTGGGGAGAGGATGCTCACAGGGGACTGCTCGCTCCCTCCCCGATGCAGCTGTGTCGCACCCAAACCCCTGAAACCCAGGCTACAAAGATTTCTATGTCCAAGAGAAGGAGACCCAGACATTGCAGGACTCTCCCAGTGGGAAAAATACAGACGCCGAGCGAAACGTTGCTGGTGAAGGCTTTTCCCAGGAGGAAACGTGGGGCAGGATTACAAAGCCTTTGGTGGGCTCAACGCCGTCCTCCCCGGCGCCAAGGCCAGCGCCAGGACCTCTGGAAAGCCTGCCCGAATTGTCTGTTCATCAGCCTCCCTGGCAACCCGCTGCTCATGTCAGCAATGCTTAATTTGCTGGGTGATGGATTCATTTGTAGATTTGGGGCTTATCCAACCTGGAACTTGGGTCCTATCCATTTTTCTTCCAGTATATTTTTCCTGTCCTCGCTGCTATCTCAGTCAGGAAACTTCAAACTGAGAAAGTCCCCTCTGCTTCTCTCTCCCTAGGCTTACCATCAACCAATATGCCTTTCAAACATTTATTCTTTTTCTGGGGGGGAACTATACAGTGCCTGGGATTGAAATACACACTAATGTTCTGTGCTTTCTGTTTCACTGATTAGCTTGGCAAGCCCAGGAGCCAAGCCTTTCCCAGAGGCAAATGAATGGCTGCAGAGGAGGAATACCAGGAACCTCTCTTTGTTAATTTAAGAATATGAACACTTAAAACTGAAGACACAGGCATTTCCTTTTTGTGTAGAAAATTTATTGCCAAGTGCTGGGCCTGGGGAGAAATTTTCCTCTTTCTATTCAGTTCATTTGTGCTAATCAACAGGTTATCATTTAAGTGAGAATAAACAGTGCAGGTCAGTGACCCTGGTCACCAAGGTGGCTTGCTGGGATGGAGGAATGGCTGGCTTAGACCAGCCTAAACTGATTTGTGGACCTGAACCCTGAAATGCTTCTATGAGGAAAACAGCTGTCTGTCATCAATGTTGGAGACCTCATATGAGAGGAGAGATACACCTCAGGGCTGGTGCCATCTGCCTATTTTTGCAGTCTAAGCCCTCCCATCCTAACTGTGGAAACGGTATTTTTTTACCTCTGAAGAGGAGAAGGTAGAGAAATGGCTGTTTCAGTTGCATGGGAGCTGTGAACAAAGGCAGGACAATATTCTGCTTTGCTTGCAGTTCAAGCGATGATAAATTGACAGCTTCCCTGTGTGCAAGAAGTTCAGTGTCAGAAAAGATTTTTTTTTTTTTGTCAGAAAAGATTTTTTGAGGCAGCTGTATCCATGTCTCTGAATCATGCCAGCCAGTGTCTTCTGCTCCAGTCAATCAGGATTGCAATGAAGCGACGGAAATTACTTAAAACGCTACCTGGGTACCTTCATTGCCACAGCCAGGGAGATGAAGACCTTAAGCAGTGAGATTCTTCTGCCAGGCAACTCAACAAGCAATGGTTTCTCTTCTCTCCTTAGTATATGATTGGGATCATACGTGCTGACAATGAAATCGAAAGGAAGATTTCAAAAAGAATGTTCCAAATGCTGTACATTATACCAGAAGAGTATAATGTTGGCTTTAATGCTGTTACCTGTGTGCGTTTGCCTGTTTCTCTAATGCTTTGAAGTACAGGAGATCTCCTTTCACACACAGGCTGCATCAAAAACACTCCCTTTTCTGCAGGGCTCGGCAATTAATACAAATCTGAACTCTCTGACAAGTATCAAATGCAGAAGAGAACCAGAAGACACACGGCAGCTCTTCACAGACTGTGAAAGTGCTCTTGGAGTTGCTGCAAGTAAAGTCTTCCTGGAGTCTCATGCAGCTTATCTTGGGTAGAAAAGAGATTTCCTGGGAGTATCCCCAGGCAGCCTGAGGATTTGGCATCTGACATCTTCACTAAGATGCCAGAAAAACACCATCCCAATTGTTACACTCTTCCACCTTAAGATGTATAGAAGGACTGTCTGTTTCCTCCCAAACCAGGAAGGACAGAAACAAGTTTTCTTGAAAACATTTACAAAAATGTATGAGAAGTTTGCAAGGTTGACCAAGGGGGCACTGCTAGTGATGCTGACCTCCTGAGCAGATGGGATACAAGGAGGGAGGAGGAAACCTCATTGGTGATGGAATCTGCTACTTCTTCAGTCCTTTCCTTCAAGATAAGCCTTGTTTGCTTCACGTCCTTTAACATAACCAGGTCCCCCTGCTTTTATTTTTCCATACCTGACCACATGTGTTGATTTTAATGCTCTCTTAGTATTAAAAAATTCACACAGACATTGAGCACCATGACCTCAAAAATTGAAAGTAAAGGGAACTATAGATGAGCTAATCTGCATATTCATCAGGATGCTTTTGAAGACTGCAGACAATATATGATTTCCTTTAAAGGCTGCTAGAAATCAGGATATTTTCTGAGTGTCATTTTTTTTTTTTAGAGCTGTAGGAAATGGACTGGAACAAATTGTTAGATTTGTACCTCTATTTGCAGGCTATTTCACCACTGAATTGAGATCAAGAGGAGAAATACCAACATACAGTTATATTGATTTTTTTCTTTTTTAACACAGATCAACATCTTTAATGCTGACCAACATCTTTAATGCTGGATTACTCAATTAGACAGCAGAATTCTTTCATTTTGCTCTTTTGGTGACTTCTAAATAACTCCCTTCCAATAGCTCTCTGCTGCCCTGCTCTGTGTTATCTCCCATCATCTGACCAAGCCTTGATGTTCTCCTGTCCTCCACTCAAAATAGTATGGTCCTGATATGGGAGAAAACAGGAAATGGATGATGTAACTCACTGCATCACCATGCTCCCGGCCACCCAGCAGCCCAAGGAAAGAATAATGAGTACAGATAAAGGGGAAAAACATATTTTGGAGCTGTTAAGTAGAGAAGCAGTTTAAAGTCTACTTAATTTTCAGAGGAAGCAAAATTGCCTGCTCTATTTAGAGAGCCTTTGGTCTTTTTCTCCTGAATGAAACAGGCTTATCTGAGAGTCTGCTATTTATAGCCTGAGGGTCAAGACACAAAGAGCAGGTCCCAGAAGCTGAGATGTTTCCCCCCCCCAACAAAGGGAGCCAGGGGTTACACACAAAGGGCTGAATTTTCATAAGTTCTGAATTGCCATTTCCAAGCATCACAGAATAGCATCTTTCTGGGCATTGCAGATCATTTATTGGGATAACTAATGAGGGTAGCCGGGGCAAAGAGGGCAGTTTCAGCTGCTGAAGGGTAATCTGGTGCCACTGAATTCTGACAGTACCAGAGAAGCTCAGAGAAGCCAGAGTTGTGAAACCGCCTCCCCAACAACAGAGGAGAGAGGTATTATGGAAAGATTCACAGGAGGGAAAAACCACTTAATGACTTTGAAAAGCAGACAAGAATAGGCGATTATCCTTCTACGGGTGGCAAACAAGGCTTTTAGTTGCGAAGTGAAATCTGAACTCTTACTTAAACTCCTAAGTGCTTCAAGATGCGGGGACTGAAACTTTGGCTGAATCGCTGTGAGAAGCAGAGCTGGAGGAAGCCAGGGAGACACGTCAGGCACAACCAGACCTGGCTCTGCCTCCCCACAGCCCACCAGCCCCGTCCGACTCAGTCTCATGGTGTTTCTCCTGGCACACACACACACACACCAGGCTCCACCACCCGCAGAGCCAGACACAGCCTCAGCCCTTCCACCAACCTCCAGGGCTTGTTGGGTGCCCAAAAAAGCCGCACAGAGGTAGGATTCCCCTGGGCAGTTTCTGCCCCGTTTGCCAGCAGGTGTGGGAGGCAGGGGCAGAAATCATCCCTGCAGGGAATGCTTATTAAACTCTCAACAGCTCATCAGCAAACCCTGGCGTAGCCGATGCAACAGGGAGCACCACAGGGATTTGCTTCCCTTCAGGTACTGCTTTCCAGCAATGCCAATTAGACTCCACCGAGCTCCAACCAGTTTTATTTGGGCTCCTGGCAGTATTGAAACTTTCTAAAGGTGAGGATGAATCTCTTTATTCTACACCACATTGTGCAGCACAAACCTACGCACAGATTTTAAGACTCCAGAGGAATCATCAGATACCCAGGAAATATTGTGGTTTCCTGGTACAGGTACCCATGGATAATCTGTACCTACTCTCATTTTCTATGCCCCTCTGGCAAACAGCCCTGCAGTTTCGGTGCTAAAATAAAAGGGAAATTGTTTCCTTATGAATCAGCACAACCAGTATCTTTTGCTTGTTTAATCTGGCTGAGTAATTCATTCTTGGAAGGGAGAAAATTGTGCCTGTAACCCCATGAAACACCCACAGTCAAACACCCACAGACCCAAGGGAAGGCAAGTGTCTCTGGACTCGGGAGCCACATATTGGGGCAAATTGCTAATTATTGTTTCCATCCACCAGCTTTTGATTAGGCCCTGCAAGCTCTGCTGAGGGGGACAGGCAGCGTTTCCCCACAAAGAACAGAGGAGCACCTGGATCCAACTGAAAAATCCATATTACTTAGATTTTTGCCCTGTCATTTTGTCACATGCTACTGTTCTGTCCGTGCCCCATCCTGGTATGGGTGCTGCTGTTACAAAGCTGGGATGGCAAGCAGAGTTCATTTATTGTTTGGAAAGTTAAAGAGTTGCTGTGGAGGCATAAAGAGCAGGATGCGACACGACAGCTCTTCTGCCCGCGACCTTAAAAAAGGCTTATTTTTATTAAGAGAGGATGAACGCAGACAAATGTTTCTTTGTTGCTGGCAGCTGTCTGTAAGGGTTTGCAGGCTCTCTGCCCAGCTCCCTGGGCAGCAGGAAGGCAAAGTGGGAGACAAAACTCTGCAGGGATCACAGCTTCAGGCCCTGGGTGTGAGGGATGAAAGCTCTCACCCTCTTTGCAAGCCGAGGCTGGCAGAGCCACTGCAGGCAGGGAGCCCCAAGGGAGATGTCTCCTCCTTAGGGCCTGGGTGCCCTTCTGGGTCCTTTCCCACACTCCCCAGGGAGTCTCACCACAGCATCTTCCCCAAAAGAGGCCTCAGGACAGAGTATGAAGCAGCATCCCACAGATTTCTGCTTGGGGCAGAGGTGGGGCTTTTCTTCTCTGCCTCCGCAGAGGGCGACTGGATGAGAGAGGCTCTGGGCATTATAGTTATAATGGAGTGAAAGCAAGTGTTTTCCTATAGCACAAGGGATACAATCAGCACCTCGGGTGATTAACAAGCCTAGGATCTCATTCCCAGTCCCAGGAGCAGAGCTCACTGCACTGAGCTGCAGGACTTGCTTCCCACAGGACACTGGTGGGGAAAGCAGAGCAGAACCCCCCCGCACACACTGCTCCCATCTCCTATGATGCACTTAAGTGGTGTAACAGACACAGAGGAAAACAAAGGATAAAGGAGAGGTACAAGTTCAAAACAAATGGAGGTTGAGGGTTAAGTTTCAGTTCCATCTTTGCTTGCTGAGCAGCAGGTGACTCTGTGCTCCCTGTGCCCTGAGGCATAAACCAGTCTGGTTTGTTCTGACTTTGGTGAAAGCCTGGATCCTGAGCCAAAATTGGGAAGAAACCCACACTGATAGGAACAAAGCACTATCAGGTGTGTCTCTTGCCTTGGCATGTTTCTGCTACTCATTCCTGGACATGGGAACTGCCTGCCTGGCCATGGCCATGTCACCACCACAGCACTGGGGAAGGATGCACCGAGCAGCTGGTGCGAGCACCTGGTGAGGGACAGACACATCCCGTTCCCTGGGCAAGTCTCCCCCTGCAGAGCTGGGATGAGCACCCCAAGTCACAAATCAGCCACACATCAGGGTTCCTATCTCCTAGTGATACCCCGCAGCAGGGCCCCCATGTGTTCAGCCGGATCCTGCTCTCAGCATCCCTGGGCATCACCTGCTGCCAGCATTCCTGAGATGTGAACAGAGCTATGGTCAAGCCCCTCCATCCCCAGGGCAGCTGAGCCCCTCAGGGTGCTTGTCCTGCTCCATGCATGGGGTGTCAGGGTGGCACAGGGCACCGGTGGCTCCCGGGCAGCATCCGAGCAACCCGGGGGCAGCTGGCACCAGCTCCAGCCCCAGCTCATCCCAGGGCACAGAAGCAGCTTGGCATTTTAAACCTCCCCCATCACAGAGCCTTCCCCTCCCCGTGCCCTGCAGGACCATCCACCTGTGGCTCTGCCACTGCAGAGGCAGCTTCTGAGTTTTACAGCAAGTCCCACAAGAGGCACTCTCCTTTTTCCTTTGAAATTCTTGCAGTCATAGATTCATAGAATCATTCATGTCATTTCACAAAGAATTGTGGATTTCATAAGAAGTCAGTTTATAATAGTCCTCTTCCCCGAGAAAATGTGACTTTACATGAGCTTAAAGGGCTTTTAAAATGCTAATCAAGAGGAAGCTGGAATTCATTACTGTTTGTGATTGTGTTAACCAGGGGATACAAGTTATTTCAAAGGAGCTGATCAGGAGTACTGCCACATAAGACAGTGAAGCTCAACAGCACGGAGCGATCCTTTCCTTCGGGAAGGCTGCAGGAGACAGACCCATCAGAAGGGCAGGGCTGCTCTCCCCAGCCCCTCCTGCCCTTTAGATGCCAGTGTCCCTCTGGCACATTCCCAGTTCCCCCCCCTCCCTGTGAAAAGCCAGCCATGCTGAACTGTCCTATTACTCTCACCTGGATCACTGGGATCCCATCCACATGAGCTCAGTCTCTGTGGTGCTTATTTGAAAGGTCAGGATCTGACTCATGACTCTAGTATGGCGATATTTTTGGCTCTGTTTTAATCATTTTCTCCTGTATGTCTCATGCGCCGCCTGCCAGAACTTCTTGTCCTCCCAATTATGGTGAAAATAGATTATTACTAATAGACTAATTCAGGAACTACTTTGGAATTATTGACGAACGCAGGATCTAGTCCAACAATACGAATTCCTCATTTATCTTCCTCCCTCCAGTGCTGGTATGGGGATAAATGTTGACCCAGGCTTTCCACATTAGCTGGAGGATAGAAAGCAAGAGAGAGCACTCCTGTCTGCTGCTATGAATGTTTACCTTAAAATCCCAATGTTTAGTGTTAACTTGCCGTAGCAAAAAGGAAGACAAAAGCAATGCCACGAGGATCCTTGCTGTTAACTTGACATCTCCTTTCCATTTCTGATGAAAGATTTAACACTTTTCTGTACTCTGAAGAAAACCAGTGCCCTAATCCTTAAACCCCACAGTCTCACTGACTCAGCCATAGGCATTCCAGTCCAGATCACATGAATTCCCAAGTCCTTTTGACATTAATTCGGATTCCTCAGTCTAGACCCGTCATGCCCAGCTATTTCACTCCTGAGATCCCAACCATTTTAAAACTGCATTTCCTCTGCAGCAATTTTACTCCACATTAATGTGTCTTTTATGTCTCGTTATTTGGCAAATGTTAATTCATACCCAGCTCTCCCGTGAAGCAGAGAAATTGCTATCATTAACCTCATTTTATGGAAAGAAGAGAGTAGAGAAATTAAGTGATTTCCTGATAGCAAAGAGGGAGAATCAGTATTAACATGGGGGTAGGAGCATCACAGGTCCTATCGCTGAACCACCCCTCTCCTCATCATCCCAAATGCAGCATCCTTTTTTGGGTAGCCAGCACAGAGACCTGCATCACACTTGGCCACTTCTCTTCTGTTTTATCCCACATAATCTTTTTAATAAGCACCGGGGCTGCCCAGGCATTAGAACAACAAGAAAAGCCTGCCTTCCCTTCCACTTCTATCTGGTAGACACCTGCCTTCAAAGTTTCTGCTTTCAATGTCCTTTTTCTTCAGCCTGAAGGTGATGCCATGTCCCTTTGCAGCCAGAGCGTGCTCTGTCTGTCCCCTGGGGCCAGTCACTGGTCTTTGCAGTGGGACGGGTGTCTGTGGCATCACCGCAGTGCCCAGGGAATGCCCACAGGGCTCTGCCACATCCATGGGAGCACGCCACTACGGACCCCGTGCAGCACGCCAAGGTGAAAGGGTAATGTCATTCCCTGCCACAGTCACGGCTCTGACACACGCGGACGGTATCTCTGGTTTCCCAGAAGGCAGGGCTTTCTCAGCTGTTTTTATTTTTGCCGAGTGACAAATCTGACACACAGGAGTAGTTAGCTGGTTCCCAGCTGTCACAGGGCTGAGCCGCAGCGAACGTGCCGACAATACTTGACACAGGAACACAACAAGCCCTCTCCTCAGCAATCACTGGGCATCCTTTTTTAATGCCCCATGTCCTGGAAACTGGTATCTCCGCTGGCAGAAGCCTGGGTTGCCAAAAACTACATCTCAGTTTGGGGAGGTGTCAGGAAACATATTTTTGAAGTTCTGGACAAGCTCAGTCAGTGAAGTGCAATTACTATGAAAAGCTGTTTGCAGAGAAGATTGATTTTGTTGCACACACACGGGATGCTGCACTCCCCAAATACAGCCAAAAGATCAAGCAGAGCAGGCACAGCAGTAACAAGACACACTTTCCTGTTACTAATTCCTCAGCTATTTTTACTGAGACTTGAGAGAGGGGAAAGTTATCTGACCGCATGCTTAATTCGCCCTTTCTGTTTCTCTCTCATTTTATTTTGGAAGGGATTTTGTTTCTCCATTGCATTTTTCTTGGTCTTTGGGGTATGTGTTTAGCTTTCCAAGAAGTGTGTCCATTGAAAGATATTTTTTTTTCATAGCCTGAGATATGACTTTACCACCAAAAAACTCTTCTACCACAAAAATCATGTTAGTTGACTGATTGCTGAAGGCTGAGCACAATTTATGAGACTTCTCCAGTATTTAGGACTCATGCATGACTAGGGCAAGGGGAAGTATTTAAGACATGAAGTGCTTTTTCCACATGAAGAGGTGAAAGTTAAAATAGCATTAATAAAAGCAGAAGTAGGATGCAGCTGATTTCCATTCCCAGACTATCAAGAAATCCAAAGATGTAAGTCATAATAGTTTTGGTGTCATTTTCCAATGCTTTAATTTTTGTTAAGCAATCTGCAGAAAACTGAGTAAGATTCCAAAAGGGGGGTGGGTGGGGAAGGTGGCTTTTCTGATGATTCTTTGACTGTTTTAGTATGATTTGTTCTCTGAACAGCAGCACTGAGCTGGACCACCAGCCCAGACTGTCCCCACTGCCACCTCCTGGCTGTCAGTGGTGGCACAGGGCTCCTGAGGAGCCAGCCGGTGGCACACTGGGGACACACACCTGACAGTGCAGACAAGTATCATCCTGCTTGGAAACCCTGTTCTTTCCTTCCGCCCACCTTTCCTGCAGTTGGTTGCACCTGAAAACATGAGACACTGGATGTGTGGCAGAGTTCAGGCTCCCATTTTATCAAACACAAATGATTATCACTGCTAGGTCTCCCTTCCTGGGTAAGTGCCCAGCCACCAAACTGGGACAACCAGAATAGGGATTCCTGGGCTGGGTTTATAAAAGCAAGTAAGTTTTGGAACAAGATTTTGTCCTTGCCACGGTCCCAGGCATGTGGTACCATGCACATTCCTGTGCAAAATCCTTCATTTCTTACTGTTCCCCATGTCCCTCAGGTAGCAGAGGTGATGTGTCACCTCCAGTGGGGATGCTCATGGGGCCACGAGTGCCTGCTCAGCCCTACCAGCTGATACATCTCTTCCTACTTAGGTCATAATGGGGAAAAATGAGTTGATTAGTTCTCTATTCGACTACAGAGTAACCTGTTTTCTTCCAGATGAGCTTTTCATTTCCACAAAGATATGAAGTAGAACAGTTTTCCAGAGGAAGACCTGTGTTTCAAACAGTCTTTCCGTGTGGGCGTCTGCTGGAGGCAAAGGCGTTCCCCAAGGAAGGCAGGTACACAGGCCAAAGTCCCCTCCGGCTCAGGAGGAGATTTTTCCCACCAAGGAGGAAGGCTTCCCCCTTTGCTGGGCAAGTGATTTAATTGCACATTGTTAGTAAAAGCGTAGCTGTGAGAATCGCTCCAGTTCTGCCTGTGTACATCTGGCAGACCCTCTGAGAGCTTGCCTGACCAAGCCCCCCAGAAGACACCGGTGGGAAGAACCTCTTTTCTGTGCTGTCCAAATTACCAGCTTCCTAAACATACTGCCTCTTTCCAAAGCATGTGGCTTTCATGGGAAAACAGAGGAAACCGGGGGTTATTGGGAGCAACTGGAGAGGCACCTTCAACAGCTAGAGCTTTTTAAGGTTGCTCCTGCAGTATTCCCTCAAGATGGACACATGTATAAGGGTGCCAACCAGTTATGCTCCTGGCCCTTTAAGCCCTGATCTGAAATGTAATACTTCAGGAATATGATGGTTTAAACAATTTTAGTCAGTGAGTCAGTTCCGGATTATCAGCCTACAGCGGGAGGGTAGTGACTCTCCCTCATAAATTTGCAACCAACAAGCTCTTCCCTTTGATGAATGTTATTTTAAAGACTCATCTCGCTTATTAGCTCCAAGTACACTGCCTATTAATCACTGCAAAGGAACAGTGCACCCTCCTCCTCTGACAGCTTTATTCCTGGGATGACTGGTTCAGCACCACCAGAAGAGAAAAGAAGCAGGAGAAGGAAACAGGAGACATGTGGTCCCACCAGACATGTGGGGATGTTGGAGCCCTTATGGGACAGTCACCTCACGCGATGGATGGGAAGAAGCACACAAGTCCTTGCAAGACTTCCAGATCTAAAAATATTAAAAAACAGCTAAACCTATGCCTGTCTCCAAACTTTTGCCTGGCCTGGAAAAAAAGGAGTGGGAAAGGTTCTGTGCCAATTTGTGAGCAGTTCAGAGCCTGGGTACAGTAGACTTTGGTTGCCTCATCTGACAGCATCTTACCAATTGCCACACACTAAGTTTTCATATGAGCTATTCTTATTCCCACTGACTGTTGCTGCCTCACCGGTATTTAACTCTTCCACTACTTAAATGAGCTCCTCAGTTCGACCATGAGTCTGTACCTCTATTGTTCTTCAGAAGCTGTGATTTACTGAGGAGGAACCTCCATTAAACAGATCATGACAGCAGGTGAAGCTACTAAGAAACAAGTTCCTTGCACATGGCTTGGATTGTGTATCTCAGTTTCTAGAAAGAGAGAATCTGTGATTATCCCTTTAGAGGAGGGAGAAGCAAACTTGGTGATACCAGTGAAGAGCCTCTGGGTCTGACTGAGCAGAAAAAACACATCCCAGGAGTATCAGTTCAGTGAGTATTTATTCTAACTCGCAAGGCATCATGGAAGGGTGGTGACTGCAACAACAGCCAAGATGTGATCCAATCTCCTAAAATCTCAGACTAAATTTATTTGTGGTCTAATTCCACTAGTTTCAGTGAAGATACAAAAAGGTCTGCCCTCCGCATTCGGTATCTATGATGGGGATTATATTTCAAATGAGGCTCGCATAAATATGGAACATACATATACACATCTATATACATACATTTTCAAGAGTGAAGGGGGAAACATGCTCTGACACTGTGGGATTAGAGACTGATGTTGCTTCATACTTGATCCAGAGCACAGGGAGGAATCACCCCTGGTTTAAGAGGGCTCACGAAGCGATGTTTTTTGCCCAGTCTGGCAGACTCCAGGCCTTTTCAAGAACGACGATGCCCAGATGCTCTGCTCCCCTTATGATGCAGTAGCAGAGGAATGCTGATGGCTTCTAGCTGATTGCGTGCTCACAGCATCATTTCTATTTATTCCTCACAGGCTTCGTGCCGCCCTAGTGTTGGCTCAGCTCAGACAAGCTGAAGCATATGCTTATTTGGAGCACTTTTTTAAATTCAACTCTTCCTGGTGAAATCCATCTTTCTGGAAACCCCTTTTCCTGCCTTCCCAGGAGCCCCTCCAGATTCCTTGAGCCCAGCCTTGTTTGGAGACTGGTCATTTGAAGAGCTAGGCAAGATTTAAGAGAGTCAGTCAGTGCTGGTCTTGTAGGCTTGCCCATTTTTTAAATTGTAGAGACTAAAGGAGAAAGATGGTGGAAGCACCTGCCTGGCTGCACAGGCAGCAGCAAAGGAAGTGATTTTTCTGGGGGAAGAGAACTGCTGAGCAGCAACAAGGTCCATCTGAAGCAGGTGGAAGAGTTTCTTTCATCACATATTTGATAACGTAACGAGGAAACCTTTAAACTAAGATTGATGAGGTTGATGGCATGAGCCTACAGGTGGATCCAAACCACAGAGACCTGGATGGAAGCCTAAGCACAGATAGTCAGCAGTGGGGACAAGTAAAATAATGGCACATTTTTGTTCACCCTCTTTGATGTCTGTGTCCTAATGAAAGAAATACACAAGGAAGCTCCTTGCCAAGAACAGCAGAAGATGCCTACACAAAAAGTTTGAAGCAGAAAGCGAGATGTCTGCAATAGGAAAATATTATAAAATAGGATATTTTCTTTTTCTTAAGTTGCTGTTGGAAATTATTTTTCTCCTGAGATTTTTTTTTCACTTTAAGATTAATAGTCCTAGTTTGTATTTTAACCTAAAAAATTTTAATTTTTCCATGGCAATTGACAACTCCTTTTGCTGGCTAGATCTCCTGTGAGACTACTCTTTTCCATAAGATATTTTGAAAGTCTTGCGTGACTGACAGCTGTCACACTGGCTTCACTTACTCGTTGATTTCATCTCCTTTCTTAACTCACTGCATCTCCATATTATGCCATAGGGGTTTTGAGAAGCTGGACAAAAGCCCCCAGCAGAGGAACAGCAGAAAACCCTGGGATCCCTTCTTTGGCCCCGTGTAGTGATTACAGATCATGATCTTCACCTCTAATGACTGATGCTGAAGCCACCAGGTCCACAAGCAGCACGGATGGGTCTAGTCACACTTATGCAAAGGTAGCAGGATGGGGTACCATGTCCAGCACGTGCAGTTAGTGAGGTGGATTCCACACCAAGTGCCAAGTTTTTGCAGTGTGGAAAGCACTGGTGAAGATTTGTGAACCTGGGAGCCTCCCAAATCACCCTCACCCCAATTTCTCTCTGCCATCCCCTCCAGGACCAAGCCCTAGCAAGTTATTTTACACTAATCTCCAAGCCAAAATATGAAAGTAATAGTCTACTTTACAGGGGAAACTGAAAGGCTTTCCTTTAAAACCAGGGGCTTTGTGGGCTTTTTTATGTTGTTGTGGGTTCTCTTGGTTTTAAGGCNAAACCAGTGACTTTGTGGGCTTTTTTATGTTGTTGTGGGTTCTCTTGGTTTTAAGGCAGGGAAAAAAGTCACAAAAAAACTTTTATAGTTTGGATTTTTCTTTCCCCAGACATTTATATTTTTCACTTAATATTTCTAGAAAGAGTAGAAACAGCTGCTTGAGAAAACGGCATGTTTTCAGAAAAAGAAGAAAGCTTTCCTGGTTCAGATTTGAAGTGATTTATGCTTTCTTTAAATGCACATGCCAAAGTTTAACTTTTCTTTCTTTTTTTTTTAAAAGCTTTTTCATACAGGGAACAAAAATAGAGATTTTTATTTTGCATTTTAAATGCTGTATTTTAAAATGTCCAGCTCACTGAAGGGCGAGACATGGCAGCTGGACATTAGCGACAGCCCCAGCAGAAGAGTGACCAGGAGGATGGTGGCATCCACATCAGCAGAGGTCAGAGCAAAGCACTGAGGTCAGGATTGTTCCTCTGCTCCCCAGACCCCTGAGCAGGGCAAAACTTTGTGATTATTTGGCTGCACAACATGGACAACACCACCCCAGCAAGCACAAAGGACCTCAGGCAAGCAGCAGGTACAAAGAGCCCAACACAAACTTCATGGGACTTTGCAGGGAAACAGGGATCTCCTGAGTGGAAAGGCCAAATGGACACCAGGGGTGTTTGTCTCTTCAGGTAGACCCAAAGGCACCGTGGTAATGAGGACAAGAAGTATTTTACTAGACAGACATTTGTTATCACAGGAAAGAACAAGGCAATGCAGCTCATCTAAAAAACTCAGACTGCAAAGAAAATTGAACCGACATTTATACACACACACACTAATTAGCAGGGACATTAGCACATCGTTTAAATTTCCTAGATTGAAAATATCACAAACTGCATGTTGCTAGGTACCTTGCTTTGGGAACTACTGCCTGAAAGCCCAGTCAGCTTCAACAAATTAAAGAAAGGCAAAGTCATATTTAATCACAGCAATTACTCAGTTCACAATCAGGATCCAAAACAGCAAAGGCTAAAATATAGACTGAAAAAAAAAACTTCCAGAAGAGAAGAGACATTCAGATTTAAGTGGGTTTTTTTCTGCTCAAAAGAAGAACCACAACTGAAGCAAAATTATTGTGTCAACTTTCAGCCCTAGCAGCGAGCCCCAGGGCAGAAGCCAGCTCTTCTCAGCAGAGAGAGCAAGAAACCGAAGAACACTTCTAATCCCAAGAAGAGGCCCCCAACTCACACCTGAAACCTGTTCTGGAGACACAAGGGAAGGCAAATGGTCCTCAAATTTCTGTTACCCAGTTGTATCTGGACTTACACCTCACAGAGTCTGTCTCTCTCTGTATCAAGGATGTTTCCCCAAAATACCCTTGGTACATATCATGACAACAAGACACAGAGGCATCTGGTTTAATATCTGTTCTCTTAAGTTTTCTAAGGCAATCTCATAATTATCTGACCTGTTGCAGGGTGGGAGACCAACTCAGAAAATTCAAGAAAAGACATAAAAAGATGCCAGAAGAGAATAAGCCACTTGGTAGCTGTGAACTCACCTGACTCTGGGTGCCATGGATCCAGCTGCTGGCCAGGAGGAGAGCATGGTGCTGAGGAATCGGAGCCAGAGGAGCTGTGTGGAGCAAGCTCCTAGAAATAAGCACTGGGTGATAAGGGGATGAGCTGCAGCTGGCTCAGGGGACACACACAGGTGATACCTGGAGGTGATTACCACCATCACACCTGGCAGGGGTGTTGTCTTCAATAAGCTTTGGTGCCCTTTCTCACAGTGCTCAACAGCATCCACAATCTCCTGTGGCATCCCTGTCAGCAATTTGTAACCTGAATGCACATTTATACTTTGAAAACACAAAACAAAACAAAACCTGATTTTTTAAAACAGTGGGCCCTAATTAGCCATCTCATTGTCACCTGTCCTGACAGGAACATACTGTGCTTTCCCCAGGCTATATACACAGTTAAGGCTGCTAAACCCCAAAAAGAGTTTCTATGCATTTCGGCAACATATAGGGCTCTCCCATCAGCTTCATCCCACACAGGGTAAAAATCTTTTGGCATGACCTCTCACCAGAAGTCCATTTTAACTCTGGAGTGTGTTGGAGACAGGAACAATTCTGGGGTTTGGGCAAAGCTGTTCCTTCCTGCAAAGCCCTGGCTTTAGCCTCTGAGCCCTGAAGTATCTCTCCAAACACAAGGAGTGCAGCCCGGCTAAGTGGCTGTGAGTAGTCTTGTTTGGCTGATGTTTTTCTGAATTTATCAACTTGTAACTTTTTGATAACCTTCCTGGGTAAGTACAAACATTGTAAATTATATAAGTCTTGAAAGCAGGAGCTGGCGACGTGCGCTAAAGCAGCTCTCAGGAGTGTCATTCCAACTTGAGATGATGGCAGACTCTAAGCATTTTTAATAATGCTTCTGATTGTTTTTTCTATCTAAAAGAAAAAAAGAAGAAATACATAATGAGAATTGTGTGCTTGGCTTTTACAACACACTTTAGCTGAAAGCTTTGTAGCTTTTCGTACAAAACAAAATGAAGAAACCTTCTTCCCACTTGTGTTCGTGTAACAAGAAGGAAGTGCTCTCCCAAAAGATGAACAGAAAGACCTGATCCCACAGCTGGAAACTCAAGAAATACCCTGAAGGCACACAAAATAGGATAATATGCTGTAGGTAATGACACAGCCAATAATCTTTAGCCTATGACCGTGGGTATTCAGTATGTGATGTTCTGCAAAATTTGGTTTATCACAAGATTGGGATTATCCCCTGTAGGGGTCTCATTCTCAGCCATTCGAGGGGCAGAGGTGGGACTGGTGGGTTGGAGCAGGAGCTGACAGGCAGGATGGCTGGGGACCTCCTGGACCAGGCTCATCTGCTGCACGACAGGCTCGGCTGCATCTCCAGAAAACCTCCCTGTGACCTGTGTTTAGCAGTGGTACCACAGGCTACAGCAAAGGCTCTATTAACTCAGCTACAAAGGAAATGTTCTGTTCCTTTCCTGAAAGCTGTGGAAACAAGTAACGATCTATAGTAATTTATTTATGGTCTGATTCTGTCACCTTTACATACTCGCTGAGCCATGCCTTGCTCCCCATATAGGGCTGTTGTGTCGAGGTACTCACTCCCTGGGAGTGGAATCTTTCACTAAACACAGCAGGAGCTTTTAGGTAGAAGAAAGAGGAGAGAGAAAAGTTAATGCCATGTAATAGCAGTATTCATCACTTCAAGCATTGACAGAACTTTCGCAAATATTAAGTAATTGCTCACAATACTGTAGGTGAGTAGGTGTTAGCGAGGTGCGAGTTTGAGCTCTACCCTCCTCCTTCAGAAAAGCTTTACCAAAACATTAATCCAAAAGAGCCGACTGAAGTTTGCCTTCAGCTTTCAGATGCTAAAACAGGGGTGAGAAAAATGGGATTTTGATTGATATGATAAGGGAAACAGCCAGGTGAGGAAGCGAGGGAAGCTTTAGCGTGGGAACCAGCCCTGCTTCCCTTGCAGAGTGCCACAGGGCTGGCACACGGGGACAGAGGAGCCCAACAGCAGCTGGCCCCCAGCCTTCCCCGCTAGCCTGTGTGTGGCTGTAGAATCAGAGAATCATAGAATGGGTCGGGTTGGAAGGGACCTTAAAGATCATACAGTTCCAACACCCCTGGGCAGGGACACCTCCCACCAGACCAGGTTGCTCCAAGCCCCATCCAACCCGGCTTGAACTCCTCCAGGGATGAGGCAGCCACAGCTTCTCTGGGCAACCTGTTCCAGTGCCTCACCACCCTCACAGCAAAGATTTTTTTCCTAATATCTAATCTAAATCTCCCTTTTTTCAGTTTAAAACCATTAACCCTCATTCTATCCCTACACTAACAAAGAGTGGGTCTGTCGGAGGTGCCAAAAATCCCCCCTGTGGATTTCAGACGTGACCCCCGGCCGGTTTTCTGTCGGACTTGGTGCGGTGAGGTGAGAAGTTTTCCTCTGGAGTTTTTGGAGTGGGCTGCCTCACTGAAGCTGCTGCGGGCCCCTGGGGCGAGGGTGGTTGCTCCAGAGCAGGCTGACCCCACCACAACCACGGTCTCTGCTGCCAGCTGCCTTTGTGCTACCGTGAGCAAGTCTCACTGCCTTCATTTTTCCATCTCTTCACAGGCGTTAGCAGCGTGACTCAGCCACCCCGAGTGCCGGCAGAAAAGCTGGAACAAGGCACACAAGCCTCTTTCTCCTGCGGTCCCATACAGCCACAAGCCCTTTCTCTTCATTCTTGTCCTCCCAAATTAATCCAAACTCTCTATCACAGCATCATCCGTTCCCTCCTATGACAAAGAGGGACATTATTATTCTTTTTTATTCCTCCATAGACTGTTTGAAGTTGCCACTTCTTAAATTCTTCTCACAAGACTGAGCCAACACCTCCTTTTCTCATACTTAGCATCTTTTCCTTCTGCCAGCTGATGGAAATAAACCTTGCAAACATTGGGCTTTCCATATAAAAAGTGCCGACTCTGGTGATTTCGAGGCTAATGCAGAGGACTCAGACAAGAGTGGACAAAAGACAGGCACTCGGGAGAAGGAATGGAGAAAAAAAACACCTGGCATGTTGTTCAAGACATCCTTCAGAGCGGTGATGAAACTCTGGGGGACACATTAACGACAGGGTGAAATATCTGTGGGATTCATCTGTTTGTTTTAACTTCCCCAGGGCAAGTGTTTTCCAATCGTGGGCTTTTGTGTATATTTCGGTGCAATATTATTGCTAACAAATCATACGCCGGAAAGGGGAGATGTTATGTCAGAGGACAAAAACTGATACCGTCAACATTTGGTTCAACTTCACCGGAAATTTGTCACCTACCTTGTCTTTTTTGGAAGGGCCCAGAGTTTTTAAGTTCGGTGGTATTTGGCTACTCTGTGCTTTGGCTGAGCATCGCAAATTAGCCGTCAATACCTATTTTTAGCCCTGTGAATAGCTAAGAACTTTTGGAGTGGATCCTGAAATGTCCTGAGACTCAACAAGAATGTGATAGTGGCACTCAGCGGAGCTCACTTGCAAGTGCTTTATTTGTTCATTCTCACAGTGCCTTTTTATCCCAGTGTTTGTAGTGAGTCACATTTCCTCTGCCCACGGCTTCCTTGTAAAAAGTAGTATAATAATGAGGTACTCTTTTGCTAACTTAGTATTCAGCATAGGTCCAGGAAGTTAAGCTTTCCTATTGATTATTTTCTATGCTTGTGAGTACAAAAGCCTCTGCCAAGGTCCCCTCTGCCAGGCTGGCTGGTTAAGACCTGTCAGTGAAGTGTTTTGAAGATAATTCCTCCGCTTCCTCTGCCGATCTGTGCTATCGCTTCTGGGAACTCAGGGCTCAGTGCAGTTCTCCAGCTGGGCTGCATTAAGAACTCGAGGTCAGGTTACCTTATCTTATTTATTTTAATGTGTTCTTTTAACCCAGATAAAGAACTCCTCAGATGTATATTCTGTCTGAGGACCAAGGGATCTCTGCCAAGGCAGTAGGCAAAGCTCCAGAGTTACAGTGCTGGCATTAGCAAGGGGAGATTTAAACCCGGGAACATCCCTGAAAGAGGATGGTTGGTTGATTTATCAGGACCTTGGGTTTCTTGAATTGCAGGTGAACTTCCAGGGGCGTGCGCACACACACACACAAATAATCTCTTATCATAGATTGATAATCTCATCTCCTGTTGTAGATGACTAAAACGCTCCAGGTAGGTGCCCAAGTTTGCATTGTACTTCCCAGGTCTTGAATTACACCTTGATATGATTTTTCAAATTCTCTGAGACATCCCTCTTCACTCACACCGCTATAGCGCTACTGAAAACCAGCAGTTTAATAAGAGGGCTGTGTGTATGATGGCCTTCATCCTACTTTCCATTGCCAAAGCAGCTTGAGGGACACCACTTGTCACTGCTCTCCACCTGGGCTTCAAGCCATTGAGTACCCACCACCCTCTGGATGCGACCATCCAGCCAATTCCTTTGATGGGTAGCTCCTCCACCGGCGGCCCTTTCGGGTTCCCGTTTCTTTTTTGGGGGGGAGCGGGTTCT